>NQII01000483.1:469417-532976 GCA_002778355.1 Clitarchus hookeri | reverse complement strand
GAGAGGGAGAGGGAGAGGGAGAGAGAGGGAGAGAGAGAGAGAGAGAGACACACACACACACACACATACACAGAGAGAGTCAGATAAACTTTATTTCCACACGGATGCACGGTCACAATGTTTTACTGACTGGGCCAATTTCTTCAGGCAGCGCGTGGTAGTACACTGCAGTTTGTTGAGCAGTAGTTGGCAAACAGTGAACCTAGCGGCCAGGAGGTGAAGTAGGGCGAGGCAGGAAATTTGAAATGCGATGAAGGGGTTATGTTATGTTTGTGTTAGTTGTCTGTCTGGATTTGGTGATGTATTGGTGGGCCAGTTCCCAGCATCGCAGTTCTGCACTATTATTAGAAGATGGTAGAGCCCTCACCACTCTGGTTTTTAACAAGAGTCAAAGTTCTGGTTGTGAGATGCTGCAGGTGCTGCAACTGGCTTCTTTGAATTTGCATTCACTCCAGCAACGGCTTGTTTGGTTTCCACTATATGGCCATTCATTCTCAGTACGAGTGTTGGCAGTAAGGCCAACGTACTCTGCATTGCAGTAGGCACACTGCAGCTGGTAGATGAGATTTTCTGCTGCACAGTTGTAGCGGCCATGGATAGGATTATACCTGAACAACCACAACATGGGCTATTGCAAGGACGAGACCCTCCTCTGGAGTTGGTGATATTACTGACTGTAGCGTTGGGTGGCAATTTGGGGTGCACCAGTTTCTTTCAAAGGTTGGCGGTCGTTTGAAGACCAATCTGGGGGGTGGTGGTGGTGACGAGGGCAGAATTTTGTGTCTGCAGTCAAGAATGGTTCAGAGTGGTACGGAACTACCAGAGGGATATCTGAGTTGCTGATCTAAGTTTGGAGAATTGTCGTTAAGTGATGCACTGAATTTGTTTGTAAACAAGGGACCTGGGGAAGCCTCTATCGAGGAAGGCTTGGGGTATTACCGTATTTTATCGCATATAAGTCGCACATTTTATTAAATTTTTTTTATTGAAAACTTGGGGTGCGACTTATAAGTGAGAAAAATTCCTCCAGCCCCGCACTAACGTTTCATTTACTACGAATTCACGGCCTGCGGATCGATTTCCAAACTCTTCAGCAAACAAAATCACTTTCATTTTGAAACCTGCGGTGTAGGTACATCGCTTTTCCATCAAGAAACTGTCGCACTTCTTCACTGCAACAACATCAAAACAACACTACGTGCGGCGCAAAGACGATATAAGAGAAAGACGTGTAAGTCACGGCTAACATTTGGTACTCAAGAATCAACTCTAATGTGCTGCTCTCTTATGCTCCACAGAAAGCTTTCGAAAATAATTGATTATAGATTCCTTTTGATTCTAATAAATATCGTTTTCTGTTACGAATTGCGAAGGGAATTACGTAACGGAAATATTTAAATGCCTTTCTATATTTTGCACGTTTATTTAAAACTTACAAAGATAAACTACAGAAATAATGGTTGGGTTTTTGCTTTTAACATAAATCGTTATAAATACTTGAAATATATAAAAAGGAAGCTCGATAAAATTTTTGTCGTCAAAATATCACTTCCAATTAAATTACATGTTTATAAGTTATTTCTTTTTTCCAATAAATCTATAAAATCCGGCAGTCAAGGTTGCATCTTGAGCGCTATATCAAAACATTCCAGACTAACTACGTCCAACATACTTGCGACGCGCTAAGTCTGCGCTGTACGCTTGGCAACACCGCTTCCTTGCAAGGATACAGCTGCCACACGACCTTCGCCAAGGTCGCGTGCATCAGCCACCCGTGGCGCAGGCCGTGTTGTATAGGATTTACAACAAGGATGAGCGCGACCTATATGCGATAAAATACGGTATATAACACTGCTTGTTTAAGTCAGTTTGCATGGAGCAAATGCTCTGATGGCGAGAGCAAAGCTTCCTTGGCATGGAATGGATGGTAGCGGTTGAAATGTACGTATTCCAGGTGGTTGCTGGGTTTAATGTGAACACCTCTTACAATCTCTTACAATTGTGAAGAGCTAGTTCCACATCTAGAAATATGGCGTGTTATTTAGAGTAAGTCCAGGTGAACTTAAGCAGTACGAGTTAAGGTTGTTGAAGTAGATGAGAGTGTGTCAGTTGACTCTCAGATCATGAAGACGTCACCTATAAAACACATCCAGCCATGAACAGATTGGTGTAAAAGGGAACCATATGGGTGCCCATGGCCATGCCTTTGATCTGGGTAGTGCTTGTTTTGGGATATGAAACTACTGCTGTTTAGTAGCAGTCTCACCAGATTGACCAGAAATGCTGTGGAAGGCCTCTGGTTAAGTTACAATTCTAAATACGTCTTTTTTTTTTAATAGGTGTTATTTTTGTCAAAAATAGCTGTTATTTTCTTGCTACAAAAATGCAGGTTTCTGCATGAGAATTGCTCATTTTTTCATATCCTCTTTATAAAGACATATATAATTAGAGAAATATAACTATTCGTAAAACCTGAAATTGGCAGTGTTATTGCTATTGAAAAGCAGTGTTTTAAATACTAACTCCCAGAGAAAATACAACCACATTTGTAAGACAAANTTCATATCCTCTTTATAAAGACATATATAATTAGAGAAATATAACTATTCGTAAAACCTGAAATTGGCAGTGTTATTCCTATTGAAAAGCAGTGTTTTTCAACAATTATTTCCTTGCAAAAATACCTAACTCCCAGAGAAAATACAACCACATTTGTAAGACAAACAACTAGTTTCCTTTATCAACAGACAACATTGAAAACTATTTCACATTTTCTTACTTAAGATTTTGTATTCTGCCCGACACCTGGAACAACGGTCACAATGAACTGGCAAGGGCATGCTGTTTCATGAAGAGACTAATGTCAACAATTTACACAAAATTATAAAAGCACTGTTTAAAAAATGAACAGCATTTATTTTATAGAGAAATCTACCTTTATGTTTTTAACTATCTAAACTTTCAACAACAGATTTTTTGTTGGGCCCGCTAACAAAACTTTTGTTTGTTCAAAACACGCACATATTAACAGAGAATATTTATGATAAAAATACTATTAGCTGGAAGAATACAGGATAAAATACGTGATAATTCGATTTACATACAAAATATATTCAACATAAATAAATGCATTAAACACTTTTTTGACCGCCGCGTCGCTTTGTAAACAATAAATAATTGTTGGATAAAATGTGAAGATGTTATTAATGTAAACAAACTCAGTTAGCGTGAATTCCACAGATAACGTGGTGCTTCGTAGACGTGAACGCTACAGCGGCGGGGTTTCCTAGTGAGCAAACAAACTTTTGCAGGGCCGTGCACTAGAATGTTAACTCAAAATGACGCATCATCACTTGCGGTCATGTTATTAATGGCCGTACACGCACGTAACGGAAAGTAGAGGATGTTTTCGTTTATGGTGATAAATCAAAGAAATCTACTGACCAACTCTGCATGGAATCCCATTTGAATATGCACACAAAATACGCCATAAGAAGCAACTATGTGACATAAAGCAATAATTCGCGAAAATACTACAGGATTTTGTAAAATTTGTGCATTAATGCCAGAATTCTCAAAAATTGTAATTTTTGGTTTAATGTAAAATTTGCATTTACAGCGTTCGTTAAATTTTCAGGTCTTTACAGCAGTGATGAAAATTTCATCTTAACTTGTGTTCTAATTTACATTCTGATTTCCGGTCAAATATTCTCTAGACGCGAGTATTCTATTGTCGTCAAGACTCTGTAATGATTCCCGCTACTTTAACAGTAACATTTTTGTTTGGTGATTATTATATTTTTGAACTGTGTACGTGAAACAAAATGATGAAACGGGTGTGTCGTTCAAAGAAAGCTAGAAAATGTGATACACGAACTATTGAAACTTAAACATTCCAAACTTTTAACATGCAAAAATAACTAGTTATTGCAACGAAGACGGTGGACGTTTGGTAAACAATGCGACGAGTATCCCTAACATTAACCACCAAACTTTGTTGGTGCACAATTTATTTATATTTTTTGCCATAGTTTGTTAGCAAAGCAACAAAACAGATCGTGGTGTAACACTTGATCCGCGAATATAGGTTTAGTTTCAAGTAAAGGTCGGTGTAAATTTTCAAAATACCTTCATTTGAAGTAAAACATGAAAAATTGCTGTATTCGCACTAAAATGCTAAAATTTGCGTTATTTTTCATTTAATGGCAAATGCTATTTTTTTCAGGTCTCTACTCATGTGTAACGTAGTTCATGCACGGAGTTATTTGCGTCTAGCGTAAAATCAACTGAACTTAAAGAAAGCAAATGCAAAATGAATTATTAACAGCTTTCAAAATATTCAAACAACACCAAATTTAAAAGCATATTTGAAATGCAAGCAGCTCATGCTCTGTGGTCGCCAGAAGAGCAGCGACAATCGGGAGAGTGCGCATTTAGCACTGCCGCCGTCTACTTAGCAGTTACCTCGGCAAGGTCGCTTGCCTCCAGTTCGCGGCAAAGGGAGACACGCTAATTACAAGTGCATTACGGCATCTACCTTCTACCAAGTTCATGGCAAGATGTACGAAAACCACGAATGACCACGTAATAAACCTGTAATAATAAGTTAACATTTAAGTAACCAAACAGATTTTCTTGTAAGAAGCCAATGAAAATATAGTTAGCGCTCGCTAAATGTTTCTGTGTCCTGTGTTTAGGTGACAAGGGGAGGATCTGTATGTCAGTCTACAGTATAATTTCTCTCGAAAGACATCTAAATATTAAATTATATTATTAAAACAAGTAAACATAGATCCAATTTTTGAGTTTTTGAGGGTCAATGTCATTAAAACAATTCGAATTTGATGTTACAAGCTTCTAGATATGACGAGTAAATTCATGGGAACCATTTGACTGTATTTAACAAATGTAGCATGTAATTCTGCGATAAAATTTATACATTTATGATTTGTGGGTGGGTCAGAATCTGTCCAAATTCCAGTAACAACCCCTTCGATAATAACTACCCTTTGCCAGGGAACTGTCAAAGGTCATAATTTCGAGAGTTGACTAGTTTATAGTTGTCACAGCTGTCAAAATGTATCGTGAAAACCGCACTATATTTTAAGTTTTGTTGGCTGCCTTGTCGCTATGCAATGCATTAATTCTCATTCAATAAATGAACTGTAAATGTGGCCTTATAAAGCTTTGTTTGCTTTTAGAGTCTCCAGTCGCTGCACTTTGACCAACAAACAGTTTTACTACTCACACTCGTCATAGAAGCCATATATCCTGTTGATGCTGGCACACTCGTGGTTACCCCGCAAGAGGAAAAAGTTCTCGGGGTACTTGATCTTGTACGCGAGCAGCAGGCAGATGGTCTCCAGCGACTGCTTGCCCCTGTCGACGTAATCTCCCAGGAACAGGTAGTTGGCCTCTGGGGGAAACCCCCCGTACTCAAACAAGCGCAGCAGGTCTGTGTACTGCCCATGGATGTCTCCTGCAAAAAGGGACACGTCCCATTCTATAGTGTTCATTTGGGTGTGAAAGAACCTTAGTTTATGTTTGGACCTCTGTTGTGAGTTACCACGTTTTACCAAATGAAAAGGGTGCATAGGTATTAACATTGCATTCTGCTACAAAGACCAATAAAACTTTACGTTCAACCAACTCTGGCTATCAATTATCTTAAGAAAATATTATACATATATATATTCAGTATAGCAAATATACTTTATGAAGACGTAAAAATTGTGACAAACATACACTGAAATAATTATTCCCAATCAATGCAGTAATAAATAAACACATAAGAAAACACTAGAAAATAGCAAACTACACAAACAAGAAACAAGACAATTCAACTAAGTGAAGGATGATAGGTTTTATTATGTACGATCAAGGGAATCATTGGATGAGATAAGACATCTTTCGATCATATTTTTTTTAGAAAGTGAAAATTCCAAAGACCAAATCAATATTCATGTTATCGTATACTCTTTAGGTTCAACTTATTTAAAATCTTGCGTTAAATTCCCTCACAATATATAATAAAAATAAATCATTTGATTGATGAAATGTCTTACAGAGATGAGTTGCAAATAACTAGGTTAATTTTGAAATAATATTAACATTTAATAAAATTATCCAAGTTAACATTGGATAAATCATAAATTTTATAATCACGACCACTGGTTATGTTCTGAAAAAAGAAGTTGTTTTAAAATTACAGAAAAATTTATTTAAAAAATTTCAGCTCAATATTTCTAATCAAATAAGTGAAACCAAAGTCAGTACATTGTTCCTTTAATACAGCTTACGGCTTGGCGTCATCCCTGGCAGCAACCGTGTTTTTTTAAGATTTATCACTAAAGATCTAAATCAGGTGCTTCGGGCCACTTCTCTGCTTGCCCACGCACAATTACACACTTGCAAGATTCTCCAAATGTGCCTGCCATTAGGATGGAGCAGATTATTAATAATTTTAGACTGAAATCAGCAACGCCCCAACAAATGCATCTGCTCATGATGAAAGCCGGAAGGAGAGTCCTTAATTAACTACAAGGCTTCCAAAATCAGATACAATAGCTGGAAATCACAGATTAAATTGGTAAATTACATGACAATATTGTGAGAGAAATAAAAAATTTACACCACAAAACCTCTTACGCATATCGGAACTGATAAGTACAATAAACAGAAATAGCTGTGCTTTAAAACACCTACATGGAAATACAACTATAATTACAAATCTATGAAGTTTTAGTACGCATGAAACATTGTCAGAAATGTAAACAAACAAATGTAAATAATAATACTGCTTAAATACCTTGCAGTTAGTTGGTCCTAGTGTTTAGAAACAGAACTTGAGGAAAAATAAAAATAAAATTAATTTATAATTATGAAACACAACATTATGGATACTATGTAAACAAAATGAAAATCCTTACAATGATAAACAATCTGTAATACGACACCATGGGTCACTGCTCCCACATACGTCAATCTACTTTTCCTCCAAACACCACCACATATTACCTCTCACCAACCATAAGAGTAGTTATCTGGACCTCCTTTTAGGAATATCACGAGTGCACAATTGCAATGGCACATGTGAATCCTACTAATATTATAAATGCGAAAGAGAGAGAGTGTGTGTGTGTCCGCATATGTTTGTTACCACTCAGCTCCATAACGGCTGAATGGTTTGATGAAATTTGGTATGTAGGTACTTTAGGTCCTGGAATAGGACATATGATACTTTTTATACCGGAAAATTGTACAGTTCCTGTGGAATAACAACGAAACGTAATTCTGCAGTGGCTGAGAACGTGACCGAAATATTTTTTTTCCTCTAGTGTCAGAGTTTATCAGGATGCCCAAGGACCTCTTTAATGACTTAACGACTGCTATCAATCGATAACAACCGGGACAGAATATTTAACGTGCCCTCCGAAGCCCGGAAGCGCTCAGATGTTATGTCACTAAACGTTCACCCATCCAATTGTGTGCCGCTGGGAAAGTTGCTTAACTTTGATGATCGATTAAGATCCCTCAGCCAAGCGCAAAAAGTAGTACCTAGGTACACTTATTTCTAAAGCTACAACTTGATGAAACTCACGTTTTTATTTTTATACATTGACGTTGGAAAGTGGAAATGCGGTAACTACACGATAGTTGCACAGATACACTCCAAAAACAATACCCGACTTCTAGGCTGTCTGGTAAAAAATATTTCCTTCCTTTCTGGTTGCTGTAATCAATTAAAAACCTAGGCCAACATAGTATAGTTTTATAATTCTGTTTTCACATAAATGAATTGTCTTTACCCAATTTATTTTTCAGTATATGACTGTAAAACTCAATTTTACCCAGGCGAAGCCAGGTTGGTTCGTTAGTAATACATAAAAATGATAATGTTTAATGCACAAGATAAAAACTATTGTACACAATGTCATATATTAATAAGTGCGTGTTAGTGAGAACTGGGACTGCATGTTTCATGTAATAAAATAGTGGAAGTGTGTGGAGAGAACTGAGGTGTATAGAAGTGATACTCGCTGGCTAACACACAATTTTTGTTGAAGTTGTTAATGTTTCCTATCGACAAGTGGTATAGTTGCATAACAAACACAATGGAGTGGATAGATTTGGGAAGCTCTCAACGAGGTCTTGAGCCGATGAGGATGCAGCGAAGAGAGTACGGAACAGTGCTGGAACACAAGGGTGGGGGAATGGGAGATCGCTGGGAATCGAACCTCGTTCCCCAAAGTGGTAGGCGAGTAGTCTGACCACTGCACCACCATGGTCCCTCAGATAAGTGTACTTTTATGCTTAAATATCTGGTCTATTTAGGTCACACTAAGACTGTACCTGTTGACTGACAGTTCCTGGTTATGTTACCAATCGCCCAGCTTGCCCACCAGGCAACAGGGCGAGTAGTGTGTGGCAGAATGGTCTAAATTACAAACGTCCTTCCTCATTTCCAAGATGCCAATTTTTTATTACAAAAATTGGGTATGTTTATTTTGGATAAATAATATGGTATAACAATTGCCACATTTAGTTTTTTAAAATAAGTATAGTTTGTACAACACAACTGTACACTGAAACAAAAGTTTTTAGAACACAATTTGTAAAAATACTTTTTTCCATGGAAGATTCAAAATTGTGGGGTGTGAGTCTTACACAAGGGTAGGTGACATGAGTATATACAACACACTCTGGCTACGAGAAAACTAATATTTGCACCTAACGCATAAATATTTTACTTTTGCTATGTCCACATGCAGGTAAATTTTGGACGTTTCTACAACCAGAAACTGGCTGTTTACAAAGAAGTGATTAAAACATGGCGTTGACGCCACATGTAATTTCCCATTACCCCACCCTCCCCTTCCACATCCTTAAAATTATCCATGGGAATGTGGGAGTTTTTGGGCAGGGCAAAATTTTAGCATTATTCCACATCGGTGTTGGAAAATACAATTAGAACAATCTGCCCGAGTGTTCTATGCTATACCAAATGCTGTATTAGGAAATGCCCTTGAGAGCACCCAATCAATTGTACCAGACATTACCACAACCCACTTTTTGTCAAAACAACACACTACCATTTACAGTAAGAATGCTAAAATTGTTGCAGATTAAGGCAGTAAGTACAGTAAAACCTCGTCCGGACTAACTGGGATCAAAGGCAATCCGGAAAATCGAAAATCCGGATAATCTGGGTAATAAGCAAAACACATCCTTAAATAAGCAGACTTACCGTTTATTACGATAAAAAACTATGTTTTGTAACAAAATTACATAGAATTGTTTAAAAGACATTAAAAAAATATAAAAATAATTTCACATCATTTCTTAACAAAGAATTGGTCCACTGTCTTCTGTTTCAATGAAGCAAGGTCACTCAAACACTTTATCATTAATAGTTCAGCTGGAGTGGTGTCGGGCTGACGCTCCAAGTACGCCATGATGTTTGTCAGCTGGTCCGCAGTATCTGCATGTGTCGTCCGCTGTTGCGGTGTGATCGCTCCCTCCTCGTCCACGTCATCTTCTTCCTCACTGTCTGCTGTAGATGTGCATGCCGCTACAATTTCTTCTTCCGTCGCAGTGCCATAGCCACCGTCATTGTTGTCTTCCATATCAACATCTGAGCACCCACTTATTGTTCCTAACATTTGCAGAAGGTCTTCTGCAGCCACTTGCACCAAATCATAGCTTGCCATTTCGTTTGTAGCACAAATAGCGGCCACAGTTTTTTCCATGACTTTTTCAAAGAGCTTTTTGTGATGCAATCCCAAACGTCAGCAACCATGTAAATAACGTCTTTGATATTGATTGATTTCAACAAATCAATCACACTTTTTTCCCCTTCCTCTTCAATTATTTTACTAAGCAGTTCTTTTCGGTAAACTCTTTTGATGTTTTCAAGGACTCCCTGGTCCATAGGCTGCAGCAGTGGGGTTACATTTGGTGGAAGAAATTTCGCTTGAATTCCTCCACTCACGAGTTCTTGTTCTCCCGGATGAGACGGAGCATTGTCGATCAGTAAAATTGCCTATTCTGGTAAACTATTTTCTTTCAAGAATTTTCGAACTTCAGGAACAAAGTTAAAAAAAACCAATTCTTAAACAAAAAACTGTCCATCCACGCACTTTTTTGTGGTCAGTAAACCACTGGCAATGTATTGTGGTTCACATTTTTTAGCGCTCGGGGATTCTTGGATTTCCTTACAATGACAAGAGGAAACTTATGTTTCCCTGATGCATTACTACAAGCCATAGCAGTTAGCCTATTTTTGCTTTTCTTGTAGCCCTTAGCTGAATCGTCAGGCTGATGAGTTTTGCTCGGAAGCATCAGGTAAAACAAATTGTTCGAAGTCCTTTTTAAATTTTTCAGCAGCAGCAACATCACTAGACAAGCTCTCTCCAGTCAGAGTAAGTTGATGAATACCATGTCTGTTTTTAAAACGCTCTAGCCACCCCTAGGTCAGGATTCGGTCCAGATATAGGCAAACCACGTTCTCGCTGAGCACTGTACCACATGAATAGTGCGTAGCGTAATGCTTAATTTTTTGCTTTTTCTTTGCTGTTCCTCTGCCTTCCAAACTGTTTTTACATATTATTTTACAACAAAAATCTTCACTTTCTTTTCTTTGCTTCTTTCAGTCGGACACTGTTGAAGTTCCAACTCCCATTTCAGCAGCTATTTTTTTCAACGCTTCTCCTTTATCAATTGGATTAATAGCGTCCAACTTTTTATCCATTGAAACCACGACCTTCTTTTGCTTCAATGCCAATTTAAACTTGTACGTACACTACAATGCACTCCCAAACACTTTGATAAAAAACAAAAACTATATCTGGTTGAACCACACACAATGAACAAAATGACAAGTGCCGTTTGAAAACAGTAGGAAAACTGAGAATATTGAGAGAGGGGAAGTGATGGGTAGGGATTCAAGGTCAAGTCAAAGCTTAGCTGGTGAGTCAATCCACTTCATTAATGTATAATAGATACACTTGTAATTTAATTTTTGTAGGCCTATATCCGGAGATCCGGATCAACGAGGTTTTACTGTGCTGAAATGTACAGCTGAGCGGATGGACGTCCTGATATATTACACGACATACAATTGAGCTCATCCGTTCAAATACACTACCAGATACCGTTATAAACACTCATTACCACTACAGAAGCATAACATAACATTATCTACTTACAACACCCTTCAAAATAATATGCGATACCAGCTGCAGCTTTCCTATTATCAAATAAAAACTTGCAGACACTAAAAAGGACCCTAACCTAACATTACCTATCTACAACCCAGGGCTTGTAACACCCTTCTAAATATACATCATCCAGTGCAACCAGATGTTTAAGTAAACCAGCAAAAACTCATTGCCACTACAGAACCCAAACCTAACATTACCTAACTACAAAATTAATTATACCCTTCCAATTTTTATACAATACAATCAACTGTTATCCGATTATAAAATTAAAACACCAAACACTCATTCAAACTAAACAACCCTAACTTAATGTTACCTACATAAAAAACCAGTTTTTTATACCCTTCAAATGATTATACGACCATCCAGTACAATCTGATTATCAAATAAAAACAACAAATACTCATCACTGTAAAACAATATTCTAACTAAATTATACTCGCAAACACAAATATTTACATAATTGTTTCCACAAACTACTCTCATAAATACATTACAATAATTTCTCACTCGCAGTTTCTGTGATTAATTCATCACATTGCTTACTTTCCCCTATTTTGCTCTTATATCTTGCAATTTCCTAGTTTATCAATATCACCAATTTACTAATTTATAGCTGAAAACTACAAACTTATAACGATCCTCTTTTTACACACACGAATAGAAGCAAAATAGGTTGACTTTTGCTGTCGCAATTGTAAATACTAAAAATTTTCTACTAACTAAACCAAACTCCACAAAGACACTTATTTACTATCCAACCAATTATTGAACCTATTAATACTGTTACAAGATGCCAGATGGGCATTTCCCAGTTCGTGAGGGAAGGAGGTTTTTAATAAATAAAATAACTTAATTTGACTTTTAATTTATTCACAGCTTTTATTCACAACAGTAAAATATGTCTCCACTATTGTTATTCTAAGACAGCACAATATTTAATGTCTATCTCAATTNTTTTATTCACAACAGTAAAATATGTCTCCACTATTGTTATTCTAAGACAGCACAATATTTAATGTCTATCTCAATTCTAATTTAAAGAACTTATCAATATTGTTTACCNAAATAAAATAACTTAATTTGACTTTTAATTTATTCACAGCTTTTATTCACAACAGTAAAATATGTCTCCACTATTGTTATTCTAAGACAGCACAATATTTAATGTCTATCTCAATTTTAATTTAAAGAACTTATCAATATTGTTTACAGTCATTTCATTCACACTCATTACTTGCATTCAATCTGTCTATTGCCATAATTCCCAATGTCTTACACTAACGCGTCCAGTTCCACCGTCCCACCCAGAGTCTCTTCTCTCCACGGTACTGATGCCCGCCCACAGTCTACACACTTCACTCGCACTGGTCCAGGTTGTCCACTTAAGTTTCATTTTGGAATTCCCTGACTTACCCCTGTTTTCCAGGCAAAATCTTACCATTTTCTCAGGACCAGAACCCTCGCATACTGTATTTTTCCACCGCTGGCCGAACAAATACGCTATCCGTGAAGCAGAATTAAATGACGCTGCAACATACCAAGCAGGCAGGGCCAGTCAGCACATCGTATTTCTCATGCTATGTGCTACTGACTTCACACGAGTGCCCATTACAAACAATAAATACCTTATTTCTTAGATATAGACTATGTTACTTTGCAAAAATGTATTATTGCCAGTTCACAAACTTCAAAATTGAAATACCATATACTTATAATTACATGATGCTGTATTCACACAACTACCAATTTTTGCAGAGTAGCAAATTATTTAAATTTTCCCTGTGACGTGAAATTCCCTGACATTTTTCCCGGTAGGTGGACCCTGTTGTCCCTCTTGCCACCACTCGACACACTGCTGGTTCATCATCCTCGCAGTCTCCGGACGCCTGTCGCTTAAGGTTGCACGATCCTTCGAGCTCTTAACGCTCAACCTGTTAGCTCGGAGGCTTGTTGCAGCTTAAGAATTCTTGGTCGCTCAATCTAGAAGGTTGCCCGCACCCAGAGTCTTGCCGAGAAAAGCAAGGGCAATGAACCAGAACATTCTTTACAAGACAACCGCAGAAATTCAATCTGCTGTAGGTCAGCAATGCACGAGCCGTGATAGGCTTATCGCGGTGACACGCCTTTGAAAATCACTGAACACTGTCATGTTAATAGTCTAGCTATTGTGCTGTGCACTCCTTCGCTCACAGAAGTGGGACGGGAAAGGGAAGCGAGGTAGACCAGCACACCTGTTACACTGCCCTCTCCTTCCCGCAACACCCAGACCTTCGTAGAATGCCAGTCGGGCGCCTCGCATGGTGCCACCTGCGTCCATGTTTGTCAGCGAGCACGCGTTCCTGTGCCTGCTTCCTCTCTGTGTCCCATGTTCCTTGGTTACCAGTCTCCCTCTGTATATGCGTTTAATTTTAATTGGTCGGAGCAGACTTTGTAATGTTTGGCAGCGGCCTCGGAAGCATCGCTCTTACTTCTGCACTCGCTCCTGCTGCTACGCTTCCATTATTCTACTCCCGTCTGTCTGCACCATGTTAATTACGACGTAGGGGAAATATGGAGAGTCTAGCATTTTTAAGGTGAGTCGTGAGTAGTCTAGCATTTTTAAGGTGAATCGTGAGTGTACGTGGCGGTGGTTGGCCTTTTAGTAGGTATATATTTTAATGGATTGAGGCGTAGTGTACATTTAGTGCTTTGGGGAGTGCTGTAGTAATCCTTGGTTTTTTCACAATTGTGGTTTGAATAGACGTCCAAAATTCTGTTTGGATTGACTAAAGCTGCTTCAATGCAGTGTCGTCACCTTCTTTTAACATGTTGACATGTTGTCTTGTCATTTATGTGGTCGTCTTGTTTTCTGTTAGCAATTCATTTAATGGGAGACAGTACACTCAAGGCCAATTTGTGTGCAGTTTTAGGTACTGCTTCAGTAAAAGTTTTCAATCTGTTTGTCTCAGGCCTTAATTTTTCTCTGTCTTCTGTAATTTAAGTACAGAGGGCTTCGCATTGATTCCATCAGACCACCCCTCTTAAAGAGTAAATTTAAGTGTTTTTAAATTTGTTTTAATTAAATGAGGGCTTCGATTAGAGTCCTTCCGAACGCCCCTCATTTTTTGTAATCAGTATTAATAGAAAGCTTTGTAAATGTTTTGCGGATATTTTTAACTTTCGTTGTAAAATTACCAGTGCTTGCATTTTACCCTATCTTGCTCCATTAACTGGTCAAACCAAATGTATTTTCAATATTTGTGTCAGGAATGAATACGTTAATATTGTGACATTTATAAATAAATTGTGATTGTTTTCTAGTTGATTTGTTGTAAAATTATTTGTGCTCGTCACAAATAATTATTAGCGCACTCTCTTGTTAATTTACGCTCTATTCTGTTGCATGTCTACGTCATAGATTGCTGAAGTGGACTTTGTATACGCCCTTTAAAAAAAAGAGGAACTCGTAGGATGGGGCCATAATCGATGAGGCGTCCACGGTCGCTGAGCTGCATCGCACCGCAGTGAACATGTGGTGTCAACGTAACAGTGCAAGGTGCCATCACTCCAGCATGTGTCCCGATTGTCCTCCCAAAATAGATAAGTCGAATGCATGAGTCTCCCGCTGCCTTTATAGCTGAATTTTGTTGTTACTAGAACTAAGTATCAAAACATGATTAAAGTAAAACCTACAACAATTAAAAAAATTAACAATGAAATGTATATAAAATATTTAGTTATGTGACTATGTTGTATACTACATGCATACTGCTTTCTGTGCAAACACGTTGCTGTAACTAATACGACCTACGACACTATTTGCAAGACAGAATAGTCTAAAGTAATATTGAAAGGTCCGCCGAGTCATCCCACATTTTTTGCTTTAAGTCGCAGCACAGTGTGAGCAAAGTCAGATGTTTGACGGCTTATAGAAAATAATGAGTCCCCCCGACCTTTTAATGTTATTTTATACTACGCTGTCTTGCAAATAAAGTGCGGTAGGTTTTATTAACCTACATAGATTTATTTTTATTTTATAAGCCACTGAACATGTGACTTCAGCAAGATGTGAAGCAAACAATGAGGGAACTACAATTTTCCAGAAATGAGTCCCCCTTTCTCTTCCCTATTTTCCCGGTTTCCTATACCTGTAGCAACCCTGATAAATAAATTGTGACTGTTTTCTAGTTGGTTTGTTGTACAATTATTTGTGTTATTCACCGCCTTCATGACCAATCCGAAAGACTACATCATTAATCTTTTATTTAGAATTGTGCAGGGGCCTTCCTAACATTTCTGTAGCTTCTGGCTGCACACCCACACCAGTTATCCTTGAAATACCTCCCCAAAAGGCTCTTGCTGTGTACGAACCACAGATGAACACAATCTTCAAAACCTAGTTGCTGCTAGAACCACAAGTGTCTAAAAGTCGTCAAGGGACACGTGTTTCAACTCAGGTTTTTGGTGGTAAGAAGAAAACAATCAAGCATAGATATGACTAAACATCTCAAATAACGCAGTTTCAGAATGTTTTGAAGTGACAGATGCAAATACTGGAACGAAACCAATTCCTTATTTCAAAAGCACCTCTGTTTAAATGAAAATATTAGTTTTTATGAAAACAGGAGAATAACAATGCCAACAATTTATGAAGCACTAACATTAACACACCAATGGCAGCAAGTGTGTGGCCAAACCACTGCGCTTGTCATCCTAACCGTACCGACACACTTAAAAAAACAAGCTAAGACAAAAAAAAATTCCCACACAAGTAAGAAATCTCCCAAAACCATAATCTAACTTCAGACACAATCGCAAAAGATTGCCATCTGAAGACTGGACGAACAAGTCAAAAGAATAGCCGTAACAGGTACGCAAACATAAAAATAAAACAATTCTAGTTTTCATTCCAATATTTACAAGCTCGCATTGTAATAACTCAGCATTTATTCTGTACCCTAATAGTGACAAACAATGTATATTTTTCAAACTTTAAAAGAGAACATCAATGAGCAAGCTTATTTCCACCATTGTCTCGTTTAGTTGCAAGAAATCCTTCCTGTTATGGAAATAATCCCGCGACACCAAAAAAATTGTTATACAATTCCCAGGTGCTAAAATTCTTATACAATTCCCAGGTGCTAAAATTCTTATACAATTCCCAGGTGCTAAAATTGTTATACAATTCCCAGGTGCTAAAATTGTTATACAATTCCCAGGTGCTAAAATTCTTATACAATTCCCAGGTGCTAAAATTCTTATACAATTCCCAGGTGCTAAAATTGTTATACAATTCCCAGGTGCTAAAATTGTTATACAATTCCCAGGTGCTAAAATTCTTATACAATTCCCAGGTGCTAAAATTCTTATACAATTCCCAGGTGCTAAAATTGTTATACAATTCCCAGGTGCTAAAATTTCTATACAATTCCCGGTTTTCCCGGTTGCTTGACACCTTGTAGCAGCAAGGGAACCCACCGAGTTTCCATCATTCTTCTGTGGTTGTTCATGCACAGCAAGAACCTTTTAAATATAGTGACAGGATAAAGACCCAGTATGAAAGGAGAATGTTGGACGAGGTATTTCAAGGACAACTGGTATAGCTGCACAACCCAAGGAAGCGACAAGAGTACTAACCAAAGCTACAGAAATGTTGGGAAGGTCCCTACAGAGCTCTGAATAGACAAATAACGTAGTCTTTCGGATTTGACGTGGAGCCTCTGGGACGAAGCCGAAGGCTGCCCACATCGACCAACTGGCACTCTACTGAGGTGCACACGTTGCAAAGTCTGTTCAGGACGAACAGACTTGAGGAAGGGGCAGACGCGGGCTGGTCTGCATCACTTCCCTTACCTGACCCGCTTCTGCGAGCCAAGGAAAGCACGAGGGCTAGGCTAGTAACCTGGAAGAGAGTGGTGATATTCAAAGGCGTGCGACCGCAATAAGCCTAATGCAACTCGTGTTTTGCTAACCCTAAGTGGATTGAATAATTGCCCTTGCTTATCTCAGCAAGACTCGGAGTGTGGTGAACCTGAAGCGGCAGGCGTGCAAAGATGACGCGCCAGCAGAGCGTCGAGTGGCAGAAGTCAAGTCTGTGGACTGCTGGCATCAGTGCGGTGGAGTGAGACTTGCAAACGGGACTATTGAACTGGATGCGAGAGTGTAAGACATCTGGAATAATGGCAATAGACAGATTGAACGTGTATATACGAGCGTGAATTAAGTGACTGTAAACAATTTAGACACAACGATATGGACTTTAATTAGAAATGAGATAGGGCATTTAATATCATGCTCGCTCAGAATAACAAGAGTAATAGTGGAGACATTTTAATGTTGTAAATAATTGCTGTGTGAATAAATTAAAAATCCAATTCAGTACTTTTATTTTTATTAAGACCTCCATCCCTTACGAACTTGGTTACGCCCCTCTGGTTACTTGTAACAATACTTTTGTAACTATACATTACATACTTGTACGTTGCAAACATCACAAATATAAATCAGATATTGGTCTTCGATAACATTACAATATTTACTGTATTTCACAAACATATCATATTCCTCAAATAATTAACACTTTTGCCTACAGTATTTACTTACTTAATATACTGGTTATTATATTCCTGATATTTTACTGTGTTGCACTTTTCCTCCAAATATAGTCATCTACACACTCCCGTACGAATGGCTTCCTTAGTTTCCCTTTCCCTACTTCGTCATTTATTGCGCTCCAATCACCCCCTATTGAATTCATACAGAAACCTGTATCATAATGTTTGAACTTTAGTTTATGATCAACTGCAAATTGCAGAAAACCTTCTTTTAGGCATTTATCAAACGTTCACATGTCACTGTATATTGAAGTTCCTTGTTCTATATATTCCTCGTACTACTTTCAAAAGCGTTTCTTTCGATTAATTCTCTAATAATTAAAAATTCACCCCTTTGCCTCCACATTCTCTCTCCACAGCCCCAAATACCAACAGTCATTAAAATGTTTTCCCATTGTATTGTCTTTTAATGAAACCGCTCCCAACAATTGCTCTCCTACCCTCCCATTAGCTACAAACTTTGTGACAGACGTTGTACCGTACCAATCAACTATGTATTGTTTTCAGAGTTACTACAGACTCATTCGAACACTGCTTTACTCTCATCATACACAACTAGCATTAAATAATAACTTATTTTGTGTAGTATCAATTTCAATTTTTCAAACCATGTTCCTCCTCTATTGCCATGCCAAACATCATTTCTACAATGCCACACTTTAACATCATTTTTTTTTTGTCACAAATGTTAACAATGAAGCTACGACATTTAGGGTATTTCTTTTTACTCAGTAACACCCACAATTTCTGCAGATATGCAATACCTTTACTAACATACGTGAACATGGATTATAAATTGACTAATTGGCAAACTTTGATTTCCCAGATCTCAAGTCCTTTAAAATCTGATTGTCCTCCTTTGTTCGGTGACACACGTCATTCGCCTCCTACTGAAGCCAGTCTGCTCTGGTTCGCTGTTACCTTCCATTCTTCACAACCTTTGTCACTTCCCCTCTCCTATTACATCACTTACAATTTCTTATCCTTTATTCAACCGTTTATAGTAATTAATTAGGCAAAAGTGTATTACAAGTTCCGCTTAAATAAACAGTACGAGATGTGTATCTGCACGTGCGGCATCGCGCCTATCGAGTATTGAATCCTAGTTGACTAATTTTGATAGCCGATATACCTACGATGTTCGTAACAACCTAGAAACTAAACCACACGCTCGCAAAACATACATAGCAAGAATGCAGCTACGAATATTAATTCTGATTATTTGTATCCGAACGTTCTGCCAATTACAAGATATATAATTCTGGTCATTTCAAAATATGGTTCGCTGTAAACTGTTCGTAACACCAGAAATATGCCATATTTTTGTCCGGGAAGTACGTTCATTCTCCCAAGTTGTAATTCGTTGTCGCAGCGACATTTTAAAATTCCGAAAGGCGAGGAAATTTTACGCTGCACAAGAAAAAATCACACTCTTTGCTACTCTTTGTTGCGCTCTTTGCTACTCTTTGTTGCGTAAAATATCTATAAATATGTTTCAGAGATATGTGGTGTGTTAACCTGCCCACGTGAAAAAGTTAAGACTGCACCACACGATATTGCCTAAACGTTAGCAATTCATGCAAAGCAGATGCTAATAATTCCACGGAAGTATTGCAATGAACACAAAAATTGTACCACTAAAGATTGTGTAAGTATTGTGTGACTAAACAAAACAGAAAGCCTTGCTTGTGACATCACATATAACGACCTGTATTTTAATGTTTCATGTTGCAGGTTTAAAAATGAATTTGGTGAATTAAATTCTGATTTGATTTGGAGCACTAATATAAAATCTGCAATTTTAGTTTGAAACAAAGTGTAGGCATAATTCTGCAAGATACTTTGTAACAGANAGCAATTCATGCAAAGCAGATGCTAATAATTCCACGGAAGTATTGCAATGAACACAAAAATTGTACCACTAAAGATCGTGTAAGTATTGTGTGACTAAACAAAACAGAAAGCCTTGCTTGTGACATCACATATAACGACCTGTATTTTAATGTTTCATGTTGCAGGTTTAAAAATGAATTTGGTGAATTAAATTCTGATTTGATTTGGAGCACTAATATAAAATCTGCAATTTTAGTTTGAAACAAAGTGTAGGCATAATTCTGCAAGATACTTTGTAACAGAAGTTTAATTTACCAGTGTCAAAAAAATCTAAGAAGACATGAATGGCCATTCTACGATAATGGTTGCTAACAGCATCCCAATTCACAAAAGAAAGTACTCGCAAGTTAATGCTCAATGTAACACTGCAAATATAATATACGGTTCTGGCCTGGTTTGTAAATAATAGAAAATTATCTTACTTTTCTACCTGCAGTGGTGTTAGTTTGCCAGTTTTATTGTAACAGAGTGAACTATAGTTAGCATGTTCTTAATGCTCAATACTGCGTAGCGTAATTGTATAGAATAGCAGCTTTTTCGAAGGAAGCATAGTCGACCCACAAAAGTAACAAATGGGTTCTGCGCAGCTTACCTTTTTAATACGGAGGGCGTAATGAAAAAATAAGCAGAACGTAGAAAATAAAATAGATAATGTACGGGGAGTTCGGCCGCTTTGTTTACGTCGGACGCCATGATGTTTGGCTGTGGACATGTAGACGTTACCATATGTTAGG
Source organism: Clitarchus hookeri (assembly GCA_002778355.1). Classification (NCBI taxonomy): domain Eukaryota; kingdom Metazoa; phylum Arthropoda; class Insecta; order Phasmatodea; family Phasmatidae; genus Clitarchus; species Clitarchus hookeri. The sequence continues at coordinate 512,531 of NQII01000483.1, read as the reverse complement.
TGCAGTTTAGATGCAAGAGAGTGCAGTTCGTGGAGAGTGGTGTGTGTTTCCGCGCCCGTGAGTTGTGAGGTCCGAATCCGACCGTGTGAAGGCTTGTGATTTAAGAATGGAGGGTGCAAGTACGAGTGCTTCTGAGCGCGACAGTCGTCTATGCGGCAGGTGTTACTTGGAGGTTTTAGTAGATCATGGTGTTTTGTCGAGTGAAATAACGTGCAAGTCATGCATGACTGTAGTTGAATTGGTCGAGGACAGTGGAATTTTACCCGCCGCCTACCTAGGTGAGTTAATTCATATACTTCCGGTTTGTTTTACTGTTACCTAAAATTCTAGATTTGAATAAAATCGNCGAGTGAAATAACGTGCAAGTCATGCATGACTGTAGTTGAATTGGTCGAGGACAGTGGAATTTTACCCGCCGCCTACGGTGAGTTAATTCATATACTTCCGGTTTGTTTTACTGTTACCTAAAATTCTAGATTTGAATAAAATCGTAGGTTAGATTAAAACCCAACAATCCTAGGTTAGATTTAAAATGCAAAATAGTGATTCACTCATCGTGGGGTTAGGTTAGGTGGGCACATAACGAAATTGGGTGGACAAATGTTCAATTGGGGTGTGTTTGTATTTTGAATGATTTTATGCCACAATTTCCGTGATCTTCATAGTCCGGTAAATACCCAGTTTAGAGGCTTCTCTGTAAAAAAAAAAGCCGAAAAGTGGTATATTTCCACTCTACCAATTACGCAGAACACAAATATAGTAGGGTCATTAACGTATGACTAATTTCGTAATGTGTGCCCACCTAACCTAACAGAACCAAACCCCACGAGTGAATCACTATTTTACATTTTTAAACTAACCTAGGATTGTAGGATTTTAAACTAACCTAGGATTGAAGGGTTTTAAAGTAACCTTGGATTTTAGGGTTTTAAACTAATCTATGAATTTAGTCTAATCTAGGATGTTAGGGATTTAAAGGAACCTTAAAACACACCGAAGGTATATCAATTAACTCACCTAAGTAGGCGGTGGGTCATCTGCTAATTCAACCTTACCTCACTCGACGAAACACCATGATCTACTAAAACGCCACATAGGCGAATATTACACACTGAATCACTCGTTCATAGGCAAATATAAAGCACAGAAGCACCCGTTCTTGCTTTCTCCGTTTTTAAATCCGTCGGATTGGGACGGCACAAGTCACCCCGGCAACAACACAACGGCTACCGAGCTGTTCAAAAATTCCCACAAGCCAATAAGGTGAAGGCAGGAATCATGACATCGCCAAGAATCATAACGTCCGACAAACACAACGGCAAACAACTCGTACTTTTAACTATTAATACATTCTACTTATTTTAACATTACGTCCTTGTAAATACGAACAAGGTAAGCTGTGCGGAACCCATTAATGCTACTTTTGTTGGTCTAGGACGTTTCGTTCAGAAAAGCCGCAACACTGGATAATTACCAAATGGGATGTGGTTTTGGCCTCGAAAGCTACTATAACCTAATTCGTAAACTGAAACAAGGTAAACAAATATTTAGCATAGTCGAGAGAGTGGGAGAGCGCGCCAGCGAGTATTCACCTTGTGCTCTCGCAACAAATGGAGAAGAGCACAGTCGCGAGAGCACAAGTGAGCGCGCTCTGCACCACGGCCTCATTGTAACACGCACGGCTCGTCGTGATAGCAACTCTGTGCAGGCTGACAGCACGGTTAAACAGCTACACCAGACGCATCTGAACGATACTACGGCAGGCTCTTTATTCACACAAGGGCCACTTGCAAAGCTAACGAAAAAATAAAAAATTTAACGTTTCTATTTAAAATCTTTGGCATGTTATTCAATATACAAGGAATGTGTGCACCTTACCACAAATCTTCAGAGGCGCTTCAAGTTCCAGCAAAATAGGTTGTTGGAGAAATATTTCTCTGGACTTCAAACACAGCCCTTTCACTTCGGCTTCTGTCATTTGTACCGACTTGCCTGGTCGACATCCCCGGACTTGAAAAGAAATCACACACGTGCGTTACATTTACATATTCAAAACTCGTAAACTGTCACCTTACATCAGAATCACGCCTACAAACAGAAACACATCATTATTGCCATTACCAGACGAAGAGCTTACTCCACAAGTTATACAACAATGACCACGTTCAGCAGCACAAAACACATGTAAACTAACCGTTTTTCTTTTAAAACATAAAAACTCACCTTCGAGAAGTCTCTGTATTAAGCTATCTACGTTCAAATCTGAGTCAGCCATCTTCTTAAATTATCGTTACTATAAAAAGGCCAGAGTTGAAAACTACAAACTTCTGCAGTTGAACACCAACGCTAGCGCTGACATTTTTTTTTTTTTTTTTCGGTATATTGGCCTTATAGTAACATGACAATACCAAAGTCCGTACACACGATTTTGATTGAGCTATAAAAAGGATAGAAAATTTTCAAGAATAACTATGGTGGTGAACAACGCTCTATGGAAAAGGTTTACTGGAATTGATAATTTTTTAAGGTAGATTTGTGAAATTCAATAAGCAGTTATTCGCGAAATGAACGTTATAGAGGATATAAAAACTAGACAACATAGAATGTATCAGTAAAATGGGAATGTCGCGTATGTTTGCGAGTATATTTGGCCAAGAAACAGGAATGTTTGGAGCTTTAGTTGAATTGGATGAATTAATGGTTAATGTAGGGATTTTTATATACTAACTTGTTGAATGTATTGGGAATTACGATAATATTTAATGGAGTGTAACGTTGTTTGGTAAAGTTAAAATGAAACGAATAAGCCTCTGCACTGAGTATAATTACATTACTATTCATCAGAGTATATTAGAAAAAAGTGCTTCATGTCGATAATTATAAAACTCGCATATTTTCAGGAAATGGCCAAATATTTCTGAGAAAAACATTTCAGGCCTTTCACAGAATGTCAAAACATTACCAAGTCATGTGTGTTGATATCATTATTTATAATTTTTTTACTTTAATGAAGGCATTTGATGAATCACTTTATAGTTTTAAGTCGGCTGGGATAGTAGGCAAACAAATATTTTTGTTACTTTTTACTAATGAGATTTTTGTCGCCAAAATGTTATTACTGTTAAATTATAGTTTATTAACTATTATATAAATCCAAGTTGTTGAAATATTGAAAGAAATATAATTTTGACATTTGGATAAGTTTTGATAACTAAACATTGTAAAATCGATTATACCTAGTTACCTCCTTGTCTTGTATCCTCTGTGCGATGGACTGTTTTTTAACAAAGTAAAAATGTGTGTAGGGTGTGTCTCTTTGACAAAAAACTATTAAGTTTAAAAAAACTAATTACCTTGTTTTTTTTTTTATAGAATAGGCTCCTTCATCAGGTTATGGGCCCAGGGAAGTGCTCTAGTAATAGAAACAAGTTTTTATAAAGATAAAAGACGTTAATTAAGTAGAATTGAGTGCCGAATGATAAAGTAAAAACGTTTGTGTCACAGTTTCCAAGGATTACGCCGATTTCTCCGCTTACAAGTAAAACCCGGTAAGATAGGCAGTCGTATTAACAACGACGAATTCAGTAACATAGAGATATTGAAGGGACCCGAAAATTTTGCTTCTTGGCGATTTGAGCTGAAAATTTTGTTGAATGCAGCTGAAGCCTTTGATGCAATTTCGTATACAGCTCAGCCCAAAGAGAATAGTGATAAAAAGAAGGATACCAAAGCTCAAAAGGCCATAATAATGTCGATCAGTAAAAAGAACAAACAACTGATTATGTCTTGCAAAAATGCTGCAGAAATGTACAACTAACTGGTAAGCATCTATGAGGGAGATAATGGTAGGTTAAAGGATAGCCTACTGGCACAGTATTTTGGTTTCCAGATCAAAGATGTGGCAGGGGGTATTGCTGAGTTGGAAAGCATTGTCACTCAGCTGGGTGACCTCGGTCATCAAATCAAGGATGAGGAACTAATACAGAGGATTATTTCTGCTTTGCCACAGACATTCAGCAACTTTGTCATTTTGTGGGACTCCGCCCCCAAAGTCGAGAGAAACTCGGCCAACTTGATTGCAAGGTTGTTGAAAGCAGAAGGAAAAATTGTCACAGTAAAACCAACCAATGATGTTGTGGCGTTCAAGGCCGCCGTGATAAAAAATGCGACGTAGTCTGCTACAACTGTAAAATGACATGTCACTACACTAAAAATTGTCCTCAAGACGAGGGGGAACGTTGTAAATATTGTAAAAAAAAACAACCACGCCTCCAACGACTGCTATTTCCGTCCAAATAACAAAGAAAGTAACAACTACAGGTTCAAGCCCACAGATGGTACTGAAAAGAAGAAACAACAAAAAACTGGTAAAAAGGTGGCTTTTTTAGTTCGTGAAGATGATACCACCGAAGCCAGTCATACATGGACAGTTGCCTCCGGAAGCTCCAGTCATATATGCAATAATGATGACTACCTGACCAATGCCATAAAAATAAATTCTGAGATAAGTACTGCCAAGGATGGAATCAAGATGGTCGCCATCAAAAAGGGTGACATCAGCTTTGAAAACTGTATTTTGAGAGATGTGCTCTATGTTCCCGAACTTTCTACCAACCTTCTTTCGGTGAATAGGATTATTGAGTGAGGTGGACTAGTCAATTTTAAAAAGAACAAAGTAGTGATACTAAAGAATAATTTTGAGGTGCACGGATACAAAAACAAGACCAACCTTTTTGAAATAAAACTCATCCACGACAAAGAAAATTCTGCATTTCTTGCAAAACATGATGAGCGCACTGTAGAGTGGCACCGTAAGCTTGCACATCTGGGTTTCGCGAACATTACAAAATTGAAGGAAATTAGTGAGGGAATGGAAACACTGAAAATGCCGGATAAGAAGAAAGTATGCGAAGTTTGCTCAAACTCAAAGCAAACCCGTCTTCCATTCAAAAATGCTCGTAAAACCGCTAAGAGACCACTTGAAATTCTTCATTTTGATCTATGTGGGCCAATACACGAAACGTGGGTCAACAAGTCATATTTCCTTGCTGTTCTTGATGATTACACTCATTATTCTGTTGTTGCTCTACTGGAACACAAGTCAGAACTTGATCAAGAACTAAAAAGCATCGTAGCTGAGTTTGAAACAAAATGGAACTCAAAAGTCCACATGCTGCGCTGTGACAACGCGGGAGAAAATTCGTCAAGTGATTTAAAGGAATGGGCAAAGAAAAAGGAATAAAATTTGACTATTCCCCACCGTACATTCCAGAACTGAATGGAAAAAGTGAACGCCTAATGAGAAGCCTGATGGAAAAAGTGCGGGCGCTAATTTTTGACTCAGGTCTCTGTAATGAATTTTGGGGCGAAGCTCTCTACATAAGCACGTATCTCTTGAACCGCAGCCCGACTGTAGCACTATCTGNTGGGGCGAAGCTCTCTACATAAGCACGTATCTCTTGAACCGCAGCCCGACTGTAGCACTATCTGACAAGACTCCATGCGAAATGTGGAATGGTGTGCTTCCAAACTTAAAAAATCTACAGATTTTCGGATCTCGTGCTTTTGTCCACAAAAANACGAAATGTGGAATGGTGTGCTTCCAAACTTAAAAAATCTACAGATTTTCGGATCTCGTGCTTTTGTCCACAAAAAGTGTGATTTGAAGAAACTTGATCAAAGAAGTGATGAATACATTTTTGTCGGTTACACCACCACGGGCTACCGACTGTACGACAAAAAAAAATCATCACATTAAGAGATGTAAAATTCACCGGAGAAAATCATAATACACCCAAAAGAAATTTCCAGTTTGTCTTGTTAAACAACAACAACCAAAAAGAAGATAGTGACAGTGAAATCAGCTCCGAACACGATTCTAGTAGCGAAATCTATTCGGAAGAAGAAGACAATGACTCAGGTGCTGATGATGAATCACAACCCAATTACACCCAAGACTCCGAAGATGCTCAAGAGCACGATGACGCAAATAATGATNTGCTGATGATGAATCACAACCCAATTACACCCAAGACTCCGAAGATGCTCAAGAGCACGATGACGCAAATAATGATCCAGTACGACAATATTCTGGAATAAGAAGATCTCTACGGAAAGCTCAAGCCCCAACAAAATTAAAAGACTACATTCTGGATTATGATNGGAATAAGAAGATCTCTACGGAAAGCTCAAGCCCCAACAAAATTAAAAGACTACATTCTGGATTATGATACCAATGGCACTATGGATGAGTCAGCTCTACTCTCATACACTGACACTGTAAATGGCTCTGACAAAAACAAATGGCTTGCTGTGATTAAAGAAGAAAATGACTCGCTTAAGAAAAATAAAACCTAGAGCATTATTGACAAAACAGGGTTTTTAAAAAAAAAGGGTACTAAGCAGTCAGAAGGTATTTCGAGTCAAAGATGATGGCAGATATAAAGCAAGCCTTGTTGTACGGGAATGCCAGCAGCGATTTGGAATTGATTTCAACGAAACCTACAGTGCTGTAGTTGGCAGTGATGCCCTCCATGTTCTGTTTGCCAATGCAAAAAACACAACTTGAAAATGAAGACTTTTGATGAGAAGAGTGCCTTTCTTCAGTGCCTTCTTTGCCAGAAGGCTATGGCAAACATAGCGGCAAAATTTGCAAATTCAACAAAGCTTTATACGGCTTACGCCAAGCCCCAGCTAGTTGGCAAAAACAACTGGTGACTTTCCTTAAGCAACAAGGTCTTGAACCATTAAGAACAAACCACTGCATTTTTGTGAACCAGGATAGATCACTGATCCTGGCGATTCACATTGATGACGGACTTGTACTTGGAAAGGATGAAAATAAATAAATCAAAACTATTAAAAAATCTTGAAAAAGAATTTGAAATAACCACCCTGAACAACCCCACTATTTATCTCGGTATGGAGTTGGAAAATTCAAATTAAGCCGTCAAAGTCACCGAGAAATCGTTCATAAGAAGTGTTCTAAAAAAGTTCAACATGTCAGAAGGCGATAGAGACGGAGCAAGATGAACAAAGAGGAAGGAAAGGGTAATGAACTGACCTCTGAACCATTCCAGCACTGACCTGGAGTAGTTTCGGGAAACCAGGGAAAACCGAAATAAAGATGGTCGGACCACTACGCCTCCTGGTGGCAGTTAGAGATAACATAATTGTAACAAGACATATTGCCTCTTGACGGTGCCACCTACTTGGAGAATTATAGCGCGTCTGAGGCAGGGAAGCGCAGGAGTGATAAGGACTACACTGACACACGCGGATCATGTCCCTTCGCCCCTACGCTCAAGGCTCTGAACTGAGTGCTGTGTTTTCGTCGTGCTGCGTATAACTATGGGACTTTAAGCCGTGACCCTATTATTTTATTGGTGGGAAGTCTGTAGCAAAGTAGTATGCAGGTCCCTATATAAGTTTCATGTGTTTCCAACTAGTTTATTCTTAGCTACAGTAATGTGAAAAAACCGTTTCTAGTTATGTCGGGGGCTCCGAAATAACATTTATAATGTACATGATGTATCGAGAGTATTACACATACCTTGTCTGAAGTGTGTTATCTTTCGTGCATTGGTGCCATGGAGACATGTTTAATGGTTTCATATAAAACACGAATTCAAAACATGGTGTTACAATATAAAGCGCCAGGTAGGAGGTGGAACAAGCACGAGTACTCACAGCGGCCGGCGTAGTACCGCCTTACACTGGTGGGGGGGTGGCTTGCCCTTGGGCCGGAAGCCATCCCTCGGGAGCGGTTGTTTGACTCTCCTCCTCTTCCTCTTCCTCCATGATGGTCTTCAGGGTAGGGCGCCATATTTTCTGTTGTTCTTCATCGGCCATTGGCCCTCCCATTAGCCAGCGGTCCATATCATAATTGGCAGGAGCCTGCTCCTCTGCCATTATTGGCTCTTCCCCCATCCAGATGGCTACATCGGAGGAAGGACGGGATTGGTTGGAATCTGTCCCCTCTTGTTCCTCCTCGTCCTCCTCGCCAGGTCCTCCTCTGCAGGCGGCGAACACATATCTGACCATTTCCACACCACGACCAGCAGCAGTGCTCCTCCCAGGATGTACTGCAACCAAAATTCCTCCTCTCGGCACTGCAACATGTCATGTTCACATCACCGAGTGGTGTCGGAACATGTGTTGAGGTTTTATCCTCGCCGACAGCACTGTGGCGGCTCTACGACTATGTCCATATGCTTGCCTGCAGTTCTTCGACACGCAGCTGCCTCCCACCAAGCTTATGCTGCGTGACGCCTGGTTCCTCTGCTCGTGGGGGACGTGCGGAACTTGCAGTTGGCTCGTGGGTTTTTCGGAGTACTACCATTCCATCCATGATTGAGTTCCGTTGTCGCTTCGTGCTCTGATCGCACTAAGACTTGAGGAACGACTTTCACCTACAGGCCCACCACACTAGTCCTTCTCTGAGTCTACTTCCCTCTCCGCATTTATTTATACCACCTTTCAGTCTGTTATTGACTTTCTGCTGTTGGCCATTTCAGAAGACGTCTAAAAATAAAATTACGTAACATTATATGTTTTTTTATTTTCAGCTTATTTTTGCCACTGCTTATAATACCTATGGCTTGGCCAATTAAAATTAATCTGAAAATCGATCAACTCTTCACACATTCCATGACATTTCAAACAACACACTTCCTGCAATGTGTTTACAGGTTATAACATGACTTACCTGTAATCCACGCAATAATTCTTATTTCCATATAGTGTCATCGGTTGTGCCACGATCTGAAGACAATTAGAGAGAATTGCTTAACAGGTCCGTTCAAAGCTTCGAATTTCGGAACATGGCTGGGATGAGCTGGGGCGTTATTTGTGGGACAAGTTTACTTGATCAACAGAAAAACGTCAAATATTCACTATGCTAACGAAATAATATAAATTTCTCGCAACGATATGGCAGAATATAATGAAGACCCCCGTCCTGAGTGTTAAAAATGCAAAAACAGAAATTTGTGGTCCAGCATAATATTTATTCGCGCCGCTGGGGCCGTCGGAAGCGGGTATCTGGTGACTTCTGGCCAACATTAACCTACGAATTGGTCTACTGCATACCACACATCCAGGTATAGTTTGTAGGATGTGCCCTAAACTAGAACCGAAAAATTAGACATTTCGTGAGTACCCTACTTCATGCGTAGGAATTATCGGCAATATCTAGAAATTGTTCTACTTTGTTGGTTTAACAAACATCGCGTCCGTGCAACAGTGGTATGAATGGCGTGATTAAATCAGCGTGGCAAACAGTCAAGTGCATGGGCTGAGACCATGGCGGGAGCGTTAAGAACGACACAAGCTCGCATATTAGACGTCTCATGATCTCTACATGCAATAGGCTTGTAGTCTTTACGTCAGTAGCGGGACTTATATGGGACAATCAGCGGGAAGTGAAAAAGATGCACATTACTAATTATGTAAGGTATAAAATATATACATATGTACATACTCTGCAACAGCGTTTAGGTACATGGTGTCCGCGTACATTTACCAAATTATTTCGTGAAATTACATCTGCATGGACAGTGTATTTTTATACAAGAAGTTTTGCAAAATAATCGAAACATGTCGTTGCAATCTAAATCACTACGCCCGTATCTGTAAAATTACGTAAAATAGTGTGTGCTAAATTCCAAATAATGTGAGTAGTCACAACTTCATGTTATTGTGTTAAAATACCTAATGCTTGTTGAAATTACCTCGCAGTTGCCAGAGTAAATATCGATAAACACTTAAGGTTACATTTACACATGTTTTATTATATCGCCTAACAAAGATTGAGAACATTATCAAAACAGATGCTTCAAAATGATTCAACTAATGTCTGCTTGAAATCTCCTAGATATACAGTAGTTGTATCATATCTGCTGCGTTATTTTTCCTCGTCATCGACTATTTTAATACATGGAAAGTTTGCATATTTAAAATATTTATTCATGTTAATATTATATACCCTAACGTCTTTGTAAAATTATAATAAATTGCCTCTGTCAAATTATACATGTTGATTAATGTCACGAAGTTATATTAGAACAAAGCATAAAAACACAGCACCAATATGGAAAATGTAATTCTACGCATTCTGTTGCGTTAACTGGTAAATAAATACACCAACAAATAGTGCAAAATAAAAATCTACAATCATTCGATGTGAAACTACTAAAACACTTTTGGCTTCGATTACAAATGTTGTTTTCCATTTTTTTTTTTCAGTTACATGTTATTGCGCTAAAACAGAGCTCTCATTTAGAAACTATACTATCATTGCTTGTGTTCAGTGAGCAAAATTGCTGCAACTATAGTGTATCTGCATTTTATTGTGGCGACTTATGTTTGATTGCCGTTCGTTGGAGTCTTCATCATGTGGTGGAAATGGCAGACAATGTCGGCATGTGAGTTTTCTCGGCGTATTGTGGCTTCCCTCGACATTGCATTTCACCGTCGCCCCAACTCACGGTTCCTCTCCATGACGGACAGTTATGTCTGGCAGATGGAAACTCCGTCACTGTCACTTTGTCACACCTCACCTCTCCGTGCATAGTGCCGCTGCCTGAGCAACTGTTCCAGCCTGGAGTTTGGCGTTCCACAGAAAGTCTGTAAGTGACTCACCCACAGCACGCACCGACTCTCGTCCTCTGCAGGGCTGGCCTCCGTTGTCTTGGCTGTCGTTCTCTCTACATCCATGCGATACCTGTAACATGTTTCTCTTGGTGAAGTTATTACAACAACCTTTTTACTCGAATCAAGCATTAAAACCATGCGCGAACACGACTAAATTGTGACCAATCTATGACTGACGAGGAAGTAGACTTTATACATAAGACGTTCCACTGAAAATTGGCTCCTTCATTATTAGTATAGCTGCAGATTAGGAAGAAAGATTGCGATTCATCTGAGGAATTGATTCACTTCATGTTTTGTTTGGAATTAGTTGTTATTTTTGATTTATAAACAGTAAAAATATAAAGAAGAGACGGGTCATATAATGCCGAAATACGGCTCTATAAAAAAAAATAATGGAGTTAATCATTAAAATATGGGCGCGTTTATTATGTACACGCGTTAGAAATTGGACTCTTTTGGTGTGACTAAAATAAAATTTTATTACCTATGTGAACATTTCACGCTTATATTCATTCCTATCTTGTCCCATTTCATAATTGAATTCAATCTATATAAATGAAATATTTTTCAAATTGCTTCTTACATGAACTGAGATTTTCTGTCGGTTTTAAATATAACCACGCGTTGGGTTATTCCCCTATCACGTTCACTGTCGTATTTCGTTACACTGTGCGCGCGCAACTTCCGTTGCACACTAAACCTTTACCCTCAACGCGCCAAAACAAGTATAACTTCAAAAGCTACAATGAAGCAATGAAGTAAACAAGAAAAGAAAAATTACTGAACAGAGTAAAAAGAAAGAGATAATCCTGTAGGTTGATATATGTATTAAATTGTCTACGGCAATGAAGCATGGAAAGAAAGATGGAAGGAAAATAGTAATGGGCAGTACATTGGTTGGTATACTTGAAATGAGAAAAGCACAAGTTATGGAAAAAACCAAATAATGTGCATACTATAGAGAAAAACGGAGAGTGCCTAACTGAAGCCTATTGTAAGATAGATTTACTTAAAAATAGGATAGAATAGCCCGAGATCCTGACCTAAGTTTTACCGTAAACAATATTCGTTGTGGTTGAAACATTCTGTTTATAACTGCAGTCGTTTCGTTTGTTCAGTTTTATTTGAGAAAACTTGGTCTGTTGGTAGCTTTTAGATCTCAGATATAAATCATGTTGGGAATAGCTATACAGACATAGTATCTCCAGTCAGCAAACACAGCACTTATAAAAGCACACAATTTTAAAATTATTCCTAACTAAGACCTTAGACGTCGATAAGTACATGCATTAACAAAGCAGCAAAATTCATGTCACGAACCGAAAAACAACTTTCAAGGCAATAAAATATTTTTGACCAACCTGTTCGTGTTGAACCCAAGGCAAAGTCCCAGCATGGGGACTAGCAACCAGATGATCATTGGCATTATCTTAACTCTTCTCCTTAATATATCGAAATAAATCCCATAACTCTTCTCCTTAATATCTTGAAATAAATCCCTTAACTCTTCTCCTTAATATCTCAAAATAAATCCCTAAATGCGCGAGCTAAATCTTCCTCAAAACCTATATATATACGTAGTAATGAAAGTGAGTAAAACTCTTTATTAGAACGGTATTAATACCCAATGATTTCATTGTTGTGTTTCTAGAAGTTCTGATTTTGTTCCGGTTCTACGTAACAAAATCATGAAATAGTTAAACATAATAAAAATGCATTAAAAGTTGATAAAGAAAAGTTTTACAAAAAGTTAAATGTAAACTTTTTATTTGCAGTATGGTTAATTGTATATTATGTAGTGGTAAATGAATTGTAAACCATGGGTGCAGCGCGTATAGTGTTCTTATTACTCTGTAGCCAGTAATAAACAATACGTAACAACGTGACCGTATTTCGTACAACCAAGTGGGGTGAAAAATCCTCCCGCCTTGACAACAGCCAAAGGATAAACAACGACTCCAGTACGTTATAGGCAGAGAAGTCCAGGCTCNAAAATCCTCCCGCCTTGACAACAGCCAAAGGATAAACAACGACTCCAGTACGTTATAGGCAGAGAAGTCCAGGCTCGCCAAGCGAATCGGCGTAATACACGCGCCTCTTAATATTATGTCGTATGGGTGTAGACATTTATTCTCCACATATTTGTGTTGAATGGAACAACTTAATCATGTTCACTTAAATTAAAAATATCTTACATGTATTATTTTCAATAATTTCAATCGAAACAATTTTCTAATTTTTTTTAAGCTTAACTTCCGGAAAACTTTAAAGCTTGTGATAAGTGCCATGTACTGTACCTAATAGCTAGTAACGTAAATGCTGAGGGATTGCGTTATTCGCAGTAACTGACTTATTCACTTAAAGTGTTGTACAGAAGCTGATTTGTCAGGCATCCTTAAGAAAACTGATCCAGAAAGTTACGTTTGTTTAGCATGATAATAATTTTTAAGGCCAAGTGGCATACTAGTGACGTCTNCTTACATGTATTATTTTCAATAATTTCAATCGAAACAATTTTCTAATTTTTTTTAAGCTTAACTTCCGGAAAACTTGAAAGCTTGTGATAAGTGCCATGTACACATGGATTATCGATCATTGCATTTACGACTCCCTAACGCAATAACGCAGTAACTGACTTATTCACTTAATGTGTTGTACAGAAGCTGATTTGTCTGGCATCCCTAAATAAAACTGATCCAGAAAGTTACGTTTGTTTAGCATGATAATAATTTTTAAGGCCAAGTGGCATACTAGTGACGTCTGCCACATCTTACTTTCTGGTAAGACTACCTTTCTGCCTTCGGAGCCAATAGCGGGTGCAGAATGTTCTGTCCACAATACACTAAGATTTTATTTTGTCGAAACGGAAACGGCTTTATGCTTATTCTCATAGCACCAAAATTTGAAAAGAAAAAAAAAAATCTTGTGTGGTATTTAGACTGGAATGAGTCAAGATGTAATTTGATCGATGTTTCTAATTTGAGGCAAGTCAACGTAGGTAAGACGAGATTGGTGCAAATCGCAGCTAACTGCTCTAGCTAAGGGACAGGCGTATAGTACAGTTATGGCAAGTGTGGTGCGACTGGGATAGTGAAAGTGAGACTACGATGGTTGGAAGTGGAGCACCTCGGGAAAGCCTCACACTATGGCAGTGTCCATCACGCTATCCACATGTAATATTTCATCCTGCCTTGATCTGGGATCGAAACACGCACCCTAGCGATGGATGGTTCACAGTGACTAAGTGAATGAGTCGTGATGGTGTTATGGAAATAGGAGTAGTTTTATTTTAATTTGTTGCAGAACTGTGTGGTAATGTAAGTGAACCACAACTTATTTACTAAGAGAGGACATCGCGTCAGAACAATATTAACTCCACAGGAACAGCGGTAATAACTATACATACTTCCGTTTTCCAATTTCACAGCCAGCTATAGAGGACTAATTTGGTTTAGGAGCCGCGGTGTTGCAGTTGTCAGATTACTCATCTCCCACCAACGCCATAATGTGGACCCCTGGTTGAAGCTATTTTGCAAGTCTACGTCCTAAAAGCGCAAGAGCGTTAAAGCGACCTAGGGGCGTGTTTAGGCAGTTCCATCGCTTCTACGCGCATGGCAATAAACTGGCGTGCAGTCTTCTCGTCGAAAATGAGTATGTATGAAACTTCCCGCGGGAACTCTATAATTTTATTATATAATTATAAAGAGAAAGTTGTGCTTCGCAAGTCCATAATCTCAATCTTAAAGTATTCTTTACCGGGACATTTACCCATAAAAAACTTGCTAATAATCCCCGTTTTAGCAACTTTCACTCTCAAGAAAATGAGCTTCAGAGAAAAGGCGAGAAATTGAAACGTGTATACACATTTGCAATGGATCTCAAATGCTATGTATGAACAGGTTTTCAAGGCCCGAAGGCCAGCGCACCCTCCAAACCTCCCCCACTGTAACTGTACTCCGAAGAGTAAAACAGTGCGCTACACTTTTCTGTCCATTCATAAGGGTCATTCACTTTCTTGGTACCAGTAACCGGTAAATTAACCGATTTTCTCATTTAAAAACCTGTCCTCCTCACCAATCCGGGTTCCACAATTTACCCGTTATGGATGATCAGAAATTTGCTGGTACCATTTGTCGAATTCTTCTAGTCGTTTCCCAATCCGAGTAGCCAATTCATTCCATATCTTATGGAGATCTTTGTTGGTCATCACATCTTCTAATCTCCAGTGAATGCCCTTTTCCCGAGTTTGTTCCTCAAGCCAAACTCGTAAGGCCTCTGTCTTGAGACAGTCTTCAAGCACATGGTGTACTGTGTCATCCACACCACATACATCACACAGCGGAGATTGCACGAGACGAAGGCTGTTCAACTTCGCTTTGAAGTTACCATGTCCAGTTGTTAGTTGCATGCTGTAGTGGTTCACAGTGATCCACTTACAGCTCATCCTGGCTTCAATGTCAGGCAATAACTCGAAAGTTTGCCGACCTTTTCCCGAATTAGTCCAGGTGTTTTGCCATTCTTCCAAGATATCAGCCATTAGCGTTTCCTTATATTCTTTAGACAGCCTGTCGGCCCGCGCCCTCTCCACCGTGAGTCCTCTGTATTTTATAAGTAAGTCCACTGGAAGGACCCCCGCTATTACTGGGAGCGAGTCGTTTGACACAGTTTTGTATGCACCGGTAACAGTCAGCAGTGCCGCTCTTTGAGCACTTATAAGCTTTCTTCTGTGCCACGAAAGTGCAGCCCGGTGATGCCACATCACCGCGCCATAAGTTATTATGGCTTCGAAAACTGCCTTATATATGGTTCTAAGAGTGCCATAATTTAGGCCCCAGTTGGTATTGCCAATTCTCCTGAGTTTTTGAAACACCATGACTGCCTTCCGCGACACATATTCAATATGCTTCAAGAAGCTCATGTTTTCATCCATGATGACTCCGAGATACCTATATTCCTTTACGTATTGAACTGGGCTCCCCCCGAAGTACACGGTCGGGTTTCGTTTCAATTTGCCTTTAACTAGCATGGTTTTGGTCTTCTCTATCAAGAATTCCAATTTCACGCTTTTCGACCAGTTCCAGGTTTTGGACATTATCTCACTTGCTTTTATCTCTAGCTCTCTTCTTGCATTTCCCGAGACTAGGATCAGTCCATCGTCCGCATATCCGAATACCGTGCACCCCGCCGGGAGACCCAGCTCCAAGAAGCCATCGAAGAGGACGTTCCATAGGATAGGTCCGAGGACCGATCCCTGGGGGCATCCCTTCGTGAGTTCTTTCCTTACTTGTGCTGTCCTGGATGAGTAAATACTCCATCTTTCGCGGAAGAAGTCCAGGACCACCCTGTACAAGTTAGCTGGGCATTTCTTGATATTTAACCGATACATTACCTCCGGCCACCAGGCATTATCGAACGCTCCAGATATGTCCAGGTATATTGCCATCATGTATTTGGCAGAGGAACTCCTGATCTTCTCCATTACATCATGAAGCGCAAAGTCAGTGCCAGTTCCTCTTCTGAAGCCATACTGGTGTTCGTTTAATGTGCCTTCTGCTTCTAAGGCCATTATTAAACGTCTGTTGATCAACTTCTCATATACTTTGCCAAGTNGCTGATCAACTTCTCATATACTTTGCCATGTATGAACAAACGTCATTCAGGCACGTTTAACTGTTTTTGGGAAAACATATTTCTGCTGAATCTCTGGAAATAGTTAGCCGACTTACACAAGCGGCCACTCCAGTTCTTCTCTCTCGCCAGACTCATGAATGTCGGCTCCGCAGCTGCGTGTGGAAATGTAACTGCTTTGCTTTCTGTGCCGGGAATAAGAATCACCAATGCCCGTGTTACGCTAGGGCGCCAAGTAGGGTGAGTAGCCCCGAGGCCACTCACGGCTACTGCAACAAGAGAAGTGAGTGGTATAATCCACTCATGTTCACTTCACACTTTTCTGAAGCCCTGCTAAAGTTATACTTCCAGAAATTCCTCCGCCTCGTGCGGACAAATCTTAACAAAGTCTGGAAAATTACACCAAAGGAAAACGCATCAGTAGTAGTTATATAATGTTCCTTCGAACACAGGTTCGATGGGCGGAGCCNAAAATTACACCAAAGGAAAACGCATCAGTAGTAGTTATATAATGTTCCTTCGAACACAGGTTCGATGGGCGGAGCCAAAAGATGAATGCAAGAGCATAAAAAAGTCATGAAAAAAAGTGTCATGGCCGCCAGTTGGCGGCCATGTTGGCCGCCAGTGTCCACCATGTTGGCAGCCAGTGTCCGCCATTTTGCCAGCCAGTAAATTAAAACTTATGTAAAAACTTATGTAAAAATTTTATTAAATTTTTTTAAAAATAATGTATTGTATGAGGCATGCATGTCGGCCATGCTGCCAGCTAGTACAAGTAGGAGGCCATTTTGTAAGCCAGTAAAGTAATTAGTTATGTAAAAACTTATATAAAAAATGTTTAAAATTATCGGTGACCNCCTCATACAATACATTATTTTTAAAAAAATTTAATAAATTTTTACATAAGTTTTAATTTACTGGCTGGCAAAATGGTGGATACTGGCTGCCAACATGGCCGACATGCATGCCACATACAATACATTATTTTTTAAAAAAAATTTAATAAAATTTTTACATAAGTTTTTACATAAGTTTTAATTTACTGGCTGGCAAAATGGCGGACACTGGCTGCCAACATGGTGGACACTGGTGGCCAACATGGCCGCCAACTGGCTGCCAACATGGCGGACACTGGCGGCCATGACACTTTTTTTCATGACTTTTTTATGCTCTTGCATTCATCTTTTGGCTCCGCGGCTCCGCCCATCGAACCTGTGTTCGAAGGAACATTATATAACTACTCGCATCACACTCGTGTGCACTCAGTTGTAATAATATATTGCATGAGAACTATTTATTACTGGGCGTTACCTACACACATGTTGTATCACTCACATTAATTATAAATGAAACATTGTAATCTATGTACAAAATATAAATAACGTTTCACTGTAACTAAAAAAAGTTATGCTTTTATGAACACGAGTATAAAACGTTAGTGATACATGGCGTATTTAGGAAATAACTTAACACGATATACACGGAATGATTTTTCAAATGTGTGATTATAGAAGTGCAGATAATACCGCGAATAGACTATATCATATTTAAAAACTCACAGAAGTGAGGGCGACCTGTGACTCTATAGTAGCGAGTCCTAGTTGAACGGTGCTATTGAAATTCAAGGCTGGCAACACTGTAAGGAATAGTTGGTGGTTGCAGCGCGGCGTCGTGACCCTGCCTCCTCCTTACTACCCTCGTCGCCATGCCCCTACACACTATCATCACTTATTACTGTACATGCACTTTGCTTGTTGCGGCTCCATCCCTCTGTCTGGTAGGCCATCGTTAGTTACTGCTTACCTATAGCTATAGGCTGATCACGGTAAAGTGAGCACTTTTGATGTCTTAGTTACTTTTCTCCTGTCAGCCATTTTTTATCCTTTCACTAGTTTTTAAAATAAATATTACCTTGTAAGTAATAAACACAGCGTGTGTATTCCATCGCACTCAAGTAAATGTCTGCGGCTAAAATAAAATATATTTATTGACTATTATACCAAATGAGAGGCGCTTCACAAAGTGCTAACTTAACAGTGTATAGCCTATATTTAACTGTACTCTGTGCGCTCATTTTTGACTTCAATACGTCTTTTAAATCAAAGCAAATCATCGGATACGATGGAGACGGCGATGTCACATTCGCAGGATGATCCATTCCGACTCTACGACGTCGTAACTAATACCGTAATTTATACAACTGTGATCTCGTTCGATCAGGTGTGCGACTAGGAGGCGAGCATGAGCTTGAAGTGGCTTGGTGCAGGTGGGGGCTCGTGGCCACATGCAGTAATTTCCGTGCAGTGCATCTCGTAACGCCGACGTGCTAACTCGCTGATTGTGGCGCCAAGAGAAGGATNCATGCAGTAATTTCCGTGCAGTGCATCTCGTAACGCCGACGTGCTAACTCGCTGATTGTGGCGCCAAGAGAAGGATATCGTCTAGATCTGTCTGTTCAAGCCACAAAGGAATGTATTAATTTCGTTACTTTCATTTCACTCCCATATCCCTAAAAAGTAAGTGAGTGAGTGAAGAGATTTGGGCGGCTCTAAACAGCGAGGTCTTGAGAGCCGATGAGGATGATTGAGGTGAATATGGAGCAGCATCGGAANATTCCAGCTGGCTGCACTGGAGGTGGTATTTGCCAAAGTGCTCACCTTCCCCCTCCCCCACTCATCGTCTGGTGAATGTTGGATGGAGTTCCTGTATACAGACTCTACTGTTTCCCTACTCTGTGCTGTTCTGTAGAAAAGCCTTGAGTTGTTGCCGTGCACGTCATAAATCAATGTTTATAGTAACACGGGGACAGCCAGAACACATCTACCTTTATTGTAATAGCATAGAATGAAAGTCTTNAAATAATTGTTTCACCCACTGGCACGTGTGTGTGTGGTTTTTTAAAAGTAAAGAAGAGTAAATACTGTATATGTGTTAAATGGTAGTCTTAAAATTAAATTATGGTTCAGTCTTTATTACAAACACAAAGATATATAATTAGTGATTATTTTTCTGTTTTATTGCATTATTTCGTTATGTGATAGCGTGTTTTACTCGCATTCAGAAAGTCTAGGGTTCGATTCCAGCTGGCTGCACTGGAGGTGGTATTTGCCAAAGTGCTCACCTTCCCCCTCCCCCACTCATCGTCTGGTGAATGTTGGATGGAGTTCCTGTATATAGACTCTACTGTTTCCCTACTCTGTGCTGTTCTGTAGAAAAGCCTTGAGTTGTTGCCGTGCACGTCATAAATCAATGTTTATAGTAACACGGGGACAGCCAGAACACATCTACCTTTATTGTAATAGCATAGAATGAAAGTCTGGTGGGCGCGTGTTGCCGACTGACAGGCGGCGCGCTGTTTGACTGACTCGCGTCAGAGGCTGTGATGTGGAATGTTCCCGCTCTCGCGCTTCTAGACCTCGGACATGCCAAGTCCTGGTGATGGTTCTCCTAGACTGCTCTAACACGATTCCTATTAGGTTTCACACTGGACCTCGCGTGGGGAGTTTAGGCGAGAGTATTAAGCACATTCCAGAAGAAAACCAGTTCGCACACACACTTAAACTCCAATCAGAGTAAAACCACTGGTTGTTCCATTCTAACAATTTAATTAATTGAATAAGCGACAGTCAACTGCGTGTGGCGAATGGTAATTGTTTTTATTGAATTTAGCCAATCAGTGCGAGAAATAAACATGTTTTCAATAATCACTGTTTAAACCGTGCAATTTAAGGTAATTGAATAGTTAAAAAAATCCTGGTGTGTAACGACTTGAACCCAGAGCACCTCGCTTCTAAGCCGGTTACCGTACCAATCGAACTACCAAGCCAATATCGCCTGTAGGGGGAAAATATATGTATCATATTTCTGTATCGCAAATATTTAGCTTTAATTTGTATGTCCTTTCTTTTTTGTTTTTAGCTTAATTGGTAATATTAGGATTGTAAGAACAAATAGCATGCATGAACGTACTCACTTCATCAAATTTAATGCAGTTTAGACTTCAAACTGAGAGAGCTGTGATGATTACGTGAAAACGAAATGAAAGACGTAAACACACAACGAAAAATTGAGTGTGCATGTTGCGTCGTAAAATGGTGTTATAAACGACGAAACTCACATTAAAAAAATATTTTTTGTGGGTTTTATTGGTTTATGTGATGTTATTTCATTTGATACACGCGTTGTTTAACTGATCTATCAGTAAAAAAACAAATCACTGAAAAATAGCGAATGAACTAGATAACGAATAAGTGGAAAATGTCTCTGAATCAATAAGTGGAGGAAAACTGTGATTTTTTCCCTAATTCACTAGTTAAATTAACTGGAGTGACTGTTGAATAAGTCACGTGCTAGTAACGATTTAAAAAAAATGAAATTCTCACTGATTCAGATTTGGATTGTAGTTTGCACAGATAACTTGTAGCAAAATTGTCCCTCGCAGGATATTAGTTGATAGCTCCAGTGAAAATGCGATAGCTACAATGTTAGTATAAGAGGTTATGCACAAGCAACTTGAAGTAAAATTTGTGGCTTTTAAATTATGCCAAGCAGTTTCCTTTATTATTTTCTATGCACAATATAATCACTACATTTTTTTTGGAACAATGATGAAGCGTACTCGAAAGTAATAAGTTTCTCAAGATTCTTCCTCTGTTCCTATAACTAAGATACAATCTGTTCACGGTAAAGTGGGCACTTATGAAACAATAGTTACATTTTCCTTTCAGCCATTTTGTTTATCCTTTAACTACCATTTAAAATAAATATTGCAATGTAAGTGATAAAGTATATTCAATGACTATTATTCCAAATGAGAGAGCTTTCAAAAGTTCTCAATTTACAGTAAATACAGTAAATAGCCTCTACTACACAGTAGTTCACATTTCCAGCGTAGAAAAACCGATATAATCACTTGTTCCGTGTAAATAGCGTAAAAAAAGACATTTATTAATTTACTGATCTTTCACGATCTTTAGCTTGAACAAGAAATTGTCTTACGGTATTTAGTGCAATATCGACATGTTCTAGGCTGTTAACGGGTTAATTAAGAACTTTTGCAGTTAAACTTTGAAAAATGTCATTGCCCCTACATGCATATATTTTAAATGACGCCATGACTGGCATGTGGCCAGTTAACTTGGTAACGGTGGAGGGAAAATAGTTCCACGTCTTAATGTTGAATCAGACGAGTCAGGTAAATATTTCTTAATACTGAAATATTTTATTTTCCATTATGTTTTTTTAAATTTAAGAATCAGCAAATTTGCAAAAAAAAGAAAACCTTTTATAATGACTTTACAGTTTCACTTAACCAGCGCATAAATAAATTAAGAGGTCAAGACAATGACAAAGCTAATTTCACATATGGTGGAAGGATACACAATGTGCGCACAAGTGGCTCTTAATTTCAAAAGTGTTTCAGTTGACAGTCTACACGCGAGTTTCGCATGCACTTCGCGTCATTAACTACTGACGAGCTGGTGCGAGGAGCACTGCTCTCGGTTGTCGATGCTGTCCTAGGGGGGAGGGGGCAGGAGGGCCCGGGTTCCGCTTCCTGTCCGCGTAACTGTAGCCGTAGCCGTAGCCGTGCCACGATCTCGTCCATGATCCCGACGTGGGGTCGCCTAGCTCGCCATAACGTTCCCGCTCCTCGGAATCCTTCCTGCACAGCTTCAAGTACTTACGGACTGAATCGAATGTTTCCACGAATCGAATACTCTGTATTCGAATACTTGTAACAATAGAGAACTTTTTCTCGCAACTTGAATTCGAGAGCTGTTAAGTTCCGTCGTATGGTTTTCGTTTGTTTGGATGTTTTTTTTTCCCCTGGATGAACTACTTCTATTCGCATTAAGGAAATGCAGTCGAGATGCGGCGAATGCTGATACCAGGAACAACTATAAATTGCCATACAATATGACACAATGTCTTAAATGTCGACAAAATACACGAAACAGTTTCTTTAACATTGAAAAAACAGACTTTGAAACGTGATTATGGGATATAAATGAAACACAATCCCTTGGACACGGCCACTCATTGCTATTAATATTCCTTCAGCCTGATGGTTACTGCAGGAGAAGGATGCAATCCCTGGAGCGCGGTCGTTTCTTGCTCCACCTTTTCCTTCAGCCAGATGTGTGCTGCAAGGTAAGTTACAAATAATGTGAGTACATACATCTTAATGTTATTGTGTTAAACCACCGAAGGATTTTTGAAATTACCGCGCAGTTGCCAGTGCAAATGCCGTTAAACACATAAGGGTACATTCACACAAGTTTATTATATCACCTCACAGTACATTTACTAAACATATGCTTCAAAATAACTGAACTGATTTGTACTTGAAAATTTTTTAACATGAATTAGTTATATTATACGCTCTGAGTTTTTTCCGCCTGATGTTCATCACAGCCGAAGCTCTGAGCGGTGGTAGAACAGGCCCTTGGGAGGGCCCTTTACAGCCCCAACCTGGGCTTCACGTATTTTTGGCAGAGGGTTAGTAAAGGCAAGCCCCTCCGCTCTTCGTCCACCATATCCACCTGTGCTTGCAGCGGTTTGCCGCCTTAAGCACTATTTTCCACTGGGTTACGCCAGTGTACAGGTTTGTAATGTTTTCCAAACCCACCCCTCTCTCATGCACAAAGGGTAGGTGGTTGGAAGGCGTGGGTATCAAATTCTTACCTGGTTACTTAATAAAATAGTAATTTTGAATATTACAGGACTTTAAAATTTGCCACCAGCAGGCCCACGAATGGACTCGATGGTGGATTTAAGAAATTTTTCATTTGGTAATGTTTATTCTTAATTCCATAAGTGGCATTTAAAAGGCATGACGTCGTGAGGGCGAGGTCCAGGAAGGAAGGTAATTAAGTAGAGTTACTGAAGGTCACTGGTGTATAAATCGAAACAGGTAGGTGCTGTTGTCTATAATAAGATATATATTCTAAGTATTTGTTTTAAAATTACATTGATGATGTTGTTTATTAAGTTTATTGTATTTTATTTTACGTTTTTTTGCCTGTATGTGTGAGTTACTCCGACGAGCGAAAGAATTTGGTTATAAAACCTTGTTTAAAACGATTATATTTCGCGTAAAAACGCCGAGAGCGCGTATTTATGACTTTAAAAAAGTTATTTTATATGAAATGTTAAATTATTTTACGTAAAAGTACGTAGAATTTATAAAGAGGGCTGGAAAAGTGAGCAGGAATTGGTAACTTTCGGTTTTGCGTGGTAGGAGCTCTCTTGTTGTAGTACTTAAAAGCAGAGTTACTAACAACTAGTACTATACAGTGAACTTCGGCCACTGACCCACCAGGGCTAGGCTCGAGATGACTAGTTTTCTGGCGACTACAGAACTCAGGGTGTGTGCCACTGTAAAGCAAACCTAAATCCTAATCGTGTATCAGGAGAGGCAGGGCCACTCATTCAGGCACGTTGATGTAGACCACCAACGAGCAAGTTTTACATAGCAATCGCTGAGTTATTTGACCTCGTCATCGCCTATTTAATACAAGGAAAGTTAGCTTATATAAACTATTTCTTCATGTCAATATTATATACCCTACGGTCTTTGTAAAATTATATTAAAATTCCTTTGTCAAATGAAACATGTTGATTAATTTCACGAAGTTATACTAGAACCAAGCGTAAAACCACACAGATATGGAAAATGTTTTCTACGCATTCTATTGGGTAATTTGGTAAATAAACCAACAAGTAGTGTAAAATAAAAATCTACAATTATTACATGTACAACTATATAAACATTTGTGGCTTCTGTTACAAATATGATGTTCCGGTTTTTCCCCCAGTTGCATGTCACTGCGCTTAAACAAGCCTCATTTTGAAACTATACCATCATCACTTGAGTTCAGTGAAAAAAATTGCTGCAACTATAGTGTACCTGCATTTTATTGTGGTGACTTATGTTTGTTTGCCGTTCGTTGGAGTCTTCATCATGTGGTGGAAATGGCAGACAATGTCGGCATGTGAGTTTTCTCGGCGTATTGTGGCTTCCCTCGACATTGCATTTCACCGTCGCCCCAACTCACGGTTCCTCTCCATGACGGACAGTTATGTCTGGCAGATGGAAACTCCGTCACTGTCACTTTGTCACACCTCACCTCTCCGTGCATAGTGCCGCTGCCTGAGCAACTGTTCCAGCCTGGAGTTTGGCGTTCCACAGAAAGTCTGTAAGTGACTCACCCACAGCACGCACCGACTCTCGTCCTCTGCAGGGCTGGCCTCCGTTGTCTTGGCTGTCGTTCTCTCTACATCCATGCGATACCTGTAACATGTTTCTCTTGGTGAAGTTATTACAACAACCTTTTTACTCGAATCAAGCATTAAAACCATGCGCGAACATGACTAAAGAGTGACCGATCCATGACTGACGAGGAAGTAGACTTTATACATAAGACGTTCCACTGAAAATTGGCTCCTTCTTCATTAGTATAGCTGCAGATTAGGAAGAAAGATTGCGATTCATCTGAGGAATTGATTTACTTCATTTTTTGTTTGGAGTTAGTGGTTATTTTTGTTTTATAAACAGTAAAAAAATTAATGTGTCAGATAATGCTTAAATGCGGCTTCATAGAAGAAAAAATTAAGGGCATTTATCATGTACGCGCGTTAGAAGTTGGACTCTTTTGGTGTGACTAAAATAAAATTTTATTATGTATGTTACCATTTCACGCTTATATTCATTCCTATCTTGTCCCATATCATAATTGAATTCAAACAATATAAATGAAATGTTTTTCAATTTGCTTATTACATGAACTGATTTCCTGTCGGTTTTAAATATAACCATGCGTTGGTTCATATCCCTACCACATTCATTGTCGAATTTCGTTACACTGTGCGCACGCAACTTCCGTTGCACACTAAACCTTTACCCTCAACGCGCCAAAATAAGTATAACTTCAAAAGCTACAAAGAAGCAATGAAGAAAACAAGAAAAGAAAAAATAACTTAACACAATTAAAAGAAAGAGATAATCCTGTAGGTTGATATATGTATTGAATAGAAATTGTCTACGGCAATGAAGCATGGAAAGAAAGATGGAAGGAAATATAGGAATGGGCAGTATATTGGTTGATATGAGAAAAGCACAATCTATAGACAAAACAAAGAATGTGCATACTACAGAGAAAAACAGAGAGTGCCCAACTGAAACCCATTGTAAGGTAGGTTTACTTAAAAATAGGATAGAATAGCCCGAGATCTTGGCCTAAGTTTTACGGTAAACAATATTCGTTGTGGTTGAAACATTCTGTTTATAACTGCAGTCGTTCGATTTGTTCAGTTTTTATTTGAGAAAACTTGAACACCGGGTCTGTTGGTAGCTTTTAGACCTCAGATAGAAATCATGTTGGGAATAGCTATACTGACATAGTAACTCCAGTCAGCAAACACAGCACTTTAAAAGTTAACAATTTAAAAATTATTCCTAACTAAGACCTTAGACGTCGATAAGTACATGCATTAACAAAGCAGCAAAATTCATGTCACGAACCAGAAAACTACTTTAAAGGCAATAAAACATTTTTGACCAACCTGTTCGTATTAAACCCAAGGCAGAGTTCCAGCATGGGGATTAGCCACCAGATAATCATTTCCATTATCGAAATTGCTCTCGTTAATAAATCAATATATATTCTAATACACAAGCTAAGTCTTCCTCAAAACTTTATTTTGCAGAATATATCCGTAGTAAAGAAAGTGAATAGAACTCTTTATTGTACAGGTATATAACCGATGATTTCATTGTTTTGTTTCTAGATGTTCTGATTTTGTCCCGGTTCTACGTAACAAAAAGAGCGCTATCTTTCCCAAATTCATGAAATAGTTAAACATAATAAAAATGCTTTAAACGTTGATAAAGAATAAAGTTTGGTTTATCTGAGAATTGGGAAGATTTTTTAAAAATTTTACAAAAAGTTAAATGTAAACTTTTTATTTCCAGTATGATTAATTGTATATTATGTAGTGGTAAATGAATTGTAAACCGTGGGTGCAGCGCGTATAGTGTTCTTATTACTCTGTAGCCAGTAATAAACAATACGTAACTACGTGACCGCATTTCGTACAACCAAGTGGAATGTAAAATCCTCCCGCCTTGACAACAGCCAAAGGATAAACAACGACTCCAGTACGTTATAGGCAGAGAAGTCCAGGCTCGCCAAGCGAATCGGCGTAATACACGCGCCTCTTAATATTATGTCGTATGGGTGTAGACATTTATTCTCCACATATTTGTGTTGAATGGAACAACTTAATCATGTTCACTTAAATTAAAAATATCTTACATGTATTATTTTCAATAATTTCAATCGAAACAATTTTCTAATTTTTTTAAATCTTAACTTCCGGAAAACTTGAAAGCTTGTGATAAGTGCCATGTACACATGGATTATCGATCATTGCATTTACGACTCCCTAACGCAATAACGCAGTAACTGACTTATTCACTTAAAGTGTTGTACAGAAGCTGATTTGTCAGGCATCCTTAAGAAAACTGATCCAGAAAGTTACGTTTGTTTAGCATGATAATAATTTTTAAGGCCAAGTGGCATACTAGTGACGTCTGCCACATCTTACTTTCTGGTAAGACTACCTTTCTGCCTTCGGAGCCAATAGCGGGTGCAGAATGTTCTGTCCACAATACACTAATATTTTATTTATTTTGTCGAAACGGAAACGGCTTTATGCTTATTCTCAAAGCAACAAAGTTAAAAAAATAAAAAAATAAATAAAAATATTGTGTGGTATTTAGACTGGAATGAGTCAAGAGAAGTCAAAGTCTTCTTTCCGGCCTGCAACAAACTATCAAGTCGGTGCATCATTATGGGTTGTTAATTAATAAAAATTATAATATATGTATGTGTAAGTATATATCATTGTTTTTTTTATATTAAGTTTGAAGTTTTTAAAATTGTTTTTATACTATTTTTATGTTGTGTTTGTTATTTCTAAATTTGTTTGATTTAATTTATTTAGTTTATTTTAGATACATTAGGTTACTCTCCCCCCCCCCCTCAAACATCTTCACCCATCGGCCAATAACTCCACTGGCATGTGTGTCCCTCGACCAGGAAAAACGAGTGGTGGATGGGGCTATTTCCCACCTTTCCCGAGTTCCCACATAACCAGCCTGGGCAGGGCGCACTATGTGGTGAAGTGCAGAGTAGCAGAGGTGCTGTCTCTAGCATTGTGTGCGGACAACTGATGTGTGCCACACTTTTTCATCATTGGCGAAGATCAGAGCAGGGGTAGATCCAGCACCGTGAGGAGCCCTTTACCGCCCAACGGGGTTTCATATGACCTACAGAGAGATAAGAAAGAAGCAAGATTGGCCCCTCCCAACTCCCTGCACCCTCCCAATCTGTAGTTACGGAGGTTGCCCTCCGCAGCTAATATTTAATGGGCCCACTGAGTTTCCCCAGCAAGCCGGGTACCCAGGAATGTTCCCTTCCCCTCCCCCACCCTTCGCATTCTCAGGTACTGAAGAGGGAGGCAGCTCTGCCTAGGTAAGTGGCTCTACTTTAATAAAAAATTTAGAAAAGCAGGTTAAGTTAACTACCTGGACAAGGAATATGATTCCCCGGCCAGGTTTTATAAATTAAAAAGTGGAATCTAGTGCCAGAAGATAGGAAAACAAAAAATCGAATATAATATCCCGTGACTCTAACGCCAGGTTAGGTTGGTTGTGCTCACGCATGAAATGTGGGTGAAGCTGAAATTATGGTCGTGATTAAAAGTTGCTGTTAAAAATAAAGAGAAAAGTTTTACTGGCAATAATAAGATATACAATAAATAAGCAATATATAAGTGGTCGCGTTTATGAAGCTACAATCGCTGGAGACGCATGGCATGTCAATAGTGGAGGGAATGCGATGTGTGCGCAGCGAGAGCCGTACGGCGAGTGACTGGCGTCGCTAAGAAGCTAAGATCTAGGGCGTCCGCTCCCCTAACAGTCAATATGCTTAGGCCTTATGGCCTCTGCACTTACCATGGTATATAATGAGCGTGGTGAAATGAATGGACATGGTATTATGATTTCATGGGTGATGTTGTGATAACATTGTACTTGGCCATTGGTGGTCCCCTCCCCTCCCTCCTCATACCAGCAGCATATTTCATTATTCTACGGCCGCGAAGTAGGAAGGAGGTTGTAGCCACTGGACCCGCCACCCAACCCCCCAGACGCCATGTCTGGCGTCGTCGTAAGCAGCCAGGCTTTCGGTTTCCAGTCTGGAGAATGCAGCGTTCACATCTCTACTCCTATGCCGCGCCCTATCGCAGCTTCCTTCCTCTTTAACAGGCAGTTGGAGTTGCTTGTAGGAGCCTGATGCTCTTGAGGGGGGCAGCTATTCGGACCCACGCCAGTGGTCCTTTACTTAGGCTTGCGGAGATTAAATCTCGCGCCAGAGGCCTATAACTGCAGCTGAAGCTCGGCAAGAAGCGAGATGCTTCTAGTTTGCATTTCTCCGAGCCTCCCTAGGATGTGGATGGATATCTGGTGTTGTGGAATGTCATCTCTAAATTGTAGCAAACCAGTTGGGAAATGTTATGATATGTCGGCATTCAGTATTCTCGTGGCACTACATGGCAGGCACAAAGCCAGCGGAACATCGGCTGGGATGTGACCTGTAATCCTGTGTGCATGTACCCACACACGCAAACACATTCAAAACGTTTTTTTTTCATTCACACACTCATATACGTACATACACACACTAAATCATAAAGTTATATAAAGTGCAGAGATTAGTTAAATTGAAATAATATAAATTATATCATGATAACCAAATTAACATAACACAATAAAATCGAATCTAAATAATACAATGAAATTGAAGTAATATAATAAGATCGGAATAGCTTAATTAAATCGGGATTATGTAATAAATCTAAGTAATACGATATTTAAATAATACTATATATACCTACTTGTGGCCGACTTCGGTTGTCCTGGCTTTCTACATATTACTATAGTATACAGGTTTGGTGTTAGTCTTGTCTGCTTGTTGGATGGAGGATGAGAGCTTTAGGTCGTTTGCGCCTCCATACCAGTCTTTCATCGTAATCTGCAAACTCACGAACCAGGGGGTTTTCTACCTTCGGGATAGTCTTGTTCCATGCTCTCCACTTTGAGCTCTTTGTGGAATTGGTCATTTCGTGTGTACCTGAGTGTGTTCGTTGCCATGTGAAGGATCCTGTTCTGGAAGCACTGAAGTTTCTGGAGGTGACAGCGAGCTACTATCCCCCAGACTGGTGAGGCGAATGAGAGATTGATAAATGATTGCACCATTTCTGGTGCGGAGTGAACTGTGGCGATGGAGAAGTGGAAACAGCTGCCTGAGCTGGGAGTTGGCTTTGCCGAGCTGAGTATGAATGTGGTGCTTCCAGAGCAGCCTCCTATACATGATTACACCCAGGTACTTGACCTTGTTGCAGTATTCCATTTCCTGGCCACATAACTGTAGTCTCGTGGGCGGGTTCAGTCTAGCAAGGGCTCAATGTCGTACAGGACAGCCTTCACGTGGCTAATGGCCCGGTCTCTGTTCATCGATGACGCAAAAACTATGGTGTCATCAGTATAACAGCCGATGCAGTCTCTCTAGCTCGTGGCATGTCATTTATGTATAGATTGAACAGGACCGGACCTAATTGGCTGCCCTGGGGATCTCCTGCTTTCACCTGGCAGAACATGGATGTTTCGCCGCCGAGACTTACATGGAATGAGCTACATGATAAGTAGGATGATATGAAGCGGATAAGGTAGGGGGAAAGTTATACTCATGGAGCTGCCGAACGCCTTTTCTAAGTCTAGAAGGGCGATGACAGTGTGATAGCGATATTCAACGGACTTTGTGGCTTCCAGAGTGAGCCGGGTGAGCTGGTGAACTGTAGAGTGCCCACACCGAAACCCAAACTGTTTGTCACGAAGTATGTGGTGA
The DNA here is from genome assembly GCA_002778355.1 of Clitarchus hookeri. Taxonomy (NCBI): domain Eukaryota; kingdom Metazoa; phylum Arthropoda; class Insecta; order Phasmatodea; family Phasmatidae; genus Clitarchus; species Clitarchus hookeri. Next base: position 482,277 of record NQII01000483.1, on the reverse strand, counting down.
GATGAAATGTGTGCTAACACCCTTCCATTCGCCACTCTCTCCAGAAGTTTGGAGAGAGTGGAGAGCAGACTAATGGGGCGATAGCTGGTTGGTAGTGAGGGTGATTTACCGGGTTTAAGGAAAGTCACCACCCTGACCTGCTTCCATCGGTCGGGGAAATGATGATGTTGGAGTATGAGTGAGTAAAACTGAGCTAATATACAGATGAATTCAAATGGAATGTGTTTTATGATGATGTATTGAATTTGATCTTCTCCTGGTGCGGTGTTGCGGCGAGTGGATTTTATGACTGTCATCAGTTCGGTGGCAGTTACATCCGTGGTTCCCTCTGGGTTTTCCCACCTAATACGTCTGCCAGGGTTTGCTGTGTGGTTCTCTCGTGTTCTCCGTCCCCATCGCCCTCGTCAAGGCGGAAGGTTTCTTCGAGAGTACTGGTTAACACATTTGCTTTGTCAACCGGAGTGTAGGTAACCCCCGTGGCATGCGTGAGTGGCGGAATTGTCGAGTAATTTCCAGTCAGGTGTCGTGTCATTTTCCTCGGAGAGTTGTCCGCGACCTCGAGGGCAGCTACTGTGGTTTATTGGTACTGCTCTCTGAGGAACAAGTCACGTGTTTGTTGCCACAGCCTTTTGTATCTGCTTCTTTGTGTAATTGCCTGTTTAATGTGTGGTGAGAACTGTGTATTTGTGTTTCTAGGTGTCAATACTGGGATGTATTATTTAGATATAGTGAGAATGGTTTGTTCTATTATTATAGCGGTGTTATCTATGTGTTCCGGTGTATTTATTGATTCAATTGTGTGTTGTAGTGTGTCTGCTTTCTGGATTAATGTATCTTGGTATGCATCCCAGTCGGCTTTCTTATAGTTAAATTTATGTGTGTATGTGGTGCAAGTTGGGGGGCGAGATGAATGGTGTATATCCATGAATACAGGAATGTGGTTACTGGAAAGGGCTGTGTCTGTGTACAGTCTGTTCTGGAAGTTGTTGCCCTTGTTCAGGATAATATCCAGTACATCTGGTGTATGATGTGGGATGAATGTTGGCGTGTTTGGTGCGTCTACATATAGGTGTGCTATATGGGTGTGTGTGTGTGTGGGTGGGTAAGTGTGTTGTGCATGTAGGCAGACAACTCGTGTTTTTTGTTACTCAGGCCCCTGGCATCCCAGGTAAGAATGGTGTGCGTTGTGTGTTTGTTGTTGTTGTGCCATTACTGTTTGTTAGTGTTTTCATTGGTGTGGTGCAGCAGTAGTAGTGATTTCTGTAAAAATAATGTCGTCGCTAAAAACTGTATTTAATTGTTTTCGTCTGGTCAGCCCATTGTGTAATCTGGTGTATAATCAGTTCATAAAATTGCCCTGTGTCTGTGTTTGTGTAACCAGGTATCTCCTGCATTATCGCACAGAACTTCTGAAAAGATAGAAGTTCCTGTGCTTTGCTGATAAGCAGGGGACCCTGGCGTGGTTGTGTAGTGGGTTGTGAATGTTTGGTGAAAATCTGGTGTGTTTTTGTGGGTTTTGTATGCGTGTGTGGGGGTGTGCGAGTGTGGGCCGGCTCTTCTTGCAGTGGATTAAATTTAAATTTACTGTTGCAAAATATTTGTGTTTCAATAGATTCTATGGTGAGTGTCTCAGAGGCTGTGCTGGTGTGTTTTTGCATGTGTGGTTTTTCATGTTGTTTTGTTAATTGTATTGGTGATTTATTTTGTTATTTTATTTGCATGTTCGGTTAATTTTGTTGTTTCATAACTTGAGAGTACAGCTTTTTCCCCATGTTTGGTTGCTGTATTGAGCCGGCTGTTGTTTGTGTTATTACCTGTGTCTTGCTTGGTTGTGTTGTTTTTGTCTGGTGTGTGTTGAGCCGTGGTGCAGTCCTGGATCTTGCCCAGCGCAGCTTCACTGGGCACTGGGTGAAGGCCGCCGAGTGCTCTTGCCCTCAGAGTGCACAAGTGGGCTTGTCACGTGTGCATTCGCGGCGAGGATGATTCCCCCCACAGCGCACACAACACTCTGCGCATTCGCACTGGCAGCTCGTGTGCCCCAGTTTCTGGCCCTGGAAGCACTGCACTGGGCCTGTGAGTAGTCTGTAGTGAGTGGTTCGAGTGGAGTCTGGTCATGCCTAGTATTCGTGGTATGGCTTTGATGCGGCTCAGGGTGTCCTCAGGTGTTTCCTCCACCTCCACTTCCACTTTGTATAGGCCGAGCTGCTGCTTCGTGCGCCGGCTGGTCATCTGCTGCACTGATGAGACCTTGACGTGCTGCGCTAATTGAAGCTGGATGAGGGCGACGTCTTCTCCTCCAGGAAGTCCACCCAGGACGACTTGCAGGAGGTGCTTCTCCTGGCGAGAGAACTGGGCGAACTCAATCCTGGAGTTGCGTAGCGCAGCCTGGACCCTCCGGAACACCAGTTCGTCGGCCAGAATGACGACGATCTGGCCTGATGCTCCGGGATGCGGCCGCAGCTCGTACTGCAGCTAGGTGATCACGGCCTCAGTAAAGATGGAGTTGAGAAGGGAGGCACGGGCGGAGAACACGTGAATCGTGATCCGCCTCGGCTTTCTTGGTTTGGAGCCACTTGTACCGGGTTGTTGCTGGTGTGGGGCGCTCGTCTGTGGGGGTTCTGTTGTGTTCTGGGCGTGTCTGGCAACGCCTTTAGAAGGCCCGCCCTTGTTTGTCGCCTGTCTGGTCTGTTTAAGGGTGGCAGGTTTTTAAGGCCCGAAGGCCAGCACACCCTCCATCCTCCCACACTGCAACTGTACTCTGATGAGTAACACAGTGCACGGCAGTTTCCTCTTGTTTTCTTCGGGCCATTCACTTTTTATTTTGCCGTGACTCGGTATTATACCGGTTTTCTCAATTTAAAAACCTGTCCTCCTCGCCAATCTGAAGTGCCCCGACTTCCTCTTTGAAAGCCTTTACCTGAGCACCCCTTCATAGGTCATCAGAAATTTGTTCTCCTTGCCACCTGTCGAAGTCCTCTAGCCTTCTTCCGACCTTGGTGGCAAATTTGTTCCAGATCTTGTTGAGAACATTATTTCCCATTACGTTTTCCAATTCCATGTGAATGCCCTTTTCTTCCAGTTTTCCTTGCAGCCAGCTTCTGATATCTTCCGTTTTCAAACAGTACCTGATGACATGCTGAACTGTGTCATCCTCCCCGCAGACATCACAGAGAGGAGATTGCACCAATCGGAGGCTGTGCAGTTTCGCCTTGAAATTGCCACGACCAGTGTACAATTGTGTGCTGTAATGGTTGATATGCATCCATTTGCATTTCAGCAGAGATCTTACATCGCGCATTAGTTCGTATCCCTTTTCTGATGTATCCCATCTTTCTTGCCACTGGTCCAATGTCTCTTCCATGATCTCAGCCTTCATTTCCTTGGTCAGCTCTCCGACTCGTGCTCTCTCCACTGCTAGTCCTCTGCTTCTCACAAGTAAATCTATTGGCAGTACACCTACCAAGACTGGGAGCGACTCATTTGGTACTGTTCTGTAGGCCTTTGCAACGGTAAGCAGAGCCGCTCTTTGAGCACTAATGAGTTTCCTCTTGTGCCATACCAGTTCCGCTCTGTGGAACCACATCAATGCACCATAGGTGATTATGGCCTCGAATACTGCTCGGTAGATTACTCTAAGCGTCTCGTAACTTAAACCCCAGCTAGTATTTCCAATTCTCTTTAGTTTTTGAAAGACCACTATTGCTTTCCTTGAGACATATTCCACATGCTTGAGGAAACTCATTTTGTCATCCATAATGACCCCCAGGTACTTGAATTCATGTACAATTTGGACTGATGCACCCCCGAAGCGCACTGTTGGTGGTCTCTTTAGTTTACCTTTGAGCATCATGGATTTAGTCTTCTCTGTAGAGAAGTTCAATTTTGCTTGGATCGCCCACTTGCAGATTTTTTCCATAATCTCTGCTGCCTTCTCCTCCAACACGCTCCTTGCATTTCCTGTTATTGTAACGAGGCCATCGTCCGCATATCCGAACACAGTGCACCCCGGAGGGAGTCCCAGCTCCAAGAAACCGTCAAACAGGACATTCCACAGGATCGGGCCGAGGACCGAGCCCTGTGGACATCCCTTTGTGAGTCTCTTCTTAACCTGTGTGGAGTTAGAAGAGTATAGACTCCATCTGTTTCTAAAGAAGTCCTGTATGACTCCATAAATGTTTGCTGGACATTTCTTCTGTTTTAACTGCCACAGTACTTCCGGCCACCAGGCATTGTCGAAGGCGCCAGATATGTCTAGGAAGATGCCCAGAACATATTTCTCTGGGCATTCCCTGATTGTCTTCATTACATCATACAATGCGAAGTCCGTGCCCGTGCCTTTCTTGAACCCATACTGCTTTTCGTTTAGAGTACCTTCAGCCTCCAGGGCCATAATGAGACTTCTGTTGATCAATTTTTCAAAGACTTTGCCCAGTACCAGAAGCAGTGTCAGCGGCCTGTACGATTTAGGGTCGTCAGGCTCCTTTCCATTTCCTTTGTACAGTATCCTCAAGCACCCAAGCTTCCAAGGGGCAGGGAACACACCATTCTTGAGACAGTCATTGTATATCTGCAGTAGATATTTCTTAATTCTCGAATAGTATCTCTTCAGGATTTCTGCCGTGATGCCATCCAAGCCAGGAGCCTTTCCATTCTTCATCTTGTAGATGATGGCTGTAAGATCTTCCTCAGTGAATTCTGAGGCGTCTTGTTCTTTTGGTGCCGTTTCCATGATCTGTCTCTTCCTGGCGTGCTCCTCCCCCTCTTCCACCATGGAGTCATCTGGCAAGAGAGCATGGAGCAGGACTTCCATAGATATTTTCTGATCTGTTAATGGTTTCCCATTTTCTTTCATGCAAGGCGGGGAGGTATTCCTCTTCACCTTATTTGCTGCCAATTTGTATATTATCCCGAAAGGATCTTCGTTTCCTATACGGGTAACAAGGTCTTCCCATGATCGGGCCTTCTTTCTCCGTACCCTGCCGAAGTAGGCTTGTTTCTTAGACTTGTACTCTCGAGAGAAGAGTTCTCGCTCCTCACCTCGTAGTCTATGCATTTTCCTTCTTTCTCTGCGTAGATCTCGCCGTTCCTCTTCCAACTCACTGTCCCACCATGACATGTTGGGGAGTCCCGGTTTGGTCTTTCGCAGTTGCTCTTCGCATGTTTCCTTAATTATACTTGTTAGAGCTTGCACTCTCTCTTCAATTTCAGTGTTCTTCAGAGCAGTGCTTTCATACAATTTCCTCTGCAGGACACGGTCGAAGGAGGCCCAATCCGCCATGTTATGGATGTACCTTACCTCATACTCTGTGAGTGGAGGAGGCACCCTAGTACCACCATGAATTTCAAATACTATGAGTCTGTGGTCGCTAGAACTTTCGTCCGTTACGATCCACTCGCTCACGTAATTGGCTGCTTTCCTATTCACTACTGTTATGTCTAGGCTAGATTGTGTGTCGTGCGCCTGGGAGACAAAGGTTGGAAGTGTGCCCTCTTGGTTCATTACCTCCAGGTCATTTATCAGCAGAAAATGACTGATGAGCTCTCCGGCTTCGTCAGTTACAGGTGAATGCCACATTTCCGACTTGGCGTTGGCATCTGCTCCCATTATCAATGGTTTATTCCTTAGCGTTTCTGTTATGACCTCCCACCTATCAAGGTGTACCTGGGTGTCTTCCCCGAACTGGAAGTATGATGACATTAACCAACATTCGTTTGTTCCCTTGACAACTTGTGCGCACACATGATGTCGACTTGAGACGCTTGCCATCACAGATATGTCTATTTCTTTGCTTACTGCCAGTATTCCAGCTTTGGGGTCCTCACCGCAGGCAAAGACCCTGCCTCCCAGGCCCGCGACAGCTCCGAACGGGACATAAGGTTCCTGAAATAGAACCACATCAAGTCTCTGCTCCAATGCAATCCTGTTTAGCTCCGCAGCGACCGCTGCCGACCATTGCATGTTCAGCTGGCCACATCTTATCACATCTTTAGATGCCATAATCTATTCTAGAGAGTTCTTCGGATAGGGCCTTCTGGTATGATGGGCATTCTCTTGAGTCCACTCTGTGATCGTGGGGCGCTCCTTTCTTATGGCAGTTGACACATATGTCCTTAAATTCAGGTGTTGCCTTTTTGGTACATGCTTTGTACTCATGTCCGGAAGCGCCACAACATGAGCAGGTGGACTCGGTGTCTCTACATCGGCTCGCAATGTGTCCCCATTGCTGGCACTTGTAACACCTTGATAGTGAGATGTAGTCTCTGACTCTACAGCTTGCATAGCCTATGTAGACTCTTTCTGTGGCTATCAGTGCATTTCTTGCCTTCGGATCACAGTCCAGAACCACGTTGACCCTATCCATCCCTCTCTTTCCTGTTCTGTGACTGATAGAGACAGCTTTCAAAAAACTGCCTAAATCATGTCCTCCACAGTCTTTATTCCTGTAATTCTGCCTGAAAATGTTCTCAGGCAGTTTACTATTGTCCTCATCTCTGGGCACATCGTAAATGACCACTTTGGGTCCCCTTTTCTTCGGTGCTTCGAGTTTAAGACCGAGTTCCTTTATTTTGGTCTGGCTGTTGAGGGCCCTGAAAGTTTCCTCATTTCCAGCCTCTATCAGAATCCCTCCATTTCTTATGCCCTTGAGGTTTCTAATTTGTAGTCCCTCATCTTTAGGGTTGAGGCCCTTTTTAATAATATTGCGGGTCTCAGTACTTGTTGTACCCTCCTTTTCTGGGTACACTAGTAGTACCTTTTTTGCCGGTTTCGGCTTCATTGTTTCTGTGCCTGCGGCCTGGGCATATCTCTTTATCAGAGGTATTGTGGCACTATCACTTTGATCTACTTCTTTTCTAGTAGTCTTAGCTGTTTGCAGTTTGCCAATGAGCTTCCCGTTTTCTATCAGTATGCCATCTATGTGGCTCTGTAGTTGGCCTATTCTGGGTATTAACCAATTGGCCTGTGAGCTATTTATTTTCGAGCTCTTGTTTAGTAGCCACTCCATCATTTCTGAAACAAGTTCTCTTGTTTCTTGGTGGGTTTTCTCCACCTTCTTCTCAATGGTGAGGATAAAATCCTCTTTTACCAAAGAGTCGCTCCCACATCCTTTTTCCGGTATGATATTTCCAGTACAGTCCTCTTTATATTGAAACCTTAGTTTCTTCTTAGCCTTCTGATCACTTGGTCTTATGTCTTCACTTCCTGAGGGTCTCATGGATGGCCCGGGCATTGGCTCACTTTCCTGTGTCTCAGGGAACACTAGTCTGGAGGATTTCAGGGGTTTGCCCTTCCTTCCTACCAGAGTGAACTCCTGGACTTTCCGTGTAGCTGCCTTTAGATCTGGTTCTTCTTCCTCAGAGGAGGAAGATGCCATTTCTGAACCTTCAGATTTCTGCTCCAGTTTTTCCTTCATCTTCTGATCCTGCTCGTAGCTCTCCATCATATATTTCCTGGATCCATGAATCTACTATGGAAGGTTTGACATTGTGCGTGCTCTTCCAGATTTTCCTGTAGATTCGCCTTTTGCCTGTTGAAAGAGGGAACCTATCCCAGTTGAAGCTGGGATCCCTCAACCTTTCAATGGCTGCCAGTGTCACCTCAGAGGGAATAAATTCCCTCTTCAGAAAGCCCATGAAGTTCTTTCTCTGCTCTTTCAGGGGTGGTGTTTTTTCCGTGGTGGCAATGCCCAAGACCTCCATGAGTCCTTTTTTCAGCCCACCAGGGTTACTAGAAGCAGCCATTGTGCTCCCGCGGCAGCGGGACCCGCACGATGGGTCTTCTTCCTTCACTCTTCGACTTTCTGCAAGTCTCTAATTAAAGAGTACAATACAAAACACAGCACTTTACACTATAACAGTTACAGTAGGTCTCCACACTACATACAGTACATAGGCATGAGATTACACAAGTCCCAAAGTCCACTATCACTAGTCAAGCCTCAGGGGCAGCCTGAGGCCGTAGGCCTCAGACCGGCTTGAAACCCTTTTCTCCCTCTTCGCCGTCCAGAGGGGGTCCCACTAGGGGAATTGTGGCCACGCACAGACAAGTCCGGTGGACTGATAACCCTCTGGCCCGTTTATCCACCCGGCCGACGCAGAGGCGGGGAGACAGTGTGCCACAATGTTGACCTCTTCGACTTCCCAGCAAGCTGTTCAGAGTCCGAGGGCAACTAGAGCATTTCTTTTTACTTCTATTCACTTCTCTCACAGTGGAACAACTCACTGTAGGTTTAGTCTCAGGGCGACACTTTCCGGTGTGGTAGTTTAAGGGTGGCAGAGGGAAGAGAGCCCCAGCCTTCTTCGGGGTTACTCCCATCCCCCTGTCTCCCACTGGTTAAAGGGCCTGCTTCCAGTCGTGGAGGCCTCAGTGATGTGGCGAGCAGGCCTCCCGAGGCGTGGACAGATAGTAGTGATGTGCAGTTTCCTCCCTCTGTCGTTGTCGGGGTCATTGGTGTCGGCAGCAAGGCAGGCAGGCGGCGAGTCTTGGAGTCGCAGGGCGTGGAGGGCGCGGCGTAACCACCTGACCCTCCCTGGTCAGCCACAGGGCCGAGACTGAGTTGCCGCCATTTTACATCAATGCCGAAACTCAGAGTGGGGGTAGTCCAAGCCCCGTGAGGGGTTCTTAACCAACCAACGGGGTTTCATATGACCTACTGGGGGATTAGGAATATGCAAGATTAGCCCCCTCACAACTCCCTAACACCCAGCACCATCCCAATCTGCCCTCCGCAGCTAACATTTCCTGGGCCCACTGAGTTTCCCCAGCAAGTCCGGTACCCCTGATTGTTCCCCCCCTCTCACCAACATGACAGCTCAGGAAAAGAAGAGGGAGGCAGCACTGCCTAGGTAAGGGGCTCTACTTTATATGGTTGTTTAAAAAAAATGGGAATTTTGAATATTGCAGGTTTTTAGAGTATTAAAAACGGGGTTTTAAGCGAAAATTTGTTATGAAAATTTATTAGATCGTAAGGACGTACCCCAAGAAAAAGTTTTGTAAATGAAAGTAATCTATTTCATAATCGGTGATTTTGTTGTACGAAACAGTAATTTAATATTAAATATTAAATATTGCAAGTTTGTAAGTTTAAAAAAATGGATTTTAATTGCCAGAGTTTGTTATAAAAATCATATATCGCGAGGGTGTGATCCTAGAAAAGTTATGAAATTGAAAAATAAGTTTTTCATAATCAGTGATTTTAAAGTAGCTGGTATTTAAAGGGTAATTTAATACGACAAGGGTTTTGAAAGTTTTATATTATGTTGTTTCGCATGTTGAGGAATGAATTGGTTAAAATACGAGGATTTCCTCGTGGATGTGTGTTACTCTGCCAAGCGAAAGAAAATTGAGTAGAAAACTTTGTTTTAAAGTATTTTAAGTCGTGAAAAAGACGCTGAAGGCGTGTAAATAATGATTTAAAGCAGTTCGTTAAGTTATTTAATCAATACCTATTTGAAAAAAAGTCTGTGACTTTGTTAAAGAAAGCTTGAGAAGCGAGTTGAAAGTTGTAACTATAGTTTCACGAGGTCGGTGGCCTCTGATTGGCCGAGGGGACACGCTGTAGGCGTGGCCTTCCTCGGCCGCTCGAGAAATGGCAGCACTATCAACTTCTTACGTGAAGCGAATTTTAAAGGTGAAAATTCTGTCAGAAATGTTAAAAAAATCTTTATTTAATTCAGGTTGTAACATTGCTAAAATAACTCTTTTTTTTTTTTTGGNTCTTACGTGAAGCGAATTTTAAAGGTGAAAATTCTGTCAGAAATGTTAAAAAAATCTTTATTTAATTCAGGTTGTAACATTGCTAAAATAACTCTTATTTTTTTTTTTTTAGTAGGGAATACCGTTTTACTAACATTTTTTCCTCGTTTATAGTTTAAATTGTGTTAGAAATTTCGGTTAAATTTNTAGTAGGGAATACCGTTTTACTAACATTTTTTCCTCGTTTATAGTTTAAATTGTGTTAGAAATTTCGGTTAAATTTTCGCTTGTCAGAGTATGTATTTTTTATTCATTTTCCAGAAGTTCCCCGGTACATTTTTATAAGGGAAGGATAAGTTATTGTAGTTCAGAGAAAGAGCTGAGGGCTTCTAGAAGTAAAAAGGATTTTTCGTGTGGATTAGTTAACGAATGTATTCTTCCCATGTAGGGGCAGAAATGTGTCTTGGAGCGCCTCTCCAAGTCCTCCTGGCTCACTTTGCGGTGTGGTGTATTGGGTTGTGGAGCTGGTAGGTTTCTGTTTGCTGTTTTCCTGCGCGGATGGTGGTATAGTGGGGACTGTAGCTGGTTGTTTGAATTCTAAGGATGCCTGTGCGTACGAGAGATTTTGTGGTAGGTTCTTTGCGTCAGAGATTTTCAGGTATTTAGCCAGATTTCTGACCGGCACTGAGGCTGGTTTAGATGGTTATCGTTTTTGTTGTTGTTGTGTCCTGACATTTTCAGTCTAGACTTGGTGTTTTTGAACCTCTTCTAGGTATTTAGGGCAGAGTTTGGAAGATCCCTNGTCCTGACATTTTCAGTCTAGACTTGGTGTTTTTGAACCTCTTCTAGGTATTTAGGGCAGAGTTTGGAAGATCCCTCGTGTTCGCCTTGGCAGTGTGTACAAAGTGGGGCGTCTCTTTGCTTGGGACATGGATAGGGTTGTGGCCCGGTGCAGTGTGGGCAGACTATTTTCAAGTGGCATTATCTGCGTGTGTGGCCGAATGCCAAGCAGTTTTTACATTTGGGCACATCATGCATCCGTTTCCTGTAGGCACGGGGGTGTACCACGATCATATTTAGTCTTGTGATGGATACGAAGGGCAGCAAATTCTTATCTTGCGCAGCCATTAGAAGCGTTGTGGCTGCAAAAAAGTTCTTTCCGGGGTATTGGGAAATCTGGGGTAGGAATTTTTTTTTTATTATCTATTTTTTTGGATTCGAGAGCCACTGTCTTCAAGATCACTCTGAATGTCTTTAATCTCTGNGTCCTGACATTTTCAGTCTAGACTTGGTGTTTTTGAACCTCTTCTAGGTATTTAGGGCAGAGTTTGGAAGATCCCTTGTGTTCGCCTTGGCAGTGTGTACAAAGTGGGGCGTCTCTTTGCTTGGGACATGGATAGGGTTGTGGCCCGGTGCAGTGTGGGCAGACTATTTTCAAGTGGCATTATCTGCATGTGTGGCCGAATGCCAAGCAGTTTTTACATTTGGGCACATCATGCATCCGTTTCCTGTAGGCACGGGGGTGTACCACGATCATATTTAGTCTTGTGATGGATACGAAGGGCAGCAAATTCTTATCTTGCGCAGCCATTAGAAGCGTTGTGGCTGCAAAAAAGTTATTTCCGGGGTATTGGGAAATCTGGGGTAGGAATTTTTTTTTATTATCTATTTTTTTGGATTCGAGAGCCACTGTCTTCAAGATCACTCTGAATGTCTTTAATCTCTGTNTTTTTTTTTATTATCTATTTTTTTGGATTCGAGAGCCACTGTCTTCAAGATCACTCTGAATGTCTTTAATCTCTGTGTCGGGCTGTGTAGGGCAAACACCACTTTTTGGTGTTGGTCTACTGGACAACTTCATGTGTAAAAAGGTATGGCTCTCCGTGGTAGTTCTTATACTGCTTCCTTGAAGAGGACATGATCTTTGGTTAGAATATGAATTTTGAGACCATCACGGATTATGACTAAGGTAAAGCCGGTTTTTGATATGTCTCTTACCACTTTAACTACTCTTTGGTAGAGTTTGACATCAGTTATTACTATTTTAAAAAAGTGTTGTTTATCCTGTTAGTTTGCATTGAATCGTGGCTGTGTGCGGGTTTTTTGGTGACCTGAAGGGCCAGGTGGTGTTTGGGAAATCCAGTCTGGGATTTCCAGAAGTGGGGAAAACCGGTTCAAGACTGGAATGGCCGGTGACATCTCTAACAGCGTCTGGTGGGGGCGTTTCGAATCACCCTGCTTTTGTTGGTGCCTTTTGTGGCATCGTTGTTGTTCGTACATGTCTGCTTCCAATTCTATTTCAGGTCATTCGAATGGTGGTTGTTGGTGGTTGCATACAAGATGTGATTTTGCAGCCACAGGTGGTGTTGCAGTTGCAGTGCAGTCCCCTTGCACATGGCATGCACCGGGCAGAAAGACTTGGTTACCAGTTAGCATCGTAACCCCAACAAGCTCAAACCCCTGGGAGGGGTGTGGGAGGGGAGTAGACCGACCCACTAGGGGCTAGGCTGGAGAGACTGAGTTGCGCCGCTTTTCATCATCGCCGAAGCTCATCGCGGGGGTAGTACAGGCCCCGTGAAGGGCCCTTGACCACCCAGTTGTTGTATCATTTATTATTGGGCGAGGGTTAGGAAAGGCAAGCCCATCAGCCCTCCTCCCCCATAGCAATTGTGCTTGCTGCAGTTTCCCACCGCAGCTACTTTTTTGTCCACTAGTTTTCCCCAGTGGACGGATCTTAAATGTTTACCTAAGTACCCCCTGCCTGCAGGGGAGGTAGGTTGGAAGGCGGGATTATCAAACTCCCACCTGGTCGATTATCTGAAAAGTAATTTTGAATATTGCATGACTTTTACATAGCCACCAATAAGTCCACGAGTGGACTCGATGGTTGTTAAAAAATGTTAAAACTTGGTGAGTTGCATCTAATTGTCAGAAGTGAATGTTAAGAATGCGAAAAGTCGTGAGGGCATGGTCCATGAAAAGGAATATTAATTATGTGACACTTAAATTGTCCCCCTACCAGTAACTGAGGGTAACAGGTATTTAAAATGTGTCAGGAAGGTGCTATTGACGAGAATAAGTAGAAATGACAGTATTTATGTTCTAAAATTACATTTATTGTGTCTGTTCGATGAAGCTAATTTTTTTTTTTTTTTTTTTTTTTTTT
>NQII01000483.1:435891-469400 GCA_002778355.1 Clitarchus hookeri | reverse complement strand
TTTTTTTTTTTTTTTTTTTCATAATTTTTGCTTTGATAATCATGCTACTCTGACGAACGATTAGAAGTTGGTTATAAACTTCGTTTAAAACTGTTTCACATGAGAACGCTGAGGGCGTGTAATTGCGTGTCCAGTATTTCTACGAAAAAGGCCGTAGTTTTGTAAAGAAGCTTGCAAAGCGAACTAGAAATAATAACTTTTTGTTTTTGGTTGTCGGAGCTCTCTGATTGGCCGAGAGGTCTCGCGGAAGGTGGGACTTCATCTGCCGCTCAGTACATGGCAGAAATGTCGACTTTTTACATGAAACACATTTTGAAGTTGAGAATTGTATCGGAAAAATTAAAAGCTTTTAACTAGGTTTGTAAAGTGATTAGAATGACTTATTCTATTATTTGTAAAGTAAAAGAGTACTTGGATATTAGTTATTTGACCCATTTATAGGTTAACAGCGCTGCGCAGCGGCTTTTGTAGCGGCGGTGCGCCCACCTGGCGGCGGCCAGTCAAACTAGGCGTACTATTTGTGAGAGGTGCACTTCCGTCGCATGCTGGTTGGTCGGCAGCTCTCTCCTTGCTTCGTGGAGTTGTTGGGTTGCTTCTTGTAGGCCTTGTTGACCAGCTGCAAGGCCTTGCGCTTGGGTGAAGAATTCGGTGTTACAAAGTCTGGTCGGTTATTGTAGTCAGTGACAAGATCCTTGGTTTTATTGTCACTGGACTCTTTCTCCTGTCTCTGATTACCTCTTTTAAATGTGAGAGTTCCCACAATAGGTGACAGGTCCGTGATATTAAAATCCATCAGATCTATTTCTTACAAAAATTATAGCAGAATATAATAAAATAAATAAAATAATATAATAAAGCCAAAATGAAAACAGAGTATGTTGCTCCTGCTTGCGAGAGGCGCTTGCAGTAGGGCAGTTTCTCTTCTTGAGGGCTGCCACACAACTAATCGACCTAAGCAGCTGATAGCTGGCCTCCTCCCCCTTTACCGGGGAAGGGGCTGGGCCGGAGGAGCTTCTACACCTCTATCCGCAGCCTGGATATACAATCCTACTATATACACTAAGCTGACCATGCGCCCGGGCCTGAAGGATAGCTTCCCAGGCCCAGGAACTCAGGCAAGTCGCTGTCTCGTACTCCTCGGCTTCTTGGAGTCCTTCCTGGGGCAGCTGCTGCTGTTAAACCGTCCCGGATCCATCGGAGAATGCTCACGGGAGGGGGAATTGGTAGAGTGCAGGTGATAGACGCATTTCCGTTAATTTTCGGGGAGACTTATATCGCAATTACTTTTGTTAAATTGTTTTCTTAAGTTTTAATACTTTTAAGTTTGTAAGCGCAGCAATTTAGGGCGTTTAAGACGGGTGTTTGTGTCCAGGAGGCATTTACCGAGTTTCTTAATCATTTGATTATTATGGGTTTCAATTTTGTCGTAGTAAGAATTATATTGTGAGACTATTTTATTTCCAATTAAAGGTTTTTTTTAGGGCTTGGTGCAAGTCTAAAGTACGTGTGAATCTCTGCCAGTTTCCCAGAACTGTTAGGAATTTATTTTGCTCTCTTTGTAGTGAATTAATTAATACCTTGGCTGCATTTCCCCAGATTTCATTTCCATACATTAGGACCGATCTAGCTAGGGAAGTGTATAGTAAAAATGTAAGCCGCAGGGGGAGTCTAGGTGATTTAAAAAGAGGGTAGAGTTGTCGAAGTTTAGCCATTGCTAGTTTACGAGTATGTTTCATTTGGGTATGCTACCTTAATTTTACGTCTATTATTATGCCAGGGTATTTTGTTTGTGTGAAGTGATAATAAAAGAGCCTGGGATTTCTCCGCGTTTATTTTTATTTTCCACCTATCGTAATATTCTCTCAACTCGTCTAATTGAAGTTGGGCATCTAATTGAACAAAGTCTATTGATTTATCATAGGCAAAGATACCAGTGTCATCGGCGTACAGTTGAACTAAAGCATTATTATTAGCAATGTCAGCTGTAAAAATATTATAAAGAAAGGGAGATAGAGCGGAGCCATGTGGAACACCCGCTTGTAGAGTGCGCGTGCTAGATGCGGTGTTATCACTGCTGACGTAAAACTTTCTATTTGTCAAATAACTTTTAAGTAGGTGAATGTAACAGTCTGGGTAATTAAAGTCAATAAGTTTTTGTAGGAGGCCAGGTACCCAAACTCTGACTGCATTTGCTACATCCAGAAAGACCACGATAGTGTATTGTGTAAATTATTAACTGATCCTGTTTCTGTAATGATATTAGTTAGTGCATGATTGGTAGAGTGGCCTGCCCTCAAACCAAACTGCATTTTAGGAATTATTATCTTTATCTGTGCGTGAGTTTTTAATCTTACTAGGAGTAGTTTTTCAAATATTTTACGAAGAGAGCTAAAAAGCGATATCGGGTGACGGTTTTGGAGTAGAGAGGGGTCTTTGCCTGGTTTGGGAATTGTAATTATTTTCAACCGTTTCAAGTTTAAAGGGAAATAAAGCGCTGGGAAGGGTAGGTTTTTTAACTTTGATATATAATTTTATCTTCTCTGGGGGTATTTTATGGTTTGACTGATTTAATTGCGAGCATTAGTTCTTGAAAAGTAATGTATTGCTGCTTTATTTTGTCTTTATTATTACGGAAATTAATTGTAGTTGTAATTACGTCCCTTGTGAAGTCAGGGTCTCCGATATCGTTATTTGGTGTGACGTGATCTGCTAGTGAGTCGGCTATTGCTTCGGCTTTATCTACTGGGTTGTACTTTAATCCCGTGGACGTTAAAATAGGAGTAGAGGCTAGGTTTGATTTTTTCCCTCAGAGTATTTCTGATATTTTCCAGAAGCTATGTGTGTTGTCGGAAAGTTCGGTAACAAAACTCTCCCATTTTGTGATTTTAGAGTTTATCTAACTTGTTTCTGAGTTCCTTTTTTAAGTTTGTTATAGAGATCAGTCCTGTGTTTTTGACACAAGTGTCTGGCGTGTCTTTTTTCTGCAAGTAAAATGTCTATTTCCAGAAAATTTTGCTTCAAAAATTTGCGTCTATTGAAGAAAGTTCTATTTTTCTTTAATTGGATTTAAATATTGTTTTGAAGCAGATCTAAAGCTGAGACTACATCCTTTTTCTTTTTGATTTCTATGTCATGTAAGGTCAATGCGGTTGCATGAGAGTATTATAGACATTGGCGAGGTGTTGATTCATATGTTATTTTCACTGTGCAACAAAGGCTAAATAAAATTCTTAGAAAAAACAACCAAGGGAGTTTATTTTGTACATTATTTATAATTCAGTATTTTATCTGTGAGCCCAGTATTTGTACGCAAAAGGTGCTGGAGAGTTTTTAATGATTATTGCATGTATAATCTATTTCATGTAATGGACTCTTGAACTGTGTCCAACACAGTAAAGCAATTATTGCGACGTAGTCCTTTATGTCGGCAGTCTTGAACTAAAAAAGTTCTCCAATCTCCACATACCACATTCCTGTTTGTCACACCGTCAAAAAAGGTGACTGGGCAGTACTGCGATGAATTTGTGCACATAATTAAATTATGCAAAGCAATCGCAGTGAGCACAATTTTCTCTGCAGTTTTAGGCAACTCTGTAATCTTCCCTTGGAGATCTTCCCACCGTACCACCAAAATTCCAAAAGAATTTGCATTTGTTCTCCTAGCACGATATAATCGGCAATTAAATTTCTCCTATCCTCATCCATATTATGTTCTGGGTACGGTCGCATTATATTCGCTTTTAACGGGAAGGCTTCATCAGTGACAAACCACAATGGAACCACTTCGTATCGACCAGTTAAGCAACCCCCTGTGATCTGCAACTTTCGGAAAGCACAGCTTTCCCGAAGGAACTTTCACCAAACATTCCTCCATTTCCCTTGGACCCTGAAATATATATATATATATATATATATATGTGTGTGTGTGTGTGTGTGTGTGTGTGCGCGCGTGTGTGTGCGCGTGTGTGTGTGTGAGTGTATTAAACAGTTCACGACTAAAATATATATTAACGTGACTGCAATTAGGCAATTAAGAGAGAACATATTATTAAGAAGAGATATTGCAGGTAAATTTAGACACGTTTTTCGCATACTGCCATTATTCGTCCTTTTACGACCATAATATTTTTGTAAATTTGTTATTTAGCCATATTTACAAAAATTAGTTATCAGAAATGCGGTATTACTAAAATACTTGGAACCAGGGAATATACGAAAAATAACATGTTTGGAACATATAACTGATATATAGCAGTGCTGCAGGGTACGTCATAACATGCTGTCATACTTAAAAATTGCAGTGTCTATTTGTTACATTGCGCCAGTTATCTATAGCACTTGCACGAAAACTGCCAATCGTTGCTTTCTGACATTCAATACTTTTTAAGTCTGTATGCTCCTTTACCCCTCTGGCTATTGCCAGGTCTGGCATTCATGCGACTGCAGCATCACTACTGTGCATATATTTTTCCACAAATAAATTTTTTCCAGACATTCCCAATCCAACAAAACCTCATGTACTAACGACAATAAACAAATAACTGTTTTTGGGGTTTAAACCACCTTATGATAAACAAATACATATATAATATTTTGTTTTGTAACTAACCTAAACAAACCTAGGATATTACACAAATAAATGTATTTTGTTTTTGTGTCTTTTTTTTAATTTTAGCTACCCTGTAATTTTATATCTTGGTCAAAAGACATGCCAATATGACGAAGGGTTACAAAGGAGCATACAAGCACTTCATTTTATTTACTGCTATGAAGTTGACCATGCAAAGTTTGATCTGAAATATACATGTTATTTGCAACACTTCTTTACTATATGAGCACACATTGACAATGGTAAAAATGTAAAAACTATCACATGCTGCCATCAGTATGAAGCTGTTAAAATCTTTATAATTGCAATACTGACTTACACTTCTGCCAGCAACTCTAATAGCTACATGTTTCTCGTCCTTCGCTCCTATGCAGTGACATGAACCACGTATCCACAAGCTCCTTGTTCCCACTCTGACCGCCACAGTCACATCAACCGCACCAGCCATATCGTGCCTCACCACCACATCAGGCCAAGAGTGCGTAGTGCAGGTTGACAAGAATGGAACTTGCACCTTCTTGGCGACAAGGATTACATAACTCAAAACACCACCCTTCTCATTTATTACAAGTTGTAACTCTTTTAATAAATAAGAAGGCGATCCGAAACGGTGCAAACCCCAAAGCCACAGCCATTGGGTGCACATGCAAATGGTCGTTATGTCGTAGCAGCTCGCGCCATGACATACGACATGATGCACCACCAAGTGGCCTCGAACTGGTCTGTAGTCAGAAGCTGAAGTGCGTAGTTCCCCAAAGTGTACCCAATATTACGCATCATTTTCCCACACACATCAAACAACATCACCGCATTCACAGCTACAGTCAGGGCTCTGTTTTATTGTATTATGAGCAATCGAGCATGGCAACCCACACCCCTTTTGCCCAGGTGGACTCGTCCATCCCTCCAGGAGACAGTCACCTGGCTACACTGTCGTCAGTGAAATACAAATGTGTTACAGGAAGTGAAATACAAACTCTTTTCACAATAAATGTAATAATGTTTTAAATGTTTAATTATAAAAGAACAATTATATTTTCAAATAATGAGATAGCCTATGAAGGCTTCCATCCTTGTAATTGTAATTTAGTGTTTTGACACTCGCCATCAACTTCACAACATCAACCGTAACAGACATTTGTCAATCAACAGAGTGGGATCAATGAGTTTCAGTTAACTTATACAATTTTTCACCAATACAATAATATTATATAGTGTTCATGTTATGATTTATTATTCTATGTTTGACATCGGTTCTCGTCACTTGTGATGGAAGCCGACATGACTCGTCCAGCACGAGCCACAACAGCGGTGTTGGTCGCCCGCTCCTCGAGCCCCTTGGTACCATCATACAGGCTGTAATCACTTCATTGCAATAGTACATTAATTAACCAGAATATTTGTTATCTTTCTTTGCTATACCGAGGGGAGAGCCACCCGCACTCTCACCATAGAGCTTAACGCTATCACATATGCACGTACAACCACACATTTTTACTGCGAAGGTCACCAGCAGGCTGTGGGTGCTTCGTCCGTTTTATTTCACTATTCACATGTAGTTAAGCACAGTGAATAAACTGCTTTACAAAGGTCAATGTGCATTGATTCATTATATATCGCTACACCTTTTTGTAGTAGTTCCCATAATTTTTCTACCATATTTCAGGTGTACCGAGATGACCTACAGTCTCGTCATATGGTGTAAATAGTGTAACAGTAAGTTAATGACAACATCATCTGCAAACTGACGGAGGACTCTAGGGCCCCCTGGGCTGTCGACCGAACGACCCACATCACTATCACTCCACTGGGTTATGGCGCCGGGCAATCCAACACTAAAATAGCCCTGGGTAACCTCTACCACATCAAATATGGCTTTCCTAAATAGGGGCGAACATTTCATCCAGCCATTCTTTCCATATGGAAAAAATTGCTTTCCCATATAAGAGCAGAAGGAAGAACAAAATGTGATTAAAGTGCGGCGAAATCACCATATCACAAAACATGATCACCCTCAAACCAAAGGGAATGTTCCCACACTCACGCACCACGTGGCTTATTCGGTGTGCTATAAGCCTCTCTGGTGCATGAGGCAAAGAAGGACACTCGAATGTATTTTTGACCAGCTCAGAAACTGGGCGAAAAATCACGTTTCCACGTCAGTCGTTTAACGCAAGTAACGATAAACTACATTTTAGAATGTTATGAAGTGTAAATGTATCATGCGCAACTCTTAAAGGACGTATAAGTATCTTTATGTACATCGCACAAAACATACTAGAATACACCAACAACAATACGGTGCACACACGAGGCTGTGTTGACAGACAACACATGTGGAAATTACAATGCCAAATCATGAGTGAATTGTTTATATTTTTTCCGTCCTGTAAAATATAAATACTTTCGGAGACCTGTTATATGTAAATCAAACAATATATGCAGAGAATATGGACAAAATCTATTTTACAGTGCATCATATATCTCTTACGAAACATGTAAAACATTAATAACAAAAGCCTAATATTCAGTGTTAAATTTTGTCATACTCGGTAGGACATGTAATTTTTAATGTCTAATTTTAACATTCATGTAACAAAGAATTTCGTTGGAAGCAATCAGCATAAAAATTCACATAATAAATGTATCAATAAGTGATTGCCTCATAATTTCACGAAGCATGCAAGACTTACTACCAAAATTATATTATATCAAAACAAAACATTTAAAAGTAATATATACAGCCAGTATTCACCACAGTCAATACCCGAAAGAAGGGAAAAGTGTTCAGCAGCCCTCAGCTGCAAAATTAATTCAAACAAAAATTTTTGGAAAAAAAGTGGAAAATTCAGTTTTGCGGCAAACTGCCAATTTTGTGCAGCGGACAAATCAGGCATCCTCCAGCACCGGCAATGCTGGGCAGGAAGCTATCACCACCCCCCCCCACCCACATTTCTGAGCATGGTGAACGTAGTGAGGCACCGCCCGGGCGTGCACGAGTGTAGCAGCCACCACCTCCCACCATCCTCTCAGAGGTGCACCAGCAATTGAAAATTAAGAACTTTTAGCCTGAAGTATGTGTGTCCATAAACAGAATTGAATCCATTCCGGGTTTCTAAATGTCCCTGCCAGGAAATAAGAAAATCGATACGACTAGCAGAAAACATTAAAAGGAATAATAGGAAACAAATCGAGAAGGCCTGGAGCAGTAGCTCTGACGGCAAACGAGTGGCATCGTGCACTGAGTGCAACAGACCGCGAGCTGTCCAAGGCAACGTCGGCATCGCGAACAGACGCGATTGCCAGTGTACACTCGTACAGCAACCAGAATAATTTTTGGCAAATTCACAACAACCAGAACAATTTTTATAAAATTCACAGAAAACAAAAATACTTTTAGAAAATTCACTACAAACAGAACAATTTTGGAAAATTTACTTTTAACTTATTTTCGCAATCGATGGTCTGAGAAAGAAATCTTATGTGTAGGACTTGGGGACAAGACACTACCATGCGTAATTTGCACAGAAATTACCAAGCAAAGTGCGTCACAGGAACAGAGCGAGCAACCACCGATTACCACTGCCGAATTATGTGCAACAAACTTGAACGAACAGTGCTACCAACCAAACTATATGTGGTAAACAACACCTCGGGGCGTTTCGGGTTCGAGTAGTGTGCAAATGTACTGCAAGTGACAGTGCCATGCCCCCTCACTGAGGACAGTGAGAATAGCAGCCACTAACACAGCCTGCTAGGGCACTCAATGAGTGTGAACAGAGCAGCAGCACCATGGGGAAACCCAGTAGGTGGCACACTCAACCCCTGGCTTCGTGTGGCCTCTGCCACACCAGGTGGTGAGATCAACACCAGCAGTTGCGGCACCAACAACAGGGATGGGCACGATACCAGACCGATCCCAGTAGCTGCCTACCTTCACAGGAAACACCAACGAGGACCCGCAGGCGTTCCTGAGCGACTGCACATGACGATTTGGAAGGGGTATCGTATTTGTGAACCAGAGTGGCCTAGCTGCAGAGAAGGCCAATTGTTAGATGAGGCACATATATAGTGACTGTTTATTGAACACTATGGTTTACAATAGACCAAATTCCAAAGTGCTTTCCCAACACACTTCAACTCAACTTTCGGATAATTACATGCTCAAAGCCATTCTGTTTCAGAGGCACAGGATGATTATAAAACACTAACTGCATTTGCCACACATAAAGTCAATATTGTCAGACATTTTCACCCTCAGATGCGAGACACAGACATTTTCGAAGTAATAGCATCAACAGTAAAAACCGAATTCAAATTGGCCCTGGCACCACTTATACATGGCAGTGTATATCAGTTCATGAGGTCCACAGCCTTCCTAGACCAGGCCAATAATGAACATGAAGTGCACCTCAGGGATCAGGACGGGCTATACTAACCATGGCCCCGTGACCACAATACAGTGAATGGGAATGTACAGCCATCAGCTAGACAGAGCATGAAAGGGGTTAGTCGAACAACTCACAAGGGCACATGGAATAGCCGACTTGCTACACCTGTAACAGTTGGTCCAAACGCGGCAGCTGAAGCCTCGCAGACGGGAGTAATTAGAAGGGAATTCCCCCCTTTTTCAATGCTGGTATTGTTCGGACCAACAAATACCACTGGCATAGCTAATGTCCTAACCGCAGAAAGTAATTAGAGGAAGTAAACAATGGCAGGAAACCACCAGCAGAAAACTAACCAATGGGTTAGGCGAGCCAGACACTCACTACCCCCAACCGAAAAGAGCATGCAACACAGACATGTAAACATAACAAACCCACAGTAACACCCACTCCACAACAAATTGTGTTACAGCAAACTGCAACATGCAATGAGCAGGGAACCTGCAACACCATAGAGATCACACCGAACATGGAAGCAAGGCTCTATGAAATCAAGATCTTGGTCATTAACACCCAACATCAATACGCACAAATGTGGGCCAAGAAGGTGGAAGTCATACAAAGAGATGGTGAGTGGTGGCGAATCCGGGACACATATCGAAAACCATAAGCAGCATCCCGATGCGACCTGGTTCCTCTATTTGTCAAAAGAAGCACATGAACACGTGCTAAAGCACACCCACAGAAGCCATTTTGCTGGCCATCCTGGGGCAACCCAGATTGCCATGAATCTCCAAGCACATTTCCAATGGCCAGGAGCAAGCAGGGACATACACAGGTATGCGAAGGAGTGCATCCCCTGCAACCACTTCCTGAGCAGGAGAGCAGAAGGGGTGACCCAATATCGACCCAGGGTACCGAAAGAACCATTCGAGATGGTATCCTTCGATCTGATGGGCCCCTACCCCCTGCACTTCCACCGGAAAGTGGTTCATTCTAGTCGTGAGTGAGGGGTTTTCCAGATGGACAGAGGCATACCCAGTCTCCAGAGCACGGGCACCCACCATTGCACAGGTACTGGAAACTGAAGTTTACCCCCGCTGGAGGTACCCAAAAACACTGCTCACCTACCACGGTATCCAGTTCACTGAAAGGTACTGGTGTGAGCTGTGCACTCGGTGGGGTAAGCCACAATACAACACTTATATACCAGCCAAGATTAAACCCCACCGAGAGGAGAAACAAAGACCACAAGACCCAGTTATGCCTGAGAGTGGGGAAGGACCAAACCAGCTGGGCCGAACATTTACCTGCCACCCTATTCACAACAAGGCGACGGGCGAATCTAGCAACAGGGCAGACACCAGCAGCAATCCTGCAGGGTCGCGAGCTCATGCTACCCGGAAAAATTGCCGCACACCAGACAGATGGCGTGGGGAAACCAGAAGATGGAACAACCATAAGACAGCGCAGGGAGGCAGAGTTATCAGCAGCTAACGGAAACCAAGTCAGCTACCTTGAGAAACGGATGCCTGCCACCACACGAGCACTATGACTGTTGGCCCCTGGCAAACTGGTCTACATCAGGGAACCCAAAATATCCAGCGGCGTGAAGAATTTCTGTGCTAGGTTCGACCAGAAGTGGAGTGGACCACATTCAGTGTTTAAACCACTAGGGTACACCACATACCTCATCAGGCTGAGCAGCAGGAGGATGGTCACCATCCACCGCGACGACCTCCGATTGGCAGTGAGGATGCCAAGCATCATGAGGGCTGGCCAGCAAGACATCGAACCCCAGGAAACCAACACACCAATCGCTGCCAGAGGCGAAGTCGGGATAATAAGTCACAGCAGCGACGGAAAAATTCCCCGGCACCTCTTCTCCGCTACGACGCCCGGCGTCTCGATGCCAACAAGGGATGTGGAGGAGGAAGAAGTACCTGAGGGAGGATCACCGCTGCTATGCACAACCATCAACACCGCACACATCACTGCAGGACCGGAAAGGTCACTCCCGCAGCATTGTGATGCCCGGTGTCATGGCACTGGTCACCAAACACTCTGCCGAAGGCGAGATGTAAGAGACACCTCTTGGAAAGAGCTCCACACAGGTCAGCTCTGTCTCTTTGGCTCCACTGCTTTGCCCTCAGCAGAACCCCCAGCGAAGCCCTCACATAGGAGCACGTCGGCCAAAGCCAAGGGGGGGATAACGGTGTTTCACATACCTTAACAAGGGCCCTTTCCTTCCCCCTCGTCTACGCCCACATCATGCTGACATCCACACTGCAGAAGTAACAGCCACGAGGAGGAGTCGGAGGACGAGGGGCCCATCTACCCTCTCAATCGCTCCAAGCGACCGGGCTGCATGATCCACCCAGCATGCATAATATTTGGTAGGGACAACTCCCACCCACACATACATGTCACAGGACGTCAGCATCGTCGTGTCAGCATCCTGACCCACAGCGGCGGTCAGAGTCCGCTCTCAGAGACGAGGGCCTTATGCACTGATGCCACATCACAAGCTGAATCCACCAACTACAAGCTGGAGCCAACCACCGTCTGTTGCACCTGAAGGCATGATGGGACACATGGGCTGACTACGCAGTCAAGTGGTCACCAGAGGAGGGGCTGTTTGACGTTAACCACGCGTCCACGAGCTCCTTTTGCGCACTCTGATTGCCACAGTCATATCAACTGGTACCAGCTACACCGGGCCGCATTCTCCACATCAGGCCAAGAGTGCGTAGTGCATGTTGACAAGAACAGAACTTTCATCTTCTTGGCGACAAGGATTACATAACTCAAGAGACTGCCCTACTCATTTATTACAAGTGGTAACTATTTTAATAAATAAGAAGGCGATCCAAAACGGTGCAAACCCCAAAGCCACAGTCGTTGGGCGCATGTGCAATTGGTTGTTACATCGTAGCAGATGGCGCCGTGACATACGACATGATGCACCACCAAGTGGCCTCGAACTGGCCTGTAGGCAGAAACTGAAGTGCTAAGTGCCCCAAAGTGTACCCAATATTAGGCAGCATTTTCCCAAACACATCAAACAACGTTACTGCATTCACAGCTACAGTCAGTGGTGTGTTTTATTGTATTATGAGCAATCGACTGAACAATGGACTCGTCCATCCTTTCAGGAGACAGCCACCTGACAACGCTGTAGTCAGTGAAATACAAATGCATTACAGGATGTGAAATACAAACACTTTTCACAATAAATGTAATAATGTTTTTAATGTTTAATTATAAAAGAGCAATTATATTTTCAAATAAGGAGATAGACTATAAAGGCTTCCATCCTTGTAATTGTAATTTAGTGTTTTGACAGTCGTCATCAACTTCACAACATCAACCGTAACATACATTTGTTAATTAACTGGGTGTGATCAATGAGTTTCATCTAATGTATACAATTTTTTACCAATACAATAATACTACACAGTGTTCATGTTATGATTTATCATTCGGTGTTTGACGTCGGTTCTCGTCACTTGTGATGGAAGCCGACATGACTCGTCCAGTTCGTCTCAGCCGCACGAGCCACAACGGCGGTGTTGGTCGCCCGTTCCGCGAGCCCCCTTGGTTCCATCATTTAGGCTGTAATCACTTCATTGCAATAGTAAATTAATTAACCTGAACATTTGTTATCTTTTTTGCTGTATCGAGGGGAGAGCCACCCGCACTCTCACCATAGATCGTGATGCTACCACATATGCACATACAATGACACTTTTTTTACTGCGAAGGTCACCAGCAGGCTATAGGTGCTTGGTCTGTTTTATTTCACTATTCACATGTAATCAATCACACTGAATAAACTGNCCTAGATCGTGATGCTACCACATATGCACATACAATGACACTTTTTTTACTGGTCACCAGCAGGCTATAGGTGCTTGGTCTGTTTTATTTCACTATTCACATGTAATCAATCACACTGAATAAACTGCTTTAAAAAGTTTAATGTGTGTTAATTCCTTGTATATCGCTACACCTTTTTGTAGTAACTCCCACAATTTTTCTAGCATATTTTAGGTGTACCGAGATGGCCTACAGTCTCATTATAAGGTGTAAATAATGTATAAGTAAGTACATAAAAACATCATCTGCAAACTGATGGAGGCATCCAGGGCCCCCTGGGCCATCGACCGAACGACCCACATCACTAACTCTCCACTGGGTTATGGCGCCAGGAAATCCTACACTCAACCATTCATGGGTAACCTCGACCACGTCAGCAGTTTGGAAGGTTTCACTTCTCCAAGAAATCTTATGAAATAGATTATCACTCCCCGGGTGTTACAGGAATTTTACAAAGTCTTTGGTCAAAGCAGTCCATATGGCAATGCATGCTTCTTTTATAATGCAACAAGCGGCTGACATACAAACACAATAATTCCTTGCTGAGGACTGCGCACTCCACCATGTTACCAAAACCTATTATCATATGACAAACAATTAATGTATGTTCAGCTTGAACATTAAAACAATTGGCATTTAATGATAGACAAGTTATGAAGTTTATGATGTTGAGTTAACAGAATTACATATTCTTCAATTAATCACATTATTTTTTACAAAATAAATGTGGCAAACAGTTAACTGAATATACTGTCAAAAATATATAATGTAAAATAAAACTACTGTCCGATTAGTATTGTGTAACTTTAATATATATTAAATGTTTTTATTGGAAATGACTGTGTTATATTGCGACCAAACTGGCCTTGTGCTTGTCTCTTTACTTTTTTCTTGTTATAATGTGGCCAACAGCAAAGCCCATGGTCAAAACCAAAAATAGAAGGAAGACAAATAAATGGTAATATCCCCCGAAAAACGAACAAGGAACCAGATGTGATTATAAATACTATTATTCTCGGTAGAGACCCATCAACCATGGAGGGAAAGAAAGGCTATGGAACAAGGGATAGTAAGGTATGAGAGAGTCGGTCACCAAGGAAAACTAACAGGACACCAAACTCTCAAAATCAGATAATAGTATCGTGCTCAAGTAAAAAACGAGCGAGAAAGTCAAAAACTACCCGAGGGACATGAAAAAGTACGGAAGGGTAAGAGTCAGGATACCTCACACAAAGCTGTTGAAGGGCGGCATACAACGAACTTCGATCGCCGTCAGTGGAACACTGAAACAAGAGATAGGTCAAACCTGCACTAGAGGCACCGCAGATACAGGTGGGATTAGGGACTATGTGAAGTATATTCAAATGAGACTGGGATGCATTATGAACTGAAAAAAACGAAAACAAGTGACTGCTAAACTGCGGGAACTACAATTATGATATCTGTGCCGAAAGTATGTAGGAAATAAACGTGCATACAAGGTATTAGAAACCGAAGAATAATTTTCTCACGTCTGCTTCTAACATCAGCAAATGTGCCCATTTAATATGGGATATTAAACCGAAAAGGAAAGCAGGGGCTTCGAGACATCCTGTAAAACTCTCAATTTCGCAAGTTTATCCACCATCTCATTCCTCTGAATCCCAACATGCTCCGGTGCCCCCATGAAGAGGACAGTAACATGCAGTTTATCCAAAAGATTACACTGCTCCCATATGAGCCATATAATCACTTCCTTATGACGAGTAGGAGAAGAGAAGGCCATAAATAAACTACGTGAATCCTATATAATCAGAGGTTTTAAGACCTTGAAGTAGTAAACATAATGTAAAGCCATATAAACTGCAAAAGCTTCAGCATAATGTACAGTGGCGGTGGAAGGGAGCTTAAAGAGTCTAGAACATTTATGTGAAGATTAAAAATAAGCAGACCCAACACCTTCGGCAGTTTTCGAGGTATCAGTGTAAATCAAAGTACAGTCAGGATATCCAGCAACAGTAGCATTAATTTCTTGTTGAATGGCAATGGAAGAATCATTTCTAATAGGAGATAAAAAGAGAGGACAAGGAAAACGAAACTATACCAATTACTGCAAATGTAACAATCTAGGTGGAGGGCGAACAAATCATGCCGTTGTTAATAATACGTTCGGTGAAACGTAAACAAGGTTGTCAACCACCTGTGAATTACCCCTTATGCGAGAACAACAGGATGGTCCAATATTACCTTGCAACAGTCTATAATGGTTTGAAAAGGACATAAGGAAAGATTCCATATGTAAGACCATAATGGGAATGGGAGTAGAAGTGAAAGCACCAAGAATAAGTCTAAGGCAAATGTTCTGTATAGTCTCCAATTTGTTCATCAATAACAGTGGCAATATCCCAGCAATCGGAATACCATATTCTAAAACAAACCAGATGGTAGAGACATGAAAAGAACAAAGAGCAAAGAGTTAGAACCCCAACGGTAATGGGCATGAGCATTAAAAATGTTAATTATTTTGCGATATTTAGTAATAGTGTAATCAAAATGAATAGTTCGTTCACACGAGCCTCTAAAGAGATACCCAAATACCGTACCTTTGCCATACGGGGAAGAAGAGAACCTTTGATGGTTGAAGAAGGTAGCAGCGATGGGGACTGTTTACACGTGAAATACAGGGAGTGACTCTTATCCACAGAAAGATTAAAACCGTGGTCATCCAACCAAAGTGATAAAGAATAAAGTTCCATAGTCAAGGAACTGCAAGCTTTGTCATAGGAAATACATTCAACCCAAAGCACAATGTCATCAGCACACTGAATAGAACGAACATGGGAGCCCAGGTGAAATATGATGTCATGAGTATATAAGATAAACAGCAAGGGGCTAAGAGTACTACCTTGAACCAAACAATTGGATACCTGGCGAACAAAATATGCTCCATCAGGAACTCTAGGTATATAACGATGGGCGCTAAATAAAGAATGTATACATTGTATGAGGCTATATGGTAAACCAAATTTAAACATTTTAGCATAAAGGAGTTTAAGATTGACATTATCAAATGCCAATTCCAAGTCTAAAAACACTGTACCCAATACATTCCGATAAGCGTAAGCATCCCGAATATGTGAAAACAATACAGCAACAGCATTTAGGGTACTAATACCAGAACGAAAACCAAGTTGTTCTGGACGAAAGAAATAATAATATTCTAATCACAAAGTAAGCCTGTGTTTGACCATTCTCTCAAAAAGTTTCACCAAACAAGAATGCAGTGCAATCGGACGTAAAGACTCTGATGATAGAAGAGATTTACCTGGTTTCAAAATCGGGGCTATTTCTTAATCTCTCCACACATCGGGGATACAGCCATAACAGAACCCCTTAGTGCGATGGAGGTGCTTTAGGAGACCATAAGAGATATAATCCAAACCAGGGGTAGTAATACCTGTAGTATACAAACCATGGCTTAATTCCTCAACTGTAAATGCCCGGTATAAAAACCTGACGATCACATGAAGCTGCATGAGAAATAACTAAAAATGCACAAAATGCAGTATTCTATGGGAAAGTATTAAGGATAATGCGATCCATAAAAGCAGGGACAAGTGCGAGAGGGATTTGCTGCGACCGCTGTCTCCCTCTTTACTAGCAGGGAAGGCTTTAAATTTTCCCCATAATATACTAGAGAAAGTAGTACGAGAAAGTGAAGCACAAAATGTATTCCAGCTAGCCTTTTTACATTCAGAACACAACTTCTGCACCTGTGCTTGGCTTTTCTTAAAATGTAGAAAATTGGCAAATGTAGCCTGATGTTTGTATTGGTGAAGAGCATTCAAATGACGACGATTAACATCGTCACATTGTCCACCCCAACCAAGGGGAACCATGCTTCCGACCTCCAATACGAAAAGGGCGAAAAAGTATAGAACTTTTAGCGAATTCCAAAAGGGAGGCATAGAAGACTTCATAAACCACATTAATGTCAAATGCTGTGGTAGGAGGTAAATGTATAGTTGCTTCCGACATTAAGGAATAAATTTGCACCAATCAACCTGATTATATAATAATCGCTATCAACGAAACGTAGGGGAAGGAGACATATGAGTTAGCGAAGAAGTGAGGATAATCGGAAAGTGATCACTAACCCAGGTAATGACCAGGTTAAGCAGCCGGAAAGGCTGGCAGAAACAAAAGTTAAACAATTGCAGTTGATCGGCAATGTGGAGGCCCAAGCCATGTACCTTGCATACCATTCAGTAGAGTAAAAGATGATCTAAGTAAAAATTCTGCCAAATGGCGACCAGAGACATCCTCGAAGGTATTACTCCACATACATGGTGGCAATTGAAATCACTACCCACAAGTACAGGTTGTGAAAATTGTGAAAAGAAAGATGCCCAATCGTGCTATGAACATTGGAATTTAGGATGTGCATAGACAGAAACGATAGTGATTTGGAAGCAACCTAGAGAATATCGAATCGCCACCGCATCAACGCCGTGGAAATTGTCAGGATAAGTAATGTTGAAAACCTCACCAGCATGCATATCCCGTAAATATATAGCCAACCTTCTGTCTTCCTTAGGGGAGACGAAAGACCGAAAGGATCTTATATAATGAGGGTGGGTGCGTAACATCTGAGTTTCGATCAGGGGAATGTCTGTAGTATGAGTGTCCGAATAATGGAGATGGGGAAATCTATTAGACAGGAGAAATTTAGCATTCCACTGAATGGTTAAAAAAATGGGGAGGAAGCAAGAGTGGCAAGAAATAGGGAAAAAAACAGACATACTCACCTCAAAATGACACATTCCCTTATATAAGAATTTGAATAAATGATTGAACAAGACTCTCCCGGTCAAAATTATAAGTCGAGTCTTTATTTGCTATGGTGAACCTATGCTTAGTTGTGTCGATCAATGAATTCAATTTGTCTTTATTAAGTCTAGGGACTTCACACCCCTCAGCAGGCAGAACCTCTTCAGGCAGTGCGGTAGGAACAGGGGAGAGAAAATTGTCGACAGCATCTGATTTGAATTGAGCATAATAGTCTCTAATATTAAACGAAGGGGAAACAGTTTTAGAATTCACTGGTGGTAGCAAACGATATAACCATCGGACCACACTGTGGCCATTCGGGAGGGTCGGGTGGATCCTTGTGTAACCAGTGAATAAGTAGTCGGGAAAGCCAGAGGCAATGACGAGGGGTGAAGAACTGATGGTGTGGGCAGAGGTGGAAATTGAGCTAGTGAGGTGCGTGGGGATATACTTGGATACAAAGGGTGTGGCTGTGGCACCATAAAGACCCGGAAATAAGGTTAGACTTTAGTTTTGGCATCAGCATAAGAAATGTTATAATATGCTATAAGATGTTTGACCTCGCTCTCCTTCTACCAAACTGGACATTCAGCCTTATCATGAGACAGGTGCTGATCAGAACAATGCATACAGACAGGTGTATCTGCAGTAGGACAATCTGCTCCATCATGAGTATGAGAACAAGCAGGACAGCGAACACTTTTAGCAAGGCAATGTTTCTGGACATGTCAGAAGCGGAAACACCGAAAACACTGCAATACAGATTGCTCACGAGGATTGACTTTTAAAACCTCTTTGAATACTATGACTTCAGAAGATAAGTGCTGCCCTTCAAAGGTCAGGCTAACAAGTCAGATAGGGACCCGTTCCGATACAGATCAATTAATGACATGTTTGGTTAACCTCTCAATGGAAAGAACCTTGCAATCACATTCCAGACCTTCTCGTATTTCATCTACCCACATATCGAGAGGGATGCCATACACCAAACCTTTGTGCTGTACAAGGCTAGTAGGTATAGTTACCGACACTTTCAATTTCATCGGTAAATCTGAACACACAAACTGATTGGCTGCAAGACCATAAGTATAAGTAACTTTTAATTTTGCTAGGCCTTCGTTGGATATGTAAAATATCTAGGTTGCGATCAAGTTCAAAACCAAAAGAAATGAGTGTAGATTACCAATATTTGTGTCTTGTGACTCAACAAAAACAATAAAGGGACCTGAACTATCCCGAGAATAGCTTACTTTGGGAGGGTTAACCTGACTCACAGTATTAAGAGTTTTCATCGAAGTGCCATCAATCTCTACACAATTAGTTTTTGCCTGACTACTATCATTATGAGCTTGCCCAACTGATAATTGCTTACCTGCGATCAATATGGTTGGATCATAAAAACCAATTCAACCACATTGCCACCACCTAATCCCTGTACGTCATCCAGAGCAATCCACAAGCCACTCATCACTTCATGACGACTCACAAACGAATGCCTCTTTACAACTACAACATGCCAAGAACTGAATACAACCATAGATAACATACACATCTGATACTGTGCCGACTCGATACACTTTACATATAAGTTGATAATCCCTTTTTAGAATCCCAGTTCTTTTAAATTAGTCTTAACAACTAGGGAAAATGTTAAGCCTCTACAGATTTTTTTATTAAAGAAATAATATTAATGTAGGCTTATTAAACGAGGAATAAACAGGAGCATATAACCTCAAAATTATGAAGCAATTTTCAATGATAATATTATTAGTACTAATATCTGACAAAGGACTTTTTCGTAGGTAATTTAATAACATACTGCAAAAATACCTACCTGTAATTTAGTGTAGGCCACAAAGTTTTTATGAAACATAAATGCATTTTCTCATTCACCGACTTTAAAATAAACATAACCGTATTACGGATTAGGCCATTACAATTACGGTAAGAAAACCCATTTACTTAATGCTGAAAAGATTTTAACGCAGAAAACATGTACTTTTTTCGCAAATTTCCTTGTGTTTTACTATTATTAACTACTTTATGCATATTTCATGGTTTAGTGTTTTCACTTTAACTATTCATATGAATCTTATCACGAGTACATTTTGTTGTATTTTTGCTTGGTGGATCTATGCAACACTGGCTGGTTTTTGATGATGCAGCAATAACATTAAAATCCTCTGAAATAACCAAATATAATAATTACTCCAAATGCACACATTACCAACCAAGGCATTTGCATGTAAACAACAAATTCCAGCATGTATACACAGGCATGTCAATATTTCAAGCGTCTGTTTTTCCTGCGAACAATCGTTGTCTATTTTGAAATGTGTTATTCTCGAGTAAATAAAGAAAGTACCAAAGCATGATAGTTAAAATGTATCATAATATCATGCAGTAAACAGAAAAGAAAAGTAGGAAAATCCTAATTGTCTGCAATAAAATAAATTGTAGTGCATCGTTGACAGATCGTCTATGAAACAGTAAGTATAGCTAGTCGCCACCCATTACATCAGCATGCATAGCAACATTTCGCTCACTCTCATACGCCACCGAATGGCCTTGGTGTTGTGAGACTCCCATAACTCACAAGGTGTTTGTAAAACAAATGCACCCCGACACATACTCAAATCATTGAGTCTGTGGTGTGGCACCATGTAGCTGTGTTTTGTTGGGTACTGGACCCTTATAAAGGTTATTTATTGTGTTGCCTACTTTAAATTAAAATTACATGTTTTTGTTTTCGGTGTGGGCCTGAATTTCCTCTCCAGGTTCATGGCTGCAGTGATTGTCCATGTCGTGTTGTTTGTGTTACGTGTTGGTCTGTTGTGTGCAAGTATGCTAATTAATTTCGCATGTAGAGTGTGGGTGCGTCCTTAGTCTCCCGGGGCAGGCCACGGAGTATGTTTTTCATCATCGTGTGGTTGTGTAGTGATATTGGAAAGATTTTTTTCTTATATTAATGTGCTGAGGACGCTTAGTCATTTTTTAAAAATTGAATTAATTACTTAATAAAACAAANTTCATGGCTGCAGTGATTGTCCATGTCGTGTTGTTTGTGTTACGTGTTGGTCTGTTGTGTGCAAGTATGCTAATTAATTTCGCATGTAGAGTGTGGGTGCGTCCTTAGTCTCCCGGGGCAGGCCACGGAGTATGTTTTTCATCATCGTGTGGTTGTGTAGTGATATTGGAAATATTTTTTTCTTATATTAATGTGCTGAGGACGCTTAGTCATTTTTTAAAAATTGAATTAATTACTTAATAAAACAAATATAAATAAATATTTACATTTGCTTAAGGCATATTTTTTTTTCTTGACACTTGAATTTATTCTCTAAGACATGGGAGGGGGTATGATGGTTGATTTAAAATAAAGTCAAAAGTAATATATTCTGAATTGAATTATTTTCAGTAGATTGTTAGGAAATCTGTAATTTTTAGCAATTTTCTTCTTAGTCTGATTTATTTCATTCTAATTATTATTACTCACAAAAATGAGGGGCTTGAGGGAATGTTAGGAATTTTTTTTTTTTTTGCCTAAGCACTGAAGGTGCAAACATGTTTGGAGGAAAAGGTCATGGTTAGCATGCTTGCGGGGCCCTTGGTATCTGAATCTATTCGGATGGTAGACAAAGCAGGGCTCCCCCTCCCCCTTTTCGGTATTCGCTATTCCGGGCTGTACTCTACTGTTTTCTTCTTCCCGAGTTGAAACAGACTATCATGTTGGTGCATCATTTTGGGTACATAATATAAATATTTTTGTATGCTCTCTTTTGTTTTTATTTTTTTTTGTTTTTATTTTATTTTTTATGTATATATTTTTTTAGAAATGATTTATTTTGTTTATTATGTTTGCTACTAATATTGACCGATGTGTACAGTATTTACTATGTAATCTAAGTTAGATATATAGTGAATTAGGTAATTATTATTATGATTGCATGTTATAGGTTGCCGCCTTGATCATCTTCCCTGAACCAGTGCATGTGCCCCTAGGCCTGGTATCCGAATGGAGTTGGTGCAGGTCTCCTTGCCCTAGAACCCACACAGTTGACCCCTGAAATAGTGCGCAAGTCTTCGTTGTTTTATGGAACCAGCTTAAAAGTCAATGACTTAGCAGAAAATTGAAATCACAAACCTAAGATTGAATATTATACCCATATACACTGCCTTAATAATTAAATTCACTGAAGTAAGTACCTATATAATAAGCTACTTACATTACAATAAATCGAAAATATGGCATTTATTAATGCCATGGAACACTTACCATTTATAAAAAAATTAATAACCCCTATTATATACTTTCATGTTTTCAATTATAGTCTAGGGTTAGAATAGAAGCCTTGCTCTATGGCAATACACACGTATGGCCTGCATTGAGCCCAAGTGACCCATGAGTGGCCACAGGTAGAACTCGTCAGCGTACCTCCTGTTGACGAAACTTTGAAGTTCAGATGGAAAAATTCTTGAGCTAGTTCAGCTTTCTGACGAGAGATGGCGACAGCGTAATATACCACCACTTTCTCACCAACCAGTGGCTTAAAACGGAAAGTGAACCAGGGTTAGAGGGAAAATCCAGCTTAGCCCTGGGGAAAACACTAATAGCTTTCATTTCTAGTATCGTACCACACTTACCTGCATTTCCATCCTTGTCGCTGTCACAACTCATACTTCAGAAAGGAAAGCAGTGAGACTGGCCATGCTGCTCGATCTAGTTGAGTCACCGGTGTCATTGATTAGATACATTACAATAAGTGGACTGTTATCTCCCTAAATCTTCCTTTCTAAGTTATATTATAAAAAATGAGGAGCATGAAACCAAGCTAAATTGAGTTTTTTTAATTGTCTGTTGCGGGAAGCTATGAGCTATCTGCCAAACGATACACATTCAGACAGTTGTGGCCTACGGTCTTGTTTATTCTTTTACGAGACACTTCAGTATTTATTTCCTTTGACTCTTCCACATTAGAAAAATTGTAATTAAAGCTAATTAAACTACGTTTATCAAAACCAATACAAATACTATACTGTAATGACACAATTATTTACCCAAAGTTTTAAATTGGTAATATGATGCTGTTGGCGAAGTAACCTTGTTTATGTTATAACTGCTATAGTTTATTTTTTCAAATACTTATATATGGGTCAGTAACGACACAATTATGTCAGAAATGAGATAATGTAGTTCTTTTTTATTATAACTTAACATTTTTATTTTAAACAGGTAGTTAATTATTGCTCTAATAATAAAAAATTATATTTGGTGTTGCTTAGGACAACACCCGATTGGCAGCCGTAGCCTGGAGTTAGTGCATTAAACATTCAATTACAATGCATGGAATTAATCAAACTCAGCTGGGGGATGTTAGCATGAGTACTCACGTACTACTATGGGTTTTCAATGAGAGGTATGTTCAAGTTGGCAAGTAGCCATTACGAAAATAATCCAATATGCAGGAGCAAACTGAAAATGGAATACAATAAATTCTTATAAAAAATAACATTTATTTTAAATGTAAAAAGTTATAAATTTAATTATTTACAAACTGCCTTGTATAACGTATGCAGAATTAGACTTCATGTGGTACAACATTAGTTTTACCCGCAAACTAAATTTTTAGATTTCTCTAACATTTCCAAGCCAATACACACGTTTGTTCGGGGAGTAAACGAATAAAGAGGGCGCCGCGATCATGCTAACGGAATACGAGTGAATCTACTAACGAGAAAAATTACACTATGGGAACCAAGGCAATACATCTATACTTCAATTATAGAATGAAAACCAGAACTAGGATGATAACTAATTACTGTTATTCTCATTCATCGGAGCCAGCCCGGTGTACTCCACACAATTCTACCAGCCCATGATCCAGAGGGCCCTTTGGCGGTTCGTTGGATACGTTCGTCTACATGTTCAATTATCTAGCGAACGAAATACAAAAAGCCGAGAAAATGAAACTAAGAACAATAAATTGCCCAGACAAAAGCGGGATGCTGACGGGAGTGTCGCCCTTATTTAGTACCCCTGCCTCTAAAGATGCGACTAGTCGACCCAGCCGGTAAAGGAGGCCTCTGATGTTTGCCACAGGCTATAATAATTGTGGCTGCAGACCACTGGTGTGAAAGTGCTACCAAAACCTCGGAGACCAGTGTTTCATAGACACGACCGCTGCCCACTGCGTTCCGATAGCTAAACTTACAAAGATTTCCAACTAGCGGGCTGCGACCCAGTTCCTTCAGGCGGCAGACACGAAAGCCAATATTTACTGTAAATAAATTTGTAAACATGATGCAATATCATGAGTTATGTCTAGTCAACAAGTAAAGTAGTTACAAAAAAGGACAGTATAGCTGAGAAAATATGTGAACATTAAAACTCCTTATAAACTCGTATTGGCTATATTGCTAACTTATTTTTAAACACTTTTGAGGGCTTATTGGCACAGTGTGACTGCATCTATTAAAGATTGTGTAGAATCTGTTTTGACAATACTGATGTATATAATATAAGACCAGAGATCATCACAAGCAAACTTTAATATTTTTGCTTGTCAATTATGGAACTTTGTTAACAAAATAATAATAATAATGGTTAAAGAAATAAGTTATAGCTTAACTTAGGAAACAGTTACATGCCGAAATGTGTGCTAACTATAAAGTAATTACGAAATAATGTTTGACATCTGTAGACCGGCATAAATGATGTTACAAAATAAACTAAATAGCATTATATAGGTAAATTGGTGTAAACGTGGCTTTAACGGATTATAATTTATGCATTTCTAAAAAGAGACAATATGTATTTGAAGTCAATCACAGCTACACAAAAATACTCACTCTGTTGAAACAACTATTTCAGGTCACACGGATCGGTACTGGACTCGCCATTCGAGGCAACAAGAAGCAAACACGGACAATAGGCCAACCTACTGCAAATGCCTTTTAGACTAGAGTTTTCGACCGTCACCAAAGCGTAAACATAGGTGAATGTACAGTAAACTAGGATAGCGGATGGTGTGTGGCCAGCACTCGATCCAGTCAGGCGATTGGTTGAAGTATGAAACAAAGGACGAGCTATTAACATAAAAACATAACTGTTACAATATCGTTTTCCGTACAGTAATTATAATATGTCGACTATAATTTTTGCTATTGTAATAAATCTTACTATATATTTCAATAAACTACCAATCAACTCAAATTTACAATACAACTCCCGATTTTGATTTCGTTGTCTATTTGTTGCACAATAAGAATAGCTGTTACAAAATGGCAATGTAATTCTTTGCTGTCCAACTCCGATGTAAGTGTTTATAATTTCACTCCTGTTTGGTATAAGTTTTAGTAGTGGCTTACTCAGTCAAATCCCGGTTGGGCGAACAGAAATTATTGCCAAAACAGGGCAACTGTGTCAGCATACTCGAAGATAAATCTACTACATCCAAAGTGCGTATAACTAGTAAAATATGGTCACGGGACAAAAAAAAAAAGGCTACGAGGTTAGTTGCTATTTCTCCTGATCCAATCTTCAATTTCAAAAAACCATAGTCTGAATTTTTTTTATAAAATTTTATGCACGTATAGTGTAGTATGTATTGTAAATCTCCAACGCATTCTTTTCTCCAGGCTTTACAGAAACTATCGTTGTGCATGTCTTGTAAATGATTCATTTGAACTGTACAGCAGATTTTGAGATTGGCCATACTCTAATGGGAACTTTACAGACTTTGACACAGCCACATTATTTATGATTTCAATGAGAACATGTGTTCGTACGAGTTCAATTAAATGACTACACATGTATCACCAGCATTAAAATAGCATTTTAAAGGCGAATACTCATAATATGTAATACAAATGTCACAAACATGAAAATGAAATATACATGGAGAAAAATTTAAATCTTTACAGAACAACAGGGGAAAAGCAGACGAAGGACTACACAATAAACAAATATATATGATATATATACATATACACTGAGGCGACAAAAGTCATGGGATACCTCCTAATATCGTGTCGGACCTCCTTTTGCCCAGCGAAGTGTAGCAAATTGACGTGGCATGGACTACAAGTCGTTCGAAGTCACCGGCAGAAATATTGAGCCATGCTGCCTCTATAGACGTCCATATTTGCGAAAGTGTTTCCAGTGCAGGAGTTTGTGCACGAACTGACTTCTCGATCATGTCCCATAAATGTTTGATGGGATTCATGTCGGGCAATTTTGGTGGCCAAATCATTTGCTGGAACTGTCCAGAATGTTCTTCAAACCAATCGCGAACAGTTGTGGCCCGGTGACATGATGCATTGTCATCCATAAAAATTCCATCGTTGTTTGGGTGCATGAAGTCCATGAATGGCTGCAAGTGGTCTCCGAGTAGCTGAACATAACCCTTTCCAGTTAGTTGGACCAGAGGACCCAGTCCATTCCATGTAAAAACAGCCCACACAATTATGGAGCCACCATCAGCTTGCACAGTTCCTTGTTGACAACTTGGGTCCATGGATTCGTGGGGTCTGCACCACACTGGAACCCTACCATCAGCAGTAAACCAACTGAAATCGGGACTCATCTGACCAAGCCACGGTTTTACAGTCATCTAGGGTCCAACCGATATGGTCACGAGCCCATGAGACTCGCTGCAGGCGATGTCGTGCTGTTAGTAAAGACACTCGAGTCGGTCTTCTGCTGGCATAGCCCAGTACAGCCAACGTTCTCCACACTGTCCTAACGGACACGTCCATCGTATGTCCCACATTGATTCCTGCGGTTATTTCCCGCAGGGTTACTTGTCTGTTAACACTGACCATTCTGTGCACACATCGTTGGTCTCGGTCATGAAGTGCAGGCGGTCGGCCACTGAGTTGTCCATGATGGGAGGTTCTGCCTGAAATTAGGTATTCTCGGCACACTATTGACACTGTGGATCTCGGAATGTTGAATTCCGTAACAATTTCCGAAATGGAATGTCCCATGTGTCTAGCTCCAACTACCACTCCCGCGTTTAAAGTCTGTTAATTTCCGTCGTGCGGCCATAATCATGTCAGAAACCTTTTCACGTGAATCACTTGATTACAAATGAAATCCCAACCAATGCACTGCTCATTTATACATTTTGTTCGCAATTCTACTGCCATCTGTATATTTACATATTGCTATCCCATGACTTTTGTCACCTCAGTGTATGTACATACATACTAACATTAATGTTTATTTGTAAACATTAATTTTGGCAATGGCAGCCCGGTTTTACAGCATCAATAACAATATACTTCGATTATAACATGATATTTCTCAACACCATTTACATCCCAATAAAAACACTTTATAAACAATATAATTTACATTGAAATTACTAAGATTATTTAAATTGTCATAAGTGACTATAATACAAAGAGTACAGACTTTTTTTTTTTTTTACATAAATGACACAAAACCACTATTTACAATGTGGCATTTTCAAGTGTTACTGGTTTTTTTTTTTGCAGCTGCCTGTGTGTGCAGTATATACTGCGTCTCTTGGACCCGCACTCCACTCCTCATACGACTGTCCGATAATCCCGGTAACAAGCACTCCATATAAAGTCTCTGCAATTTTGGTAACATCATTTTCCCCCAGAATTCGTCGTCTCTTTCTTCCCTTATTACTTCAATTCCACTTTTNTCTGCAATTTTGGTAACATCATTTTCCCCCAGAATTCGTCGTCTCTTTCTTCCCTTATTACTTCAATTCCACTTTTGCCACAAATTACCAAGCCACAGAATTTTCTGTGCGATATTTGGAGTTGCCCTTGTATTTAGTATCTGTACCGATATAATTTTTAAGTTGTAAAATCCCATTTTTTATTTATATGCAGAGATTAAAACATTTTACTGCTTCATGAATGGGCATTCATACTATAGATGGCACACACTTTACCTCAACAATACCATATTTCTCCAAAATTCAATTTATGCTGGCTCCAAAATATGGTATCTCAAGCTATATTCGCTCCAATCGCTTATATTTTTTATTGCAATTGTTGTAATCAGTAACACAACTTGTTATCTAAGAATACTGGGTTCAGATAGCTATTTAAGATTTTTTGTGCATGGGAGAAGTTGTAAAGTACCTCTACATACTCGTATATTTTAAAAATTAAAAATTTATTTTTGTTTGAAAAAATAATTGCTATGCATTGAACTTTTGGGATTGTATTTTAGAAATGAAAATTCTATGTGAAATGGAAATGCAAAATGGAAAATGAAAATGAAAATCTTCATCATTGTATACAAAAAAATTATATCCTTCCGATGGAATTTGTGTGTAGAGACATTAACTGAAGAAGGGCCGGAGAGAGTTGTTATTGCCACTAGTCAATTCATTTCCGGGAACTGCTNCCCCCGCCTCTACCCTCAACCCCCAACCACAACCTTCAACACCCTAGGAATACCGAAACTGGTTCTCTCTGTTTGCTCCCTCTGCACTATCGGCCACCCCCTCCTCCATTCCTCCGGGAATGCCCACACACAAGGCCTTCACCGAGTTCGGACAGTGGCCACAGAGTGAGGAGGGCACCACTTTCCACTAACTTTTTGCTAAAAAACCAGTTTTTCGGTTAAATTCCCACCAGTTATTATATTAACTAGATACTCAAGTCAGTAATTGAATCTATGTGTTATCCCTTGTGATTTGACAGCTTTAGTTTCTTTGTGCTCCCTTTTGTTTGTTTGTAGTAGTAATTTCAAATGTTCGTCGAGATTTCAAGTTTCGAGAGGTAGGCTACAGAAAAAAATCGTTTTCAGGGGGATTACAAATGAAAAAAAAAATGCACTTTAAAGCATGGAATACATCCAAGTTAGTTTAAAAAAGGGATGTTTCACACGTTAAATTATCCTCAGATCATTGAACAACTAAAAACAAATGGACAATAAAAACTTAATTATTCATTAACCACGTATTTAAAAAACAAACAATTGAAATTGTAAGTGCTTAGTTATTTTCATATAGTGTGCTACAGAAAGATCTAGAACGAAAATACACAATAATTAGCCAATTTATTAAGAATACTACCCCCTTAAGGTTACTTCTACTCAGTTCGGGAAGAGCAATGTTAAAAGTTTGGCACTAAACATTTTCGCCATATAGTAAGCGGTAGTGTCACATGTGAACAATATTTTCTTAATTGTATACGTTGAAAAACAGGATAATTGCAATAAACATTATTGACATATATAATTTCTGAACTAGATAATCTTTCTCTTTTATCATTAGAATAAAAATTTTCTTTAGCTTTATTGGAATTACTGCGCACCTACCGGTAGAAATTGTCCCTATGCCAAACCCTCTCATAAGGAAAGTAGTTTTGTTCGTAACCTTAGTAGAATTAACCCTACCCGTGTATGGCACTGCGTCAAAAATTCTTTCTGTTGTAATTAAATCAGTGTAGCCAACAGAGGAGAATATCGTGGGTTACTGTTTTTGAGAATTGTTTGAATTCGCTATCTGTCGCAAAATCATTTAGTGCACAGCATTGATTTGTTCCAGGATTGTTTTTGTTTT
Organism: Clitarchus hookeri; assembly: GCA_002778355.1. Classification (NCBI taxonomy): domain Eukaryota; kingdom Metazoa; phylum Arthropoda; class Insecta; order Phasmatodea; family Phasmatidae; genus Clitarchus; species Clitarchus hookeri. The sequence goes on along the minus strand of NQII01000483.1, from coordinate 440,160 downwards.
AATGAAGCAGAATCTGTTCGTAATATATGTTTTGAAGTACATTTGAGGTAGGCGAATGTGCTTTTAAGCGGCGTTGAACGTATTTCTTTTCCTTTGGAAACTTTAAAAATAATGAAAATCTTTTTCGAACGTTATAAAAACAGTTATTTACTGTATCACGTCAATGCAACTCCATCGGTTTGGTAAAATGTGAGCAATATTATTCTTTAACTACATTACATTTTCAGTTCAAAATGGTTGGAATAATGTCAAAACATTTTTGTGTGCGCAGCAAAACACTGTTGGGGTGAAATCTCCAGTTATTTGAGCGGCACTTGTTTTTCTCAGGTACGTAAAATTGACAATCACATTCAAAGTGTTTATTCATTGATAGGCCGGGTTTAGCGGAACTAGCAGACGACATCGCCCAGTATTGCCGCAGGAGTTCCGCTGAACGAGGTGCTAAGTTAATATCCGTGTTGTGTTTTGACCGCTGGGCGGTAATACTTTGTGGTGTTTGCAAGGAAAAGAAATATTTGTCACCTAGTAAACATGAATATTGTGGGTAAGATATGCCTTTATACAGCAGCCAATGAATAGTTAGAGNAAATATTTGTCACCTAGTAAACATGAATATTGTGGGTAAGATATGCCTTTATACAGCAGCCAATGAATAGTTAGAGAGTGGCACTTTGCACAATAAAGAGTCACTTCTTGATTAAATGAATATAGTGGAGGAAACTTAAAAAATTTCGATGGAAAATTTAAATTAGTATCTATTGTAGTTCCTGTTTATAAGAATACTGCAGACAGTAATGGCATGTTGAAAAGTTGACTGAAGGTTTTAAAGATGTGGTCTTATGCAAATTAAAATTTAGTTTTGTTACTAATGCTTTGTGCTTATTTTTTGGGAGTCATTGCTNAAAGATGTGGTCTTATGCAAATTAAAATTTAGTTTTGTTACTAATGCTTTGTGCTTATTTTTTGGGAGTCATTGCTTTCAGGTTGGTAATTATTAAGACTCATTGTTTTGAAGGAAACAATTAAGTACTATGAAAAATGTATATTTTGTATTTCCAAGGCTTACCTTGTTGAAATATATATATTAATAATAGGTAATACACTTGGCCCCTCTTAAGTTGGAGTCACAATAGCCCGACGAACATTACATGGATGTCGGAGCTCGACGGAATTTCATATTTTGTTTTATTCATTGTTCACAATACCCTTACAAAATCTGCCTGACAAGTGTGTTAGTCGACTGTTGGAAAATCCTAAAATGGGAAGTTGAAGAGGGCGTAATGATAAAATAAGCAGAACGTAGAAAATAAAATAGATAATGTACGGGGAGTTCGGCCGCTTTGTTTACGTCGGACGCCATGATGTTTGGCTGTGGACGTGTAGACGTTACCGTATGTTAGGTGCAGTTTAGATGCGAGAGAGTGCAGTTCGTGGAGAGAGGTGTGTGTTTCCGCGCCCGTGAGATGAGAGTCCCGAATCCGACCGTGTGAAGGCTTGTGGTTTAAGAATGGAGGGTGCAAGTACGAGTGCTTCTGAGCGCGACAGTCGTCTAAGTGGCGGGTGTTACTTGGATGGGTAATTATCTAGTTTANTGCAAGTACGAGTGCTTCTGAGCGCGACAGTCGTCTAAGTGGCGGGTGTTACTTGGATGGGTAATTATCTAGTTTAAGGGCTTTTCTGAAAAACACAATAAAAATTTAAAATTATGATATATTTCTACTCTNTGCAAGTACGAGTGCTTCTGAGCGCGACAGTCGTCTAAGTGGCGGGTGTTACTTGGATGGGTAATTATCTAGTTTAGGGGCTTTTCTGAAAAACACAATAAAAATTTAAAATTATGATATATTTCTACTCTACTAATGATGCAGAACACGAATATACTAGGGGCATCGCTTTAAAATAAGTGCAACATATTTTAAAAAATTGAACAAGTTTGTGAGATGACTGTTTCTGACAGTTTGTTTACGTTTATGAACGAAACGTTTTATGCCAACAAAAGTTGTTTTAATGAATTCAGCATAGCTTACCTAGTTGATATTGAAGCGGCCGTAGTGTTAAAATAAGTAGAACATATTAAAAAAAACTTGCGAAATATGTTTGTTTGTGTCTATTAACGTCAGAGGAATTATACCAGCCCCCTACCTAGGTGAGTCAATTTACATTCTTTTGGTGTGTTTTACGGTTCCTTTAAATCCCTGCAATCCTACATTCGTATTTTAGTGTAAAACCCAAACATCCTAGGTTAGTGTAAAACCCAAACATCCTAGGTTAGTATAAAACCCAAACATCCTAGGTTAGTGTAAAACCCTACTATCCTAGGTTAGTTTAAAACCCTAACATCATAGGTTAGTGTAAAACCCAACAATCCTAGGTTAGTTTAAAAATGTAAAATAGTGATTCGCCCATCGTGGGGTTAGGTTTTGTTAGGTTAGGTGGGCACATATTACGAAATTAGTCGGACGTTAATGCCCCTAGTATATTCGTGTTCTGCATCATTAGTAGAGTAGAAATATATCATAATTTTAAATTTTTATTGTGTTTTTCAGAAAAGCCCCTAAACTAGATAATTACCCTTGGATGTTTTAGTAGATCATGGTGTTTTGTCGAGTGAAGTAACGTGCAAGTCATGCATGACGGTAGTTGAATTGGCCGAGGACAGTGGAATTGTACCCGCCGCCTCCCTAGGTGAGTTAATTCATATACTTCCGGTTTGTTTTACTCTTACTTTAAAACCCTACAATCGTAGGTTAGATAAAAAATATAAAATAGGGATTCACTCATCGTGGGCTTAGGTTAAGTTAGTTGGGCATCTATTACAAAATTGAGTGGACAAATGTTAAATTGAGGTGTTTTGATATTTTTTGTGATTTTACCCCAAAATTTCCCTGATCTTCATAGCCATTGCAACTATCGTTTTTGTGGTTTGTAAGCATAATACGTATGTTAATGCCCCTAGTAAATTCATGTTCTGTGAAATTAGTAGAGTCGAAATATGCCACTTTTCAGGATTTTTTTTTGTTATTTTCGGAAAAGCAGCTATTTTTTTACAATTACCGTCGCTGGTAGCTGAAATAAACTGTGACGAAAGAAGCTGCTTCGCTTGTCACGGTTTGTTTCGCAAGCTGTGAACCAGTCATCATGCGATATCTCGGTCACAGGTATTTCAATGACTTCATCACAGATACATCTGTGACACAAAGTAGCAGGCTGCGAAATATTGGCCATCTCTACGTAGGTTATAGTACACGGGATCTATCTTTAACACTTACCTAATTCTGGTGGTCACCTGCCCCACCGGGCATTGCTCACCTTTCCCATGGCTGGCAATGGTGAAGAAATTGTGGCTTCTCCGGGGGGAAAATGGCATGAATCGACAGTACGTGTTACGAAACACAATAGTGGGGACGGTTATGAATATCAGGAATATTGCGGGGTACAACACAACAATTAAGTATTTGGTTTGCTTAATGTGCTTCATGCAGGGAGACTTGTCCTGACTTCATGTAACTTCACAACATGTGAATCGCGAGGGGTGTGTCCTAACATGCTACTCATCGGCACACACAACTTGTGTCAACCTTTTTACATCATGTTCCAAGCCCCGCTCATGTTGAGTGCTTCAGGCTGATTACCTACAAACAACTGCAGGTGTGTCTTGAACCACAGTTTTGAGGATTTACTCTCTTGCCAGCGCTTAGGACAATGACTCGGCGTGTAATGTTTGACTGCACTTGAACAATATTTCTGAATGCGAAGGGTCTACGCTTGAAGATGATCGGGTATGCAGACACAATTCCGCCTGTTGGATAATGTACAAGAATGGCTCATATAAATCAAACACGGTCACAATAATAAGTAATTATGTTAAATGTATTTCATATTACTTTTCTATGTAGGCAGTGATACAACCCCTTGGTGGTGAGCAGGCATTGATGCATACGCACGTGNTATTTCATATTACTTTTCTATGTAGGCAGTGATACAACCCCTTGGTGGTGAGCAGGCATTGATGCATACGCACGTGCTTGTCAGGGTGCCGGTGGTGAAACACGAACTCGATACACGTAAGCCTCGGAATGCCTTGTACAATATACATTTTTTATATTATTTCCACGTAATGTATTGCAACGCACTTGAATATTTCAACAAGGTTAGCCTTGCAAAGGCAAAATAAAGAGTTTCAATAAACAGGACAATCTTTTAAAAAATAAGTGATTGTTACGCATTACCAGAGTCCTATCTCAATCGGATCTGGACGGGTTTATAGGG
>NQII01000483.1:398724-435818 GCA_002778355.1 Clitarchus hookeri | reverse complement strand
GGGGGGGGGGGAGCTCCTTCCTGTGCGCGACACTTGTGGGTACCTGACTTTGCCGCTTTGTAGCCAGTTTATTTCATCCTTTACTGTACAGTTGAATTTTTCACACTGGTCCCAACAGTCTGACCGTGAGAGAGTCGACCGGCTTGTCACCACTATCACGATTGCCCACAATTATTATAGTGCAGAAATATGGATGTTTGTGGAGTTTAGACTCGTTATAATATATAACTTAAAGAGTCTCCTATGTGCGAGTTATCAGCAATACATCACCGCCGCTTACGTGGGTGACGGAGATAATTGATTTTTTGTTAATCAGTTTAACGGGTTGTACATAGCCTACTTTTAGAGTGGAAATTGTATTCATTGTAGTGAATTGTACTATCTCATATAGCGTGTTTGTGTGCGAATTAACGGGCTTATGTGCTGCTGATGCTTAGCAGTGCTAAGTGCAGACGACTTAACCAAACTAAGCCGAACTTCTCAAATGGGTGCAGTTACAGTTTTTGCTCTGTGTTTATTTGCTGTTATCCTGTGTAAATGATGTTCAAGCATAGCCCCCTCGCACTCAGAAATACACTCCCAGCAGGGGAGTAAATATCCAAAATAGTGATTCAAGGCACGCCTGCATTCAAGGCACGCCACAATGTTCACCTGCGAAGTTTCGATTTGTGTAGGAAGGAATATTTCAATAAAGGCTGTTCATGATAAGTGAGCACTTTTGAACTAATTCTTGTGAAAAATGTCACTGCCCCTCACTGCATATATTTTGGTGGTCACACGGAGTGGCGGCATGTGGCCAATGGGGTTGATAATGACGGAGGGAAAATAGTTTTGTGTCTTTAACGTTGAATTAAAAGTGTCCGGTAAACGTTGGTGAATACTGAAATTATTTCTTTAGTTTCCCGTTTTTAATGCAAAAAAAATGTAATGATAAAGCAGATTTATTAAGTATTCACTTTTCTAGTTATTTCACTTGACCAATGCGTGAATAAAGTGATGGGGTCCTTGGCAGTGTTAATTTTACATAAGGTGGAAGGATACTTAATGTGCCTAAAAGTAGATCTGAAGCAGGGCTCTCAGATGTGATCAGTTTATAGTGAACAATCTATAAGTACCATTTTCTGGAATTTTTTTTTGAAGTTTTTCGTAAAAGAAGTGATTTTTTAAAATTACGTTTATTTCATTTAGGTTAACTTTGCACCAATTAATGGTGACATTGTACGACACATTTTTGTTTATAACAAAGGATTTGCAGCCCCCACCCTAATGTATACCTCACTCACTGCTAACTCTTTTATTTGTAAGGAACATGGTAATATGAAGGGATTCTTCGAGTCTCCACTTACATTTAAAATAGGCAGGTGGTACAAAGTTTGCCTGATGAACCAAAGTTACCCCAAATGACTGTACCCATCACTAATAATGCTGAATACAAATTCACTGTAATCGCAGTAGGCTACATAACTATGAAACATGCTAGTGGNCATCATAAAAGCACAGTAAGTACTAACAGGAATAACTGACTAAACAATGCCTGAATGATATTTGATCCCTAGTCATTATTGCAGTTATCGTGAGTCTTCTGCATGTGCCACAGTTAACTGCAAGCACTGCAATTTCTATGCTAATGTGCCATATTACACAACACAATCCACCACACTCAACGCATATGCGACGTTAACATGTAACTGTACAGCCCTTTAAACTGATAAACCAAGCAGCACTTGATGATGCTCACCCATTTAGCTAACGGATACACCTCNAACTGTACAGCCCTTTAAACTGATAAACCAAGCAGCACTTGATGATGCTCACCCATTTAGCTAACGGATACACCTCCTTGGCGGTATATTGCTGATGACACATATAGAACACGTTCAACTTCTATGGAAACAATTCTAAACCCCACTAATGCTCATAATTCTGCACAATAGTGTGCCAACACTCGCATTGCACATGACCATGAATGTGATCAACGTGAAACTCGCTCCTCAATTGTTCATTTTCAAGTAATGGTTATTTCCACGTATCTTGTGATAGGACTTTCAGTTGGCTATTCTCAACATCACTTTGTCGTATGATATTTTTATACTATTTCCGCAGGACGTAATACAACCTCCTCCAGAATTTCAACAAAGTAAGCCTTGCAGAAGTGTACAGTTTTCATAGCTCTCAGGTGTTCTCTTCAAGAAATATGTGATTGTTAATAATTACAGTAAACCAGCATCAAAATACCCTGAAGTTTAGTAACTGCCGGTGAGAATTTCGTGAGAGCACGCAGCGTTCTGTTGTGGTGCCTTCTCACATCCGCAGTGTGGATATTTGCGAGTTACGAATGTAGGGTGCGAATTTGAGGACATTATTCGCAAACACAACTTGAGCACTAGTTTCTTTCAATCTCATTCATTGTCTCAAGTTTATATATTTACATTTCATAACTATTGCGTAAGGCTCTGCCTGGGACCGGGAGTTCTAATGTATCGCAATAATTGGGGGAAAGCTGGTGCTAGTAGTTGTTAAGTTGCATGCTAGATGGCAGCTCCTCTTCTGCGACGGTCACGTTGCTGGTCGCTGTAGGTAAGCACAGTCAAATTTCTTCCTGGGATGAGGTAACGGTTGTGCTGTTCGGGTTGGGGGAGCAGGTGATAAGAAAGAGGCACTTATTACCTAACCTGTTGGCTAACCCACGAGAATTTGTTCACACACATCACACTGCTTTCCACATAGGTACATCAAATTACTAAACATTCAAATTCCAAGTTACAAGCTTTGTCTGTTTGATATTCAGTACAGCAATTTACTGTCTACTCTGTTTTGTTTTTACTGCCGCCAGCTCCAGACGGACCCATACTATGAATAAAACCACAGTGGCTCCAGTCTAAAGTGTGACCTATTGTAGCGAGTAGTTGTGTACACTCCGTACAGTTTGGCGTTCGTAACTTGCCAAATGCATAATTATTATTTTATTGTTGTGGTTTTATACACAGTGTTTTTGTTAACAACCAGCGCAAGCAGACATTTTTTCCCGCAACAAAATGCAGGCTTCTCTATACCTATACGACTGCAATATTATTTCAGTGAATAGTTGCCTGTGGTGAAAGTAGACATTAGCTTTGGCTGTTTGCCAGGATTTAACACCGTAAAACTTTTGCGAAAATAATTGCTTTATTATTTTGGCATTGAATTTCGTGTTACGCGTGGCAAGCATACATCAATATAGGCTCTTGTGTCAATAACATTGAAACTGAGTTCTAACAAATAACAATAAAGGAGTTTTGTGTATGGACGTGAAAGATTTTCTTTACAAATTCATATACCAATGAATTCACAGAGAGAATTTTTAGGAAACCCGTCAAGTTTGTATATTTCCAATTATTTACNCAAATTCATATACCAATGAATTCACAGAGAGAATTTTTAGGAAACCCGTCAAGTTTGTATATTTCCAATTATTTACGAAAGCAGCCAGTGTATTGCTGCAAATACTGCCAGCATTAATAGAGATATTCAGTAACTGGCTGAAAGCATGGAGGNGAAAGCAGCCAGTGTATTGCTGCAAATACTGCCAGCATTAATAGAGATATTCAGTAACTGGCTGAAAGCATGGAGGAAGTGGACTCGTGCTTTTGCGAAAGTGTATGGATGACTGCTTCCGAGCAGTCCAGTAGATCTCTAGTTAGTCAACTTTGTTTTTTCAAAGGAAAGTCGCACTCAAGTAACAAACAGTCGACATATTTTCAGTTGCATTGCACTGATACTTGCAGTTATCAGTGAAACTTGCAGCCGGAAGTTTGTTGCTATTATGAAGAATAAGAATGTGATGATATGAGAGATTCATTTTAGGGCTGTTTACTCAGTATTTTTGCAACGCCTTATTCCTGCACCGCATCATCAGGAAACAGATTTGCCCATAACCGGCACAGTATGCCTTGCTATAGTGGGAGATGGCAATGGCAGGGATACCGTCACTGCTCGGATCCTGTATACTGGCTTTCTACTTCGCCTCCGGGATGAAACTGAGTTCAATAACCACTGCATTACTGCTTCGCTGAAAGTACGATTAGGAAAGAAGTGGCCATAACCAACCCACTCTGAAGCTCGAGTAAAATGTTTTCTATAAATCTTGGAATGAAACCAGCAATTGGGAATTGCAACGTTAAGAGTTCTCGTGTGTTTGTCTCACTCACATGCAGTAGTGAAATCTAGTGGTGGGCAGAAGAACTCTTTGGCATCTTTTCCCACAAAGGCATAGTTTAGCAGGCTTAACTCCTCACATCTCCATACAAATGTACCAATATCTCGGAAACCGCTAATTATTTTGCTTTGAAAAAATTCAGTCAAAGATTTACATAAACTCGATTAAACTGAGCATATTTTGAAGTGTTTTGCTGAATTTTGTAGAAAATAAATGATAAATAAGAGTTTTTGCATCAAATTGTTGTAGTGCCATAATAATAACATTTTTGACTTTCTATACCAACAACTTTCAGAAAACACTTACTCGTGCAGTGAAATTAGTACACAGTCAACTAAACACATTTATCAATAAATATAAATGTATAGAAGTATAATTTGCCACATTAATTTTGTGGCAATCTGTTAATCGTTTTAAGATATATGGCATTTAAAAGTTTAATGTATCATGTGCTGCTGTCTTTCAAAATGGCTGACAAGAATTTAGGTATTAGCTCATTTGGTTCTTGCATAGACACTGCCAGTACCCAAAGTAAAATTGAAATTGGTTACATGGTTTCGTAGGTGTAGCATTCTATGCTAAAATACATGTCTGACTCACTTCAAACATGTCAGTTTGTGTGGCCTACCATAGTACTACATGTTTGCCAAAATTGGTAGGAATATGTCAATTGTTTCCCAATATATGACAAAACAATTATTCATGTTGTGCTAGCCTACAAAATGGCAGACAAAAGAGGCTTTGTGTAAACACATTTGATGGTTGTAATATATGCTGCCAGCATACAAAGTTAAGTTGGTATTGTTTATGTTGTTTCGTAGTTGTATCATACTAAGCTAAGGTGTTTATAGGGTCATCATTTAGAAAATGTGTGAGACCCACTTAAAACATACCATTTTACTACATAGCTTAAAATACTACAATTTGTTTGCTAAATTTAATGGTAATTGGTATATTATTTCCTGGATATTACATCAAAAAGTTATATTAAAAAAAAAAGGCTTTGTTTAATGCTTGCAACAGATACTTTCAGTATACCAAGTTCAATGGATTTGGTCAAACTGTATAAATGGTTTTTAAAGCAAATGAACCCAAAATATTTCTATAGCAGCCACTTTGAAAATAAGTGTATTACCATTTTGAATTGTGCATGTTTACATGGTCTACCGTAGTATATCTTCCATGTCAAATTTGGCAGAAATTAGTGAGGTAGTTTAAGAGCTGTAATGTAAAAGCTTTATTATTAATGTAATGCTATCCTCCAAAATGGAAGACCAATAACAATAGTTTTCTCTAAATCCAATGACTCCATGATGCACTGTCAGTATACCAAATTTGGTTTTAACTGGTTTAATGATTCCTGGGATATGACATAACACCCTAACATTTTTAATGACTGCCATTTTGATAATGAGTATCCTGTGTGGTTGAAAGCTGTAAAAGTCAGATGCACTTACTAAGTACTATATGTGTGTAGAGAAATGTATACTATGGTATACTTTTCACAAAGCAAAGGAGGGGAAGCACTGCTGCTAGGAAAGCTTGATGTTGCATGTACGGCATACTTTTCACAAAGCAAAGGAGGGGATGCACTGCTGCTAGGAAAGCTTGATGTTGCATACTACGGCATACTTTTCACAAAACAAAGGAGGGGAAGCACTGCTGCTAGGAAAGCTTGATGTTGCATGTACGGCATACTTTTCACAAAGCAAAGGAGGGGATGCACTGCTGCTAGGAAAGCCTGATGTTGCATACTACGGCATACTTTTCACAAATCAAATACTGTTAAGTTTCCACAACAATAGTTTTTTTTTGTTTTTACCAATAAATGGGTAGACTGCAGAACAATGACCACCTACAGTTCTTCCAGCACACAGAGAAATCCATGAACTTAAAAATGTGTATATAATCATTTATATCATGCACAAACACTTAATGACAATGATGTTATGTTCTTAGTTTTCTCTGTCTAGAAAGTCTTGCTAGCCTTCCTCACATCACAGCACCGCATACTTCTTCTTCCCTCCCCTTCGCTATCCTGTTCAGGGTGTTGTTACATTCATAAGATGTGGAGAGGAAGAGAAAATATGGTTCAGTGCCCTGCTAAAGGGAGGAGGTAACAAGCGAAAGGGAAACGGACAGCAGAACCAAGCCATCCTCGCACCCTCTAACAAAATGGGGGAGATGGAGGCAGCCAGCCGGCGTCGAGTGACGTACTAACCACTGTGCGGCAGGCACAAGTTGTGCTTGCTATTCAATTTGAACTCTGCATTGGTATTTAAAACAAAAAAATAATGGTAACTATCTGATAGAGATTTATGGCACATTTAAAGAATGGACTTGAACTGAATGCATTAACTGGTAAGCATCCCTGAAACTATTTTTTTCGAGCAAAACTCTCAAATCCCTTTCCCCTTCTTTCCCCTCAGCAAGTGTCTCAAAACCGGACTGCAGAACGCAAGTTCTGTTCACTAGGCTACCTTGGTAATACAGTCGTTGGTACACAAAAATAAATGTTACTAAGGTTATTGTGTTTAGGTCTATAAAGTATAAACTGTTGTGGAAAGAAAATAGGGCCCAATCAAACTGCAATTCAAGTGATCTCTGCCCCCAGACAATCTAGAGTCGACTGAGTGTTGCACACTACTGGTATTATAAGACAGTTGCAGTGGAAAAATTCACTCTGATCTACAAAACGTTTGAAAAGAAAATCCGAAAATCAGTAGTAACTGCAAAATTGCATGTGTCTGCAGAACACACTCGGATATAGGTACCTCTACTCCCAAAACACTTGAAGTTCAATACAGCACTCCATACTTTAATGTTAAAATTATCAAATTTAAAAAAAACATTAATGCATGCAACACCACTCCACTCACAGTGCTATACAAATGTGTTTGTACACTTCACTTTCTCCATGGTAGTTTGGCATTGTATAACGTAAAAGAACATGGTAATTAATATACCTTCATGATAGCAACGGCATAGACTATATAAAATGTTTAAAATTCAAACCACAAAACATATGACACTATCATGAAATTTCAGCAGTTTAAGCTTAGCAAAAACCACATTCATATTACTCACATTTCGTTCAGAAAAGCCCCTCTTCATAATTACCCAGGCAGCATAATAGAGCCGATAATCAAAATATTTGCTGCCCTTGGCCAATTTTGTAACCCCCATGTGACAAAATACACTGTCTAAGAAGTGGCCATGGTTGAATGACAACACATTAAACACTCAGGAAATATTGCTCTACATGCAGCTCATTCACAACCTCTGCAACATACTGTATCTGCACAGGCGAGTGCCATGCCATACTGCGTACTTCCAAAGACATGTTCACTGGCATCTAGAGAACTGCCAATTCTATCATACCACAGCATATGTAGTTCAGATGGTAATTTACTCCAATCAAAAAAATTTGTAAGCTTATTATGTTGATTGTCAATGCACTTGCACACAAGTAAATTGGCAATTTCTGTAAATTCTGAAAACACCATTTTCGAATTTCTCCTCCTAATGTGTGTCTCTCCTCCACTAACCAGATTCCTATTCCCGAATTTGTTTTAAGTACTGGACTGAATATTACTAATTTGTGTGCAAGCTGTACTGCATTTAACAGCTAAAACATCACTATATATATTATATATATAAGTACTATAAAAGCACATCATGCTTGGGATCTAACATGTTGAAATAATGTATCACAATGCCGTTCTGACATAACCGGGACAGTTAGGGCCGGCCCTTGATTTAAGCGAAGTAAGCAGCTGCGAAGGGCGCCAAGCATAGAGGCATCTGTTTCATGAAAAATTAAAGAAAATAATTGCAGAGCTAATTTTTTTTATTATAGTTTCAAATAATATTGAAATAAATTTACTAAGAGGCACTTTCTAAACCCCAATATAATAATATTTCTGACAACTAGCCAAACCTGATATCGTGTTTTGGAAAAGCAAGTGGGTGTGGAAGCAGGGAATATGACTACTAATTCCTTCGCACACTCGCATGTTGAGAAGCAGACATATATCGACTCGTCCGTTTGGCGAGAAACAGCACTATGACCGGCATGTATCTATATAGCGGCATACCAGTATTGCAGAAGGTAGGAACCACAACTGCTGAACAGTTTGATAACTTCTGGTTGGGAGGGTGGGGGGAGGCAAAATGTTGTAGCTTACACTTGCAAAATGTCGAGGACCGGCTTTGTGGACAGTGTATCAATGTTCAGGGTTGTATCACATTGAACAAATTAAGTAGTATTTTCACAAAAGGTCAAAAAAGAATCACTATTAAAATACACTCTTTTATTTGCATAACGATTGAACCGGTGACACCTGGTACAACTTGTCAAATGAGTCGTTTATCTTGGAGACACAGAATTGCATACAATTTGAACACAAATTTGTGTGTGGAAATATTCACAGAACTTATAAATCTGAAATACTGATACATTTGAATGAAGAAGGCACGACAAGTGAACGTTACAGAGCTCCATGTCGCAGCCAACATTGTGTACTGTCGAACAATGCACTACTATCACAGTGGAGTGGCTCTTAACATCAACGTCTTGAGAGCTGGTGAGGTGAGAATGGAGCAGCACCGGAATGTTGGGGGCGGGGCAAAGAAGATCCTTGAAAAAACCTGCCGGGAATCGAACCCAGTTCACCTAGGTGGGAGAAAAGTAGTCTGATCACTACACTACCACAGCCCCTATTACAGTAGAGATTTTGATGCTTGTTTGTTCACAAACCATGATTCATGTGACTACATTGCTTGGGCAAGTATTTACTGTCCCTAAAACAAAGTTTTACTTGAAAAAAATTATGGTTCTAAATTGGAAAATGTTCCTATTCAGTAATGCAGATCTAAAAATAGCTACCATCTTCAAAATTGTGTTTTAACTTTTAGGATAAGTCACTAATTTGTACAGTTACTTCAAAAGATGGGAAAACATTTTTTGTTTGGAAATAATTATAAGGAAGATTACACGTTAACATAAAAGTTGACAATGCCAAATGTAAATTGTCTGCTGTGGAAAAGTATATTTCTCTGGAATATTATTCTTAACTGGTATTTAAAAGGCCTTTTAACATCCTAATAATAGTGATGATGGCTATGAAAATAAGCAGAGTTATTATGGTAGAATGTTGAAAAGTTATATAACCAAACATATTGTGAGTGCGGTTTATGCCCTGAAAAAGTAGTTACCACCTAACTCACCTTTGTGACACTCTGCTAATTGGGGGAATCAAGCAAGAAACATAACCATTAGTTAAGTTCACGCCTATTTGGCAAAGGACACAAGCTTTTATAGTTCCAGAAACCAGCCAGTTTTAAATTAATATAAATTTTTGTACAGAAGAAGAAAGAATACTTTAAAGCAAAGGACCGTAATAAAGTAGCTGCACTGCCAACTGATAACTATGTCATTGCTGCATAGCGACTAGATAAGTGCTTTGTGATTGTATGTTGTTATTGGTTTAGGAGGAAATAAAGTGGTTGGTTTGGCCAATAGGAAGTGGTGAAAAGTAATGACTGCTACGATGTTTGGAGGTTGAGCTAATGTAATCAGAATTAATCTCATTGTGCTGACTTTTAGGTGAATGGGTGTTTTCATGCTTACGCCCTTGTTGGTTGTTGGAATTAAGGTATATGCTGAAGTAAGCTGTAGTGCGAGTGCACATGGTAATGAATATAACCGTATACATAGTAGTTTCTTCAAGTCCTTAGTCTTGTAAGTGGATGTGTTTATAAGGTAACTTAAACCAAAGGGGCTGGTTACCAAAAGTGTACAAATATCACAGATACTTGATCAGATGTGCGTGAAGTACAGTGGTTAATGTGAGCTTGGCAATATTTACGTTCACATTCCGAAGGTCGAAAGTTCAGTTATTTTTCCATGGGACGAGCTCTGTGGCAACTCGAGCCCCTCCACAGCCATGTGCCGAGATGTTGCTCACTTAGCAGATTTCACATGATTCAAGTTACTGGTTGCATGACACATGAAAAAAAAAACTATTTTTAGCGAGATAGTTGGGGAAGTTCCTTGTAAAACAAGCATAAGTGTATTAGTGTTGGGTAATTTGTAAGCTAATAAATCATTGTAGACAAGCGTAGCTTATGGCATCTGCTACTTTTAAACAACAATGAATATAAGATGTTAAACAAAATTAATACTAATGTCAGGTGCAGTATTTCATTATGATATTTCTAGTGAGACTTAACTGCATGCATGGTTATAAAAATATGTAGCTTATTATTTTTATAGACTTCTGATAAGCTGCCAGATAAGAACCACATATGATATCAGCAAAGATATGTGCAGTGGGCTTTGCCCCCCTCTCACATGTATGGTCACACACATCCACAAACACACAGGCATGCACTTATTACAAGGTAAATTTTGTCTTGTCGCTCTCCATAAAGAAGCAAATGTGTAAACATATCAAATATAACCATTGTGTTAACATACCTAATATAACTGAAGCTATTCAGTGTGAAGTGTACTCTGTTTTTTGTAGTATATGAAATGTGTAATGATCATTTCATGAGTTTTCTTAAATTTTATTATGATTTTTCAATGTTTTCATGCCTAGACTGGATGTTGTGAGACTTAGAGTTAAACAAATAAGTGCAAAGGTTTTTTTTTTCACTCCAAGTAATTTTCTCCTTTATTATAAATTATGTTTGGTTATTTGTAGTAATGATGATAGTGATGCATTGATTTTAGCCACTTTCATTAATATTCACTACTAAGTTCCCCCTACCAAGATTTGCTCCCGCATCTGCCCCTGTCTCTTTGGGCGTTTAAGGGGAAGGATGGTAGGTTTGGAGTGTCAAGGTCGCTTGTCTGTATTCAACCGATTTTTTTTTGCAAACTTTTAAAAGTTGCACATTTTCATCAAAATTTTCAGTAATTTGTGAATGCTAGTCTCCAAAAAAATGAAAAAAGGCCTAATTTAAAATTACATTTATTTTTGGTTGATTTTTGTGGAGCACACAGTAGAAAAAGAACAAATTGAGAGCTCTGTTGCTAGCCACATGGGCACAAGTTTTGAGCGAAATTGGTGCATAACTATATGTAATCTTTATAGAGCCATATATATAATGATAGGGTCACTGAAAGTTCCTATGTTGCCATGCATATATGTAGAAGCAATGAGGCACTTTGTGTACAGGCCTGAGACATGAGCACTCCTGTGCTTGTACAGGACTGAGACATGAGCACTCCTGTGCTTGTACAGGACTGAGACATTAGCACTCCTGTGCTTGTACAGGACTGAGACATGAGCACTCCTGTGCTTGTACAGGCCTGAGACATGAGCACTCCTGTGCTTGTACAGGCCTGAGACATCAGCACTCCTGTGCTTGTAGTTCTCAAGTGCACAAAATAGATGTTCATGATGAATGGTGACCAAGGAATTCTGTAGGGAATCGTGGACGTGAATGTGTCGGCCAAGATTCACCTAGGATTTTGTTTTTTTTTAAATTGAACACCTTTAATTATTAATCCTAGTAGGGTGGGTCACTCGCCTGAAGACAGAGAAAACCNGTACAGGCCTGAGACATGAGCACTCCTGTGCTTGTACAGGCCTGAGACATCAGCACTCCTGTGCTTGTAGTTCTCAGGTGCACAAAATAGATGTTCATGATGAATGGTGACCAAGGAATTCTGTAGGGAATCGTGGACGTGAATGTGTCGGCCAAGATTCACCTAGGATTTAGTTTTTTTTTAAATTGAACACCTTTAATTATTAATCCTAGTAGGGTGGGTCACTCGCCTGAAGACAGAGAAAACCNAGTTTTTTTTTAAATTGAACACCTTTAATTATTAATCCTAGTAGGGTGGGTCACTCGCCTGAAGACAGAGAAAACCTGGAAAAGTAAGGGAAAAATCAGTTAATTTTGCAACTTACACAAAAGGCAAGGAAAAGATTTTGATAAAAGATAATTAATAAATGTCAAACTGTTAACATCTCCAGTGTACTTTTTTGAAAATTAATGTTCATCTTTGTATTCTCACAGTGAGTTGAGCAACCACAGGTTATATAGTTTTATCTAAAGTTGTTTTTAAATCAATCATGTGGGAAATTTTAAGATTTGCATACATGTCATATAAGTAAATGCTCATATCCCAAAAAAAAAAATTTGCACATGCTAATTTTCTATTTCTTTATTATTCTGTAACAGCGATGTTACATTTGTTGAAGAGAGTGTGTTAAATCTCATCGCCAAATTTGTGTTACGAAATGTCTACATTACAAGGTTCTTCAATGTAAACGTAATACTTATTTCCAATGTTTCTTGGAAAAAAACTGTGATACTAAATGCATTATTTTGCAGTTTTTCTAAGAAAATTGAGCGACGCACAATATATGTGACGAATAAGAAATGTTTTAAGCTTACAATATAATTGAGATAAGTGTATTGCCTGCTCTTCTACACCATGTCCTCTGTTAAACCTAACATCTGTGTACACGAGTTGCTGGCATCAGGGTTTTGTTCGCCAAGCAGCATTAGGATTTTATTTAGTGCAAATTAGGTTACTGACTGTAGAATTCAATTATTACTAATGCTTCATAAAGGTGATGGTTTTACTGTTCTCATCTTATTATACAGTTTAAATGATAAATTATGTCATAAGCAGAGATTAAACTAAAATAAGCAGTCAGGGAAAAATACAAATCTGGTTTGGGAAACCTGGAGAAGTCAGGAAATTTAAAAAAACAAATTGTACGGCCACCCGTGACTTTTATTACAGCCGTAACCTACTAGGGAGAGTAGCGAACCAGGTTTGTGAACGTCTCGGGGGGAATGACCGACCATTCTTCCTGCAGCACTGCAAGTGTAGTAAGTGATGTGGGTCGTGGTTCCAGTTCATCCCAGAGGTTGGACTCTGGTCTAGCCAGTCCATTTCCACAACCCTATTGTCCACTAACCACTCGCAAACAGACCATGTTTTATGACATGGAGAACTGTCATCCTGAGACACAGTTATCTCTGAACTGGTGTTCTACCATAGGTAACACACAGCCAGTCAAAATGTCCTTACAGCATTTTGCCTTTAACATGCCCCATAGTATTACGAGAGAACCAAGTTCCTGCCATGAGAAAAACAGCCACACAGGCCAGCATATGTGGCATTTGCCACACTCAAACCCTCCTGACGTACTGCCGCATGGTATAGCGTGATTCTTCACTCCAAATCACACATCTCCAGGCCACATTTCGGTACAGATAGACCTTGGTGTTCACAGGTGAAATGCAGTTTATGGGCAGGTGCCCGAGCTTTCAACCCTAGTCCTTGTAACTCCCGGTGCCAAGTCTTTGTGCTAGCTTCGAAGTTAGTGGCACTGCTTTGCATGGTGGCATGCATGTTCCCATACCACCTTCTTAGACGCTCAACTGTCCCTGTCGATCAACTCGCTTGACCTACCCATCTGTGGCTTTCTGTTTCCACTTCACAATCTCACCTTAGACGGTTAACTTGGGCAACTTGAGAAGGGCTGAAGTGGCCCTGACGGATTGCTCATTGACACGGCAACTAGGAAGTCGCTGATCTCCCTCGCTCCATCCACTCTGCGGATATTGCACAGCACTGACAAACATTGAGCCCCATGGCTCCTTGTATAGTGGCAGTAGCGGTCAATGCGATGCCTAAACACAAGTTGACGTTCACAAAGGGGTGTCCAGATATTTTTGATTGATTGGATAGTGTACTTTCATTCACAGCCCTTCCCATTATTGAATTCTTTTGGAGGAATTTGAAAATTTTAGACAAAATGATTAAGCAATTGCTAAATAATCTTTTAACAAGATACATGTTTTCTTTATTAAATATAAGTCTAAAGCTGCGATATCATAGTAAATGGTTGTGCTTTTGTGTGCAGTCACATTTATATAATTCAAGGTGTTTAAAATATTTGTTCAATATGAATGTTAATTGTAGAGGTAAGCTGCTTTTTTAAAAATACATTAATACTCCCATTTCTTATTAAAATACATTTAGGGCCTTATTCATATTTTCTGTTAGTCCGGCCTAAGGAGAGATCCTCCTACCAAATTTTTTGTATTCGGGGACAGTATTATTGCTAGTCGGGACTAAGGGCAGAACTAACGACGTATTAAAGTAAAAAAAAAAATATGGCAAACTTAAAATAAGACAGGTTTGCTAATATTACATGCAAATGAAAGCTAGATTAAGTTTACGCAACACAAGAAATACGTTTAAGGCCAATTTTGTTAATCTGTTGAAGCAAAAGTATGGAGATTTAATGATTGAGATGTTGATGTTATGTGAATAATATTTCAAAGGCAATATAATCATAATACATCAATGTTAAGCAATATAGCAGTGGCGTAAGAATAGTTNGGACCCTACCTTTATTGTTTAAAAAATGCCCTGCATTCTGTCACTACATTGTTCTTTTTTCCTACGTCTGTCAAAAAACACTCACTGTTCACTGTTCTTTTTATCTGCATCTGGAAAATGTTGCTTTTTTTCTGTCTGGTTGCTTTCATCTTTTTATTTAATGCATGAGACAATCAATGTATTTTCAAGCATGTGTGCAGAGAGAGAAAAAATATCCCTGGAACTAATTTGTTGTTTCTCTGCAGACTGCTATTACCGCCTGTGCTCGCTTCAGTAAAAACAGCATCGCAGTAAAACGATAATCGGTATTCGCGCAGCAAGCAGCAGCATTAGTGGTGACATTCATGCCGTGACAATGTTGTTTATATCTACGCAAGTGTAAAGATTTGTGGTGATGTGTCTAGATTGAGCTTTGGTTGCATACTGTAGCTTTTATCGACAGTGTTTGTTTCCCGTACTATGTCGCAAAGTAAACTGCCGGGATTTTTTAAGCTGGATCCGAAAAGAAAAAACAAAAATGACAGTGTTAGT
The DNA here is from genome assembly GCA_002778355.1 of Clitarchus hookeri. Taxonomy (NCBI): domain Eukaryota; kingdom Metazoa; phylum Arthropoda; class Insecta; order Phasmatodea; family Phasmatidae; genus Clitarchus; species Clitarchus hookeri. The sequence continues at coordinate 420,711 of NQII01000483.1, read as the reverse complement.
GATATTGAAAGAGATGGCGTTAATGCTGTCAAAACCAAGAGACAATGTGCAACAGCAAGTAAATCCAATAATGAACCTGTTGTCGAGGTGTTGTGCTTGTGCAAAAGTAACACTACAATACCACCTGCTGTGCAGGAACCTACAATTACTGCTCATGAGAACGACATTTCCTTGTTTGTGAATGGATGATTAAACGTAGATCATAAAGTGCAGGTACTTCAAAATTCGTGGATGCCACCAAAAATTATTCATTCTCCTTAATTGACAGATACAAAGATCAAAAAGTGAAGCTGAGATTTCAATATCAGTTTCTACACAAGTTTGATTGNGAGATTTCAATATCAGTTTCTACACAAGTTTGATTGGCTATCCTATTCAGAAAATGATCAAAGGGATTTTTTTAAACATTGTGTTGTATTTGCTGAGATGGGAGGGCTAGGTAGTGAAGCTATAAGCCAGTTGGTAAAGTCGAAATACAATTGGAAGAAGACCAAGGAAATTTTCAGGTAGCATTCTGAATGTACTTACCATTTGAAAAGTGTTGAACTTTTTAAACTTTGTTAAAAACAGATCCCAATCTATTATAAACAAAATTGATAAAAGACATGGAAGAACAAATTAAAAAAAAAATAGGAAGAACTTGGAACCAATTGAGTGCATCATTTTGTGTGGCAGATAAGTAATATCACTAGATGGCCAGGGAAACTTTTGTGCTATCATAAAATATAGAGCTACTGGGGACAATGACTTACGCTCAATGTTGGGAGACTGTGGTACAGGTGTAGGAGAGAGGAATAAATACCTAAGTGCTACTATACAAAATGAGATTATAGAGTGCTGCAATCAGATTATTTTGAATAAAGTGGTTTCTAAAATCAATTACGCTAAGTGTTTCACTGTTTGACAGACAAAACAACAGACATATCAAATATAGAGCAAGTTGCTATTTGTGTGAGATATGTGAATAGTAGTTGTGAGATAAGAGGTCTTCCTGCAGTTTTTGAAACCATCTCTTTGAAGGGACAGCACTTCGCAGTAATTATTCTTTATGGATGAATTCAGTGTGGTATATATTGTGAACATATAATTGGCCAGGGATACGATGGTGCAGGTAACATGTCAGGTAAATGTAATGGTGTACAATCGATCCTCGAGAAAACATACTCTAAGGCTATTTATGTGCACTGCTACACATTCTCTTAATTTGGCCACCACAGATTCAAGCAGTGAGGAACTGCTTCGGAGCTGTGGAAAATATGTACGACTTTTGTAACACTGCTAAGCGAAAGGCAGTATTTTCAAAAGTAATTGGAAACATTGATGCCTTCCCAAGTGCACAATCTCTGAAGAGACTTTGTGCTACGAGATGGATAGCCAGGTATGAGCAGTACATGATTTCATTGAGTTGTTAGGATATACGCTTGAAACTTTAGAAGAGATTCGCAGATGGAATGACACAACAGATGCAAAAAATTTTAATCAATGCAATGGACTTTGAAATTTTTGTATCATTATTTGTAATTAATTAAGTGTTTGGGCATATGCAGGCAGTTCCAGGTAGAACCCTTGTACTTCAAAGCAGCTGTTAAGATTGCCGAAGATGCTGTCGTAGAACTAAAGAGAATCGGAGGCCATTCAGATAAAGAATTTGAGGTTGTATACAAACAAGCGAAGTCTGTGATAAACTCTCTGGGAGTAGTCGGTGAAAAGAATTTCGAAGTATCAAAAAATAGGACAAATATTGTTACAAGTACATTAGAAGTTTACTATAGGCTGGCTATTTTTATCCCTTATATTGATTACTTTATTAGTCAGCTAGAAAGGTTTGTTAACCACAAGTAAGTGTTTGATGGTTTTATGTGTCTACTTGAAAGTGGTATGACAGAGCATTTAACAGAATTTTATGCACCAATGGTTCAAACAAATTGATATGGTGAGTTGAGGCTTTGGAAAACTAGGTTAGCAAAAGGAAACATGATTTATAAAACTACAATCAAAGCTTTGAAAAAGTATGATTATGCAGTTATTCATAATATTGTAACGTTGCACCACGCTGTTATTGCCGTGTTTATAATATTGCAGCCTCGCGTTAGGCCGCCATATTTTTAGTGATGCACGTCAAGGTATTGACGGCCGTAAGTTACCACTCGGTTAGCTCAGTTGGGTAGAAGCATGAAACTCTTTTAAAAAAAAGGTGCCAATTAAATAAAGAAGTCAAGTTCCGGTTTATTTGTTCTATACTTTTATTTACCAATCAATTGAAACAGTTCACATACGATCTTCAGGTATGCCGAGCACGAACAGGTTCAAAGCTAAATGGACAAGTACAGAGCTGCGCCACAGTGGTTAGTTGATTTACTCACTGAGAATTTTCATTGCCCGAAGAAAAACAGAGGAAGCGACCTCCCACACCGTTTGAGAAATAATCAAGCAAGTTCAAATTTGCCGGTGTGGGGGTTATACGCCACGGCCGACGCGGCCTAGGCGAGTCGCTGCCGAGAGTCTACTGCTCGGCCGTTGTCAGTTATCTGCCGCGTGGGTGGGCGGCACTCAGTATATTACTTTTCTCTACCCCCCTTTCTCGCCACAGATAAGGGCCTGGAGTGGACCGCCACGCACGCTCTTCCCTCACTATCCAAACTGCGTAGCCCGCTTAACTGTGCCGTCAGTTAAAGATAATCAAACTTGAAAAAAACCTGATGACGCAGTCAGAAAGTTTCTAATCTAATGCTAACGCGTACTGAAAACTACGACTTTCGAAACGGCAACCGGATGCCTGATAAACAAACTACCACTGCTTTAATTTTGAATACCGATAAAATATTACGAAGCCCCGTTAAACAAAAGAAAGTGAACCGCGTATCCCTAAAATTAATAATACTTCATCATTACAATATTTTCAAGTTTCTTCCATTTTTGTGCACTCTGCCAGTTTCGACATCCACCGCGGAAAGATCATTTTATTCGCTGAAACGGATAAAAACCTACCTGAGAAATACTACATCTCAATCAAGATTAAATGGACTAGCAGTGCTATCAATTCGCAGAAACACTTCTTTGAATGCCTGTGAAGTTATGTATGAAATGGCCAGATCAGCATGCAAGATTGTTTTGTAATGTATGAAGTAGTAGCGTGATCATTAACTAAATAAAATGATTGTGTGTATACTTTTACGATAAAGTCCTGCCAAAATATTTAATTATGATTACAATTTAATTGCCCTGTCTAAGTTCAGATATTTGCATATATTTCTATTGGTGAGTTTTCTACTAATTGTTGTGTATTATTTAATAAAACATTGGTACTTTTAACATTTTCAATGAGCGTAAAATACACTTAAATGACACCATATTGAACATCAATATTTAAAATTTTCCATAGGGAAAAAAATATTAAAAAATCATTCCTATGCCAGTGGAACAGGAAGGCCTTTGCAATTTCTGTATCAATCAAATTTCTTCTCTGAAAACAGATTCTTACCAGATGCAATATTATTACTTTCAAACAGAATTATAATTCAAGTTCTACTTTGAACACATATTTTGTAAAGTATTTTATCATAATTATAAAGACAGCATTGGTATAAAACAATGAAACCAGCCTGTACCACCGGTTCATAGGAGTGTGCAATCACTATGAGCTGCAGAAAATTAACAATTCAACATGGGATTATAAGTTTTATCAGTATATTAATTTTTTCATTCTTCATCCTGCAGAATTACAACACAGCATTGAAAAACAATTATATAAAAAAAAAATTACAAAACTAAATTTTTTTTCCAATTACAGAAAAAATATTAAAGGAACTAATTAACTTCGTTAACATGCTCTTACCTACAAAACATAGTCGTGATAAAAATAATTTGAATAAATAAGTGAGTTTTTGAACCCTCATTTCGTATTTACGGAGCTAGAGTCTTATCCACAGCTGTACACAATTATGAGTTAGCAAATTTTAAATGTTGGTGACCATTAAATCATAAATGAAACACGATTTACGGGAAATTTGGTTATTATGTAAAAGGATAATCTCAGTTTGAATTGATTGAAGCTACTTTTAAAGTGTGCATCTCAAATGTGACGTTTCTTTCATAGGAAAGCTTTTATTTGAGGTGAGAATCTGCAATGCAAATGAGTAGTACACCTGGCAACAGTGTACTTTGATGATCCTTCAGCTAAAGTGAGTCTTACTCTAGTCGGGGTTTATGAATACAATATACTAGTTAGTCCACCCTTTGTCCGTACTAACCTCGGACCAACTCCGAGGAAGATGATCTCTGGACCATCCTTGGACTAAGATCTGATTATGAATGGGGCCCTTGGATGCCAAGCCAGTTGGCTCACTTATAAGAAATGTGTGGATTTCACTCATTTTTCCTGTCGTAAGTTAATAAGCTTACTTTTATGATTGTACCATAATGGCTTGACATGCTCTGTTCAACTTTTCACCCAGTAATAGACAAAATGGTGACCGTAACCAAGTTGAATAAAGTGTTGCACAGTTGCAAACTAAAGTGGTTGTGGCCTGAGTTTGTAATGCACTGGAAATTCTTAGACAAAATTCACATATCTCTGTACGTTAGGTATAGTTCACTGCAATCTTATTCAATTCTATGTGCATATAATTGTTTCTCTGTAGCATTTCAACAAAGCTTGTTTTCCTTTCCCTCTGTCATTCATAATTCCAGAGTTGACTTGTAGCTACCAGAAAATGTGTATTGTATAATTATTTTGTTCAGTTGTATCTGCTGTATTAAGGCTGAATACGGTATACTTTTTTCCTTGGCCCATAAACTTCTGTTTAAGTTAATGTGCAATTGCTGCTTGGAGAAAATTTGTACATTTTGTGAAAACTAAAATTTTTTAAAAATGTTACCTTTTTTAAAACAGCATTTATTGTAATAATGAATGTCTTTAGTTTTAATTTGTTAAATTTTGTTCATTACTATAAAAAAAACATAAGTTGCTACTACAATGGTAACAAACGTAGTCACTAGGTTGTTGAGAAATAAATGGCAGTAGTTGTACGTCGTAGAAGTACTGAGTTTGGGAATTGACCGGATATAAGTGCCAGTGATTCATAAGGCTGGTGCTGAATGTGGAGAATTAAGTCTTACCACTGGACGCTCAGCTTCTGTTTGATAAGTTGTATCACATGGGATTTGGTGCTGTCTTCCAAGGGCAGAAGATTGTTCTTATTGACTAGTGAGGGTTGCTTTTTACATAACTACTGATATAGTTAGACTCTGACTGAGACAGGTAGGGCGGGTGTAGACTCGTGCTGGCGCCTATCCATGTACATTGTAAAGATGTGCGTGGAAGGCCAGAACAATAATGGACTAACATGTGAATTTAACTGGGAGATTGTGGAACAGGTTTTATTTTCCACGTAGCTCTATGATGCAACACATAACCAAGTATCTTAAAAGGCCTTCTACGCATGGAGCAATAGGTAAAGTATCCAAAACAGACTAAGAATGAATTAAATAAAGTTACAGTATGCAGTATGTCTCGGTAAACCACGAGGGGTCGAGGCTGTTTTTATTTACTTATGAGACAGTCTCTTGAGTACTCGTTGAAGGATGTGGCTGTGCATATTTGTGAATTAGGTTTGGGCTTTGGATCCAGTCAATACAGGTGAGGACTGGGCACGAACCCCCAACCCTCTCTCCAATCAATTGGGCAGTTGTGGCACTGTGTGGCTGAGAGCGCCACGTTAAAATAGTAATAAGAAGGACCATGGCTACGTCTGCAATTGTATTATGAGGTCGTAGTAGTTTCATCAGGAGGAAAGGACTTGTAATGGGTAGCATTCAGTACTGTTCACTTTCATCAGCAAACCTTCAGCCTTGGTCGTTGTGCAGGATCCGCTTATCACAGGTCACTAAGGGCTCTCTGTGGGCATACTGTTTGTGATGATCCACGTCTGTTCATGCAGTACTTAATAAGATTTTTTCTGCTCTCCTCGATTGTTGTTGGTTGTCGGAAATGGCTGAATTGGATACGTTGGACTGTTGGGCAAGTTTCATGATGGTGGTGTGTGGATTTGCCTCCGCACATGCCTTTGAGCAGTTTTATCCACCCCTGGCCTGCTTCCTGCATCTGTCTCGTTTTGGAAAATGTAGTGACAAGCACGAAACTTTCAAAGTCGTGACTCGCTGTCCATTCTGAAGTTGCAATGTACGCACATTGCAATATGTCTGCCACTGTATGTTTAGTTTGGACTTTTGCAACAAAATGACCCATAAATCATTGTGTACAAACATGTTTACCTCAGGAATAACGTGTCTCATGAAACATCCAGCTATACTCACTGCTAATAGTGTGAAGGCTTCTTGTTACAGGTATGGCTCAACAAGGGTTCCACTTTTGTTCCATAGGAAGTATGAAATGTTTAGTCATCACGTTGTGTACATCTTGGCTTTTTATTTGTGATTACATTACAGATTTGCAACAAAATAACTCCACTTAACATTGTGATTAGGAAGAATCTATGTAAGAAAATAGTAGTGTAGTAAAAGACAGACAAATGGTTTGTAGCACTTGTAGAGAGCAGCTTGTAAAGGCAGCTGACTCTCGCTGGTCAGGCTGAGTTGTGGTGGAAGATGGGTGCTGATTGTGAGGTTGGATGGTTCCAGGTGGGATGAGCTCGAGCGTGTGCTACAGGTGCAACCGCACTGGCCACTTTGCCCGCGAGTGCCCTGAAGGGGGTGGCGCAGACCGCCGGGCAGGCCAGCAGAAGTGCTACAAATGCAACCGGCTGGGGCACTTTGCGCGCGAGTGCAAAGAGGAGCAGGACCGCTGCTATCGCTGCAACGGTACGGGGCACATTGCCCGCGACTGCCAGCAGGCCCCGGGAGAGCCGTCGTGTTACAACTGCTCCAAGACGGGGCACATTGCTCGCGACTGTCCCGAGATGTCGTCCTCCGGGCCGTCGTGCTACAACTGCTCCAAGCCGGGGCACATCGCCCGAGACTGCCCCACCGGCAGTTGCAAGGCCTGCTTCAAATGTGGCAAGACGGGCCACATCAGCCGCGACTGCGACAACTAGCGTCCTGTTCTCTTGCTTCGCGAGCGCTCGTCCTCTCTCGTCTTCTAGATACGGACAGGAGTGACTGGTAGGTCTTGTCAACTGGATGTAGCTTACCAACCCTTATTTCCACCTTTACTCTCACGCCTGTATATTTAATCAAGTATGACTGTGTGGATATCTGTGCTAGTAATTACAGTTTTTCCTGATAAGTCGTTTCTCCTTTTATAAACTTATTTAATGTGTAAATAACAAGATGCCCACTTTTGCCAGTACAATTATTTTGTAATAGTGTTTGGTGAAAATTTTTCTAAATGTACATATTTAAAATAGACTGAAGACAGAAAAATTATAGAATATGTTTTTGTTTATAAAATTGACAGTTTGTTGTAGGATTAAATTACATGCTTCATGTTGCCAATGCATTCTAATTACAATTGTTTTATTGCTATTACGTTAAAATCAAATGAAAATGAGAAATTAATTTACCAACTGTGATTAAAAGTTGTAGGCAATACATTTGCTCCAAAACTGCAGAGTATGCTGGCTTCTCTTATATTTTGTGAACTATTTCCAAGATACATGTTTATCATGTTCAACCCAAGACTAAAATGTTTACGCAAGTTTTTCTCCATTGGAAAATATTTCTATTTTTGGACTGTACTTTAATTGTTTTATAGTTTATAGATGTTTGGATGTTTGAAGCTCCTGGTAGCAAATGTTTGGAGCCCAACCTAAAAGTGCACATCATAAAAGCTCGGACAGTAGAATAAGGATTTAAAAACTACATGTATGCTTCTTACAATAAACTCACTAAAAAAAAAATATTGCAAAGTGGTAACCAAGAATTGGAGACTTGATGTATCATTTCTTGTAACAATTCACAGATTTGTGGTTGCCTCTTTATATGCATTTTCAGATCTAGAAGTTTGGTGGTTGCAGTAATCCTTCAGGAAGAGGAGAGTGGCTTGATTTGTATGTTATTTTCTTTTCCCTCCTTATTTTCTCTATGCAAATGCTACATTTAGGAATACTTTTTGTTTGTATGAGCATACGTTTGCTCAGTCACACTTTTTATTTTTTGTAATGTAATCCCCCCCCTTCCCCCCTCTTCCCAACACCACGAGGATTGTGGTTTTATTATTACATCTTTATATTCAACAGTTTGTCATTGTTGAAAAAAACCTATAAATAAATTCTGTCACAGAGACACCGAATATAGCTCAGTAGAAACTCAAATAATTTTTTGCTAGACCAAAATACCCAACGGAAACAAGCAAATGATGTACGTGGACTTGCCTCTGTTATTTACCTAACCTAAAATTAGAAGTTAGATATTAAGTGTTAGGCGTTCTGAGAAAATAAAATACAAATATAATTAGGAATCATTGTTTATGAATATATTTTCTTATTGGACAATTAATATATTAATGCGCACAATACAACCTTACTAAAAATAACTTTACAGTTTTAAGAAATACAGTCGTAAAGACAGGTAAGTCGCTATTGGTATTTTGGATCAAATTTAACTCACCTGCAACCTCTATACATCAGAATTTACTATTTTTTTAATGAAGTCAATTTTCAATCATCAATAGAATAAAAATGACATGTTTTTTTAATGAAATATAAATTTATTTTCATAGCCAGACATCTTCTGAAAAAGATGATATTCTAGAGGCGTATATTTATTAGTCTCCCCTGGTCTACCAAAATGGTAAAAACATGATACCTGCCAAATGCTGAAGTTTGGAAGTAGGTATTGATTCTGCTCTGTGGCGTGAGGTGCCAGCACTTGATGCTAGCCCTCAGTGACAGGGCGTAGGAATACGTCGACACTGTTGTCTCTAGGTCCAATTTACTAATAAATTGCACTGTATGTGTGAGTTCACATAATCGAGTTTTATTGTTGCTTGAACAGGTTAACGGGTACATGAACTCACGAGACAAACTCCCCTCCCCTTTTTCTATGTAGGCTATGTATGGTTTTGACGCCGCGACTGGCGTCGTGGGTGGGGGGGGGGGGAAGATTCTTCACACTTGGTGTAGAACTACTTATCTGACACTGCTGCGCTGTCTTCCCTCGGCTGGCGGCTTGGTGGGGCGTCCCGACGCCTGGCCTTGAAGTTCCTCATTCTCGGGTCCACGCAGTACTCTGCGTTTGACGAAGTCTGACTGACTTTTCTCGGATTCTTTCCGCCGCACGTCCCGCTTGATGGCCTCCGACTGAGGTCGACGTCGTGATGCATTCTCGATCCTCGACTGACTCCGACTGACTGACTGACTGCTCGATCCGCGACTGACTGACTGACTGACTCGTTCATCGCAATGGCTTCGNGACTGACTGACTGACTGCTCGATCCGCGACTCACTAATTGACTGAATCGTTCATTGCACTGACTTCGTCCGGCTCCGACCCGGACGCCTCGCTTCAGGTCCCCCGACTGACTGACTCGACGTCTCTCAACTGACTCGGCTGTTCCTGCCTCCTTCGTGTGGTTTTGTAGCGTCCATCACCATATTCAACTTCCCCCCGTCTCTGCACGTGGTCCGGGGTGCTTGTCGTCCCCCTGGGTCATAAAACACGTGGCCGCTGCTCGTGTGGTCCGCAGCCGGCCTGGCGTCGTCCCTTGGTTCTGGCCTGGAAGTTTATTGTCCCGTTCTGCACGCACGTCCGCTAAAAGCTCTCATGGTTTATTGCGGTACAAGCCCGGGATAGACGCAGCTGGTGGTGGGATCTCGGTGTCCCTTGGGCAGCTGCAAAATGCAGCTGTGTCCGCGCCCTGGTGCCTTCCGTTGTCTCCGGATGTCGTCTGCACGTGCAGGAACAGTTGCACGTGCAGAAACCTTTGGTAGCGTGCCTTTGCAGCTGCGAGGCTCCTGGCGTCACTTTTCCGGCACGTCCGCAAAACCCTTAATCCTTATTGTGGTCGTCCGCCTGCGAGCTTCGCCAGAGCGTGTGTTCTGACGAATAAAATATAGGGACGCAGAATGCGTCAAACATTTAGCAGCGTATAATGTTTTACCATGCATTGCAAGTACGGTACACGTTTGATCGTCTGTAGCATCAAAACTGCACACATTTTAAATTAAATATAAATTTATTTTAATAGGTAGAAGTCTTTTGAAAAGGTGATATCCTAGAGCCTATACAGTAAAATCTCGTTATAATGTACATGAGCAAAGTCTCTACATTTATACATGTATAGTAAATAAAGTCTCAACATTTATACTTTATAATGAATGTCCTTCATACTGAAAGTATTAAACCTTAACAACTTGGGTCTCCATGTAATTATGGTACAAGTAGTTATTTCAGTAAATAAAATTAATGTGTGATTACATACAAAGAAGTATTATTTTTAATAATACTACAATAAATTGTACTTTTCTAAAATATGAAAATTCAAAAATTATATCGTTGAAGCAGATAGTAATGTGTGGTTTGCAAATACACACTTCTTACGTAAAGGTGAAGTTTCCTTTAAAAAAAATCACACCACTTGCCCCTTGCAAATAACACCAAAAGAAGTTTATTCAAAAGATGTTTATCGTTTGAATTAAATTATTTCTGATGCAAATCCTCTTTATTTTTCCTGCAAAAGCACTTGAAAATGATTGCTATCTGTAAAATGCGCTGCTCAATATTAATAAAAAATTTTAGCAGCAAGGGGGTAAGAATTTTACACTTCTGTGGTATCATTTTATTTGTAAAATTTCTACCTATTGATTAAAATTAATATTTAATATAAAAATGAAAATGTCATCTGTACAGGGGGAAAACAAACTGATGCACAATTTCTAGATTTTTGAGGATTTAAAATGTAGGCATTGTGAGTTGACAGTGAGAATAGATTGTTTGAAGCATATACATAAATTCAATACTCACTTGGCAATCAGTATGATTTTTTACGCATTGTGTTTGGTAAACAAAACCCTAATTAGGTTGGAAATATTTAAACAATTGATACTTTTATGTAAAGCCCCCATATAGATAATTAATTAATCCTATTGTTTACATAAGGTATNTTAGGTTGGAAATATTTAAACAATTGATACTTTTATGTAAAGCCCCCATATAGATAATTAATTAATCCTATTGTTTAGGAATTGTGCAGGAATTGAAAATTGCACATTACAGTGAAAGATAACATTAAAATGTGAAGTACGTTGTAACTGAATTTTAGCATCCCCTTGTCTACCAAAATGTTAAAAATATTTAGTAGTGCAAGATTTTCCCACACATTAAATTAAGTCCATGCTCAATTGTGTCTAGTGCAAAAATGACACGTGTCTTTAATTAAATAAAAAATTATTTTAATAGGTTCTTAAAGATAATAACCGTACTTAGCCGCTCTTGTCTCCTGGGTCATTCCATATAAAACCACCAAATTTAAAAAAAAATGGTAGCTGCACCATTTTTTTTTATATAAAAATTTGTTCCTGTTACCCTATCCTTAAGGTGAAAGAAAAACATTAATTTAGATTTTTACCTACAAGTGGATGATGGCAGCCATTTTTCACACACACTGCAGGCAAATTTCACAGATTTTGGAAGTTTACGCAATTAGCCGTAACTTTTTTAATAAGTCGCCTGTTGAATTTTTATGTCATTTAAAAGCTGGCATAAGATACTATTAAACTGTATGTTTATATTGTATAATACATTTTGTATTTTCAAGAAGGCGCCCATCTGCTTGCAGCATTCAGATGACTGTTTCACCGCACTTTATACCCCACCCTGCTTCACCAAAGTTGCATTTAGAGATCTTATCTCTTGTGTCTACATGTAGAACAGTGTAACTTCAAAGTTATCTGGGTTGAAGACTTCCTTCCTAGAAAAAAAAAATAGTCTCCAACTTGAAAAAAAAATTAAAATTTGCTGTTTTCAAAGCCAAAAAAAGTTATGTGGGGGATGAAATAAAATTGGAGTTTATATAAGATACTCTTGATGAATAGCTAAAGGGCACAAGTTGTCCCATTCTGTTATGTTCACCCCTTTTGAGTACACAGACCTTTGAAAAAAACAAAATACTTAGATTTTTAAATTTAATCTATTGTTCATATATAATCCCACTTCATTTTGTATGTGATTAATTAAAGTGTGTCAAAGGAATGCATATGTGTATTAGTGTTGTTACGAATGTTGGATTTCCCACATTCGCGAATGTGAATATTGGCATTTTCAATATGGCGCCCAAAGCATGCGCCCACAAACTCACATTTTGACCGCCCGTTTAGGACCGGCCATGTTTAAACCAAAAGTAGCAGATATTGCACAAAGTAGACAAACCGTGATTGCTCGCTCATTAAATGAAGTTGGCTGCTAATAATTCTTCCGTAAAGATTTGTTTTGAGGTTATTTACATTTATTTGTTGAATTTCTATAGAAACCATTGTTATAAAGTGATTAGTGATATTTCAACATGGGTAAGTCGTATGTTGGCGAAGTTTGGACTTATTTTACAATATGTGATGCTGAAAATGTGAATTGCAAAATATGTCACAAACAATACTCGCGCAAAGGAAGATCAACTAGTGCTGTGAAAAATGACCTGGAAGGTATGCATAAAAATGAGTATAATGAATTTTAAAAACGGGAAAATGAAAAGCTGAATGCTTCTACAACAAATGCTTTGGCATCCTCTTCCCGACAATGTACTAAAACCGACCTTAAACAAATGTCTTTGACTGATTGCGTCGAAAAAACTAAAAAGTGGGATAATAACAACGCCAAGTTTGTAGAAATTGACAATTTAATAAACGAAATGATTGCTTTGGAGGACTACCCTTTAGTTTTGTGGAATGCGTTAGATTTCTCAGATTGGTGAACCACCTATGTCGATCGTATAATTTAAAAACTCAACATCATTTGACTTTGTTTATATGCAAGAATTTCCACGGCAAGGTAAAAGATAAAATTTTAGAATTAATCAAATCATTTGAAAAAATGGCGTTTACAACTGATATCTGGTCTGATTCACGAGATGTTAGCACAATGATTAGCTGACAGCGTGTTGATAAAATATACACCCTCCACTTGATGCACCAGCTGATGGCGAAAGGATACATAAACAAAAAGTAAACATTGGCCCTACTTTCGCCAAACTGTCAAAATCTTGCGAAGTTACATGAGACAGACAATAACTGTTGTTAGCTTCAAAAAATTTTTAATTAATTAAAACAAATTTCACTATCAAAAATGTAAATTTAAATTAAAGTTACAGGTTAAATAACTATATTATTAAATTTTAGTTACATACAAACAAAATCATGAAAAAATAGTAAATGCACTGAACTGTAATATTATTATATTACAGCTTTCTGCTGACATGAACATCTGAAACGTATACCAGGTAAGGCTATATGAGCATGCTGTTTTCAAAAGTTGAATAAAACCTTAGAATTAGAGTTTGACGAAGAACACAACAATGATGGTAATTTTGAGTCAGAATGCATTTCTGTAGATCGGTTAACCACGCATGTGATTCTCTGGATGAATCTGCTATTCATTTACAAAGGTTTCCCAAGTTGGAGACTATTTTTCTAGGAACAAAGTCTTCAACCCAGATAACTTTGATGTTACACACGGTTCTACATGTAGACACTAAGCGCACAAGAGATAAGATCTCTAAATGCAACTTTGGTGAAGCAGGGTGGGGTACAAAGTGTGGTGAAACAGTCATCTGAATGCTGCAAGCAGATGGCCGCCTTCTTGAAAATACAAAATTATTATATAATATAAATATACAGTGTAATAGTATCTTATGTAAACTTTTAAATTACACTTAAAACTCCACAATATGTGACTTAATAAAAACATTACAGCTAGTTGCGTGAACCTCTAAATCTGTGAAATTTGCTTGCGGTGTGTGTGTGAAAAATGGCTGCTATCATCCACTCTTGTTGTAGAGGAAAATCTAAATTAATGTTTTTCTTCCACATTGAGGATAGGGTAACTTAAGAACAAATTATTACCAAAATCAAAAATAGTGCAGCTTCATCCCCCTTCATGATTTCACATGGAATGACACTCCCAAAATTTTGAAAATCTTGAGCAGTGCAAGGTTTTTACAAAACATTTAAGTCCATGTTGAATAGTATCTAATGCAAAAAATAACACATTTTAAAAATTAAATATGATGCATACCGACATTTATTTAAACAAGACTTCGTCTCATCTTCACGTGTCATCACGTCACCCCAGGTAGGGTTTGAACCCTGAACGACTTGCTACCAGAGCCTACTAGCACGCCCCTAGACGAGGAGGCATCCACGGACATATTCAAGTTCGTTTCGCCTTTATGTCACGTCACGCCAACCCCCAACGTGTGATAGAAGCCAGCCAATCGGCACAGCTAAGCGTCTTAAGCTCGTACTTCCGATGCAACCCTGCATGACAGATACACCTGCTTTCTCACCATGGACAAGAAATGGCACCAAAGAACACAGCTCTGCCCACGGGAGGAGGAGGTCACCCCCGCACCTCGGAGAGCCCGCGGGCAGGTGGGATATATGTCAGTGCACAGCCGCAGAACGGCAGTTCATTCTCCGCAGTTCGCTACACCGTGTGCTGGAGCTCTCTGCAGACATCAATGTCCTCGAGTAGGACCACCACTACCTACCAGACATCTTCAAGACCTTCACCAGCAACCCCCGAAGAAGTCTTAACCCCTTGAGCATCCACTACCGTCCTGGTAGTGCCACCCGAGTCCCTTCTGAACAACAGCATCGAGTTAAGTTGGGGTCAGTTAGTATTATAGCTACCTAGTTGCATCTGCTCTTGTCTAGTTTAGACCCAGGTCCTCTTCACCTGGTTTATTGTAGTCGACTTCCATTGCAGTCCTTGTGAGTTAGGAGTTAGTGTGGGCCTCCGAGTACTGATTCTAGGGTGACTGTGACTTGTATCCCCTGTAGACAACCACCCACCAGGCAAAAGCAGGAGACCGCGTCATTACAACCCATTTGCCGAACCTCAAGTAGGACTGCGAGCTCCCTTAACCTGGTGCATGTACGTCTCAATCAAACACATTAGATGGCCACCCATTCTGTGGATCAGGTACGGCAAGATACCTGGTGCGCACGTACAGTAGAGCCACTACGACTAGGCAGCTAGTTAGCCAGGTCAGCCAACTCACTCCATCAGCCTCGCTGTACTGTCATCGGAAGAAATGATAAGACTGATTCTGGAAGTCTGCCCCCTCTTTGCTGTCGGACATCCAGGGTAAACCCACCGCGCTTAACTGTCGCCGGTTGGAGTAATCAAGTACGACTCTGGGTGGCTCGGCCCCAGCTGGCTTTACACCTAGCTAGGGATCCTTGTTGCCTGCTCTTCCTTAGCGTGGCAGATCTTAGTTCCTACCTCTATGCCATACACCCATAGGAGTGGTGCGAAGTGGCAAGCTAGGAAGGCAGCTACTGCCTCCGAATCCAACGTGAGCTGTAACCCAGTCCCAACTGCCCTTTGCGGCACAACCCCCGGGAAACTAGCTCAAGCCGCCCAACAACTGGCGAGGCCTCACCTCCCAGTCCCCCCACACTCCCTATTTCAGCCCCCCTACAAGACCGCTGGCGAGCCGCGCCAAGTAGTTGTCGACTTCCGTCAGGGGCTCCACGTCCCACTGGGTATAGCTAACCGTGGTTCCAGCACTGTTAGCCGCTGTGCCACCTTCTCCCAAGGACTGGCCAGAGTTCCGGCCGGCTCCAGCAGCGAAAGCGGCAATCAGAAGCTACCCCGGGCCACACACAATACAGGTACACCAGTGGCTGTGTGCGGACCTGCAGTACAAAGGGCAGTTAAGCTCACAGCAGACTTTGTGCCGTGCTGTCACGCCACGTGCCCTAGCGTATATACTGGCTGGGGTCCGGCGAGTAGCCAATAGTCAGCCCAGTCATATCGCCAGTGTCTGACCGACACACAAAACCTTGCCCGACTGTGATGTCATCAGTCACTCGACATGCATCAAACATACATTTATTTTAATAGGTGAACACCAGAAAGAGATGCTATCCTAGAGGCACATATTTAAAGCCTTCCCTTGTCTCCCAAGATGTTAAACATCTACCAGGGCAAGGTTTCACCAAGCATTAAGTCTATGTTCATTTGTCTAGTGTAAAATCAACATGATTTTTGCATACATCTTTTTAATTCAGTAGTTCAGCACCTTCAGAATACAATGATACCCCACACGTGTGCTTGATCTTCCATTGTCATCATAAATGTTTGAATATTGCATTGTCACCGACTGCTAAATCAATTTTTGTAGTTTCTTATGGGGAAATCTGAGGATTTGTTATATCTTTTGAATAACTGATATCCTGGAAGGACGTGTACGAAACATCTTTGTCGCCAGATGCACAAACTCATAACTCATGGCAAGTGCCGAGTTTAAGTTATTAATTTCTTAAGGGGGTAAAGCAAACAAACTGGCCATATTTATTTGCCACTTTCTCAAAAGTTAAAAGATTTTAAAATTAAATACTTTTGTTCACTTTTAAATCTGACATTAAGGGTCAACAAGATTTGATTGCCATGAAGTAATGTTGCTAACACAGACAGTTTGTTCACATGGTCGGGGAGGGGAGGATGCTAGCCACCGCTGCCAGCTAACTGTGCATGCGATGAATAACCTGCCAGGCACCTACAGACTACACCCATGGACTGCTTGCTTCTCCCCCCCCCCTTCCCTACTTGTATTCTTGTCTTCTCCCCTCAGCTGATTTCAAGTGTGTTCAATACTGCTCTCCAGGCATGTACTGCAGTGAACATTTTGATAAGTTTGCACATATTTTTACCGTCTCAGTACCAAGGATAAATTAAATTTTTGCACTACTCTACCAAAATCAAATGCACCCGTTGCTTCAAAACACTTCAAAATGCAAAATATTTTTGTAGTACTGTATGCTATATATGTTATTAAAACAAAGTGATCTATTGTTTGTTGTTTAGCATAAGTGATTACGTGGTGCTTTTTTATTTATTGAGTAAAAAAACAGCAGACATGTCATTAATGCAAACATTAAATTAAATTATTTGGCATTGCTTATATTGACATGAGGTGGAAGGATTTCTAAATGGAAGAAAGATGGGCTTTCAAAAGTGCCCATTTTAAAGTAAACAGTCGACCTCTTATAGTGCAACAAAATTACAAATCCGTATAAAAGGCACGAGTTGTCAAAAATTGTTCAAAAAATCGAACCAAAAACATTACCAAATCGGAATCCGAAAAAAAAACAAGCATAATAAGTTGTCAACAAACAACAATAAAAAACCAAGACGAATCCAAGTTGTAATAACTTGCACAAGGGAAGTGCAAAGGCCAGAGTACGAGAGCACTACGGCATGATAAACATGCGACTGTAGTGTGCGGAAACACATGGAGAGAGTGGTCGGAGAGGTAGTCGATGGGTATCGACTAGTGCTGGCAGCCTGGGAGGGGGTAGTATCTATTTTATATATGCGCTCCATTCAGTAGCAGTGCTCACCAAGAGAAACTCTATATGTAGAAACCGAGAAAGTGCAACAAATTTATTTTTCAAATGTTAACTTTTTTCACCCATATTTTTTTTTACAGATCTCTACAAGTGTTATAGAAAGACAGGTGCAATAAATGGGGTTGATAAAGAGAGATATTCTGCTGTATATACTTTGGGTCATGGAAATAATCTTTAAAAATAAATATGCATTACTCTTTGTAGTATCCACAGTGTAACACGAGTGTTGAGAAAGCGCTTACCACCTAGCCTTAGGTGAAAACATTCTATCCCTCCCATCAAGTTGGCGATGCTGTTCTCACAGCAAGGCGACATGACATATAAGCCTCTTCCTGTTTATAGAATGGAAGACGACGACTACAGTAGAACCCCGCTGTTACGACCCCTCACAGTTTCATGGAATATGGTTGTTAGGGATGGTTTTAATAGAGGGTTTGGAAAATTTTACACATTCTGACTCGCCCAACCCCCATACATCAAGATGGGATGGTGTCTACTTAGATATGTACTGCTTGAAGTATTGTAAATGCAATGCATAGCGACTTATCAGCTGATTTATCTCATATTTCCACAAAAAAATACAGAACTTTATATGGTTCCTTAAAAATGGTTCTTTGAAGAGAGAAGGTTCTAATAAAAGGGGTTGTAACAGTGAGGTTCTACTCTACACTTTTTGCTGCCTGAAATGGTGGGAATTTAGTCAATCTTTCTCTGATGCTTTGTGGGGGCATCTGAGATGGCACCATCTGTCAGAGAAAGAGTAGCTCAGCTTCCATGCTTACCGTTAGCATGTGTGGGCTTCATGCTCCAAGTGCAGGCGGTCACCAGAGATTGATGGTGGCCGTTGCGACAGCCCAGCTGAGAAGAAAGGGCGTGCCGGGTGGCCAAGTATACACACTCCAGCTGCGACAAAAAGTGATGGGTGCAGGAAAATTGGACAACCGTATTTACTAGATTATAAGCTGCACACTTTTTCTGAATATACTTTTGAGAAACATGGGTGCAGCTTAGAATTAAGTCCCATTAATTTTTTTGCACAAAAAAATTTTTAGTTCACAGCCTATTTTTTTAATACAATTGATTTTCAAAAATTTGTTTTTCAGTGCACCAACAAAAATACTTACATTTTAGACCCACGAAACCTCAATATGCGTGAACCAGAAACCTAAATATGTCATTAAAAACGGCTTACTGAATTCAATTTATGAATAATATTCACTATGAATGAAAAACTTTAGTTCTTGAAATTAAGTGAACTGTAACTTTAGTTAATGCTAATTTTCTACCCGTGTGTTCCTTTGTAGGTTGAGCCATGTTTAACCCTGCGGTTATAAGTGCTACGACTCAATTATTTGCAACAACTTTCACCAACCATTACTTACCGACCCTATTTCAAACTCGTACGATACTAACCAAATCCACAACAGACAGTTTTCTATAATAATCTCGCCCGTAAAAATACCGCCACATCTATAACCTCGATTCCAAATCCTGTAAAAAGTAGTCGAGAGAACATTAAAAAACTGCTGCGATGTGTAAATGCTACAGACAGTACCAGTAGTCAATTATCCACATTTTTTTGCATTCACATAGGATTAACTATAATTGAATGCTGGCAGTGAATAGAATTGTTTACATAGGAATATCGATGGAACCAAAATAAACTGGGAAATATTCTCGCAATTAGAAATGGAATGTCATTCAGGAAATCCCTACGAAAAGGCAACATTCCTACAACAGTTTTGTTCAGAATTGATAAAATTAAGGTAAAAAGAATAGGGTCATCAGTGCAGTTAATCAGAAAACTTTGAAGATCTTGTGCAATGAATAATTTGTGCTGACTGGAGCTACCATTGGGTAATTTTAATATTGTTTTTGTTAAACGTCATCTTGACGGTTGTGGGAAAACTAAAATATTTCAAACAACTTGCATACTAGCCTCGGATTGGACAAAAAGCTTTATGAAAATGCACGAGGACAAACTGGCCCTTCAGAGTGACTCTAAATATTGAAAGGAATAGGGCTGCAGTTACCAATGAGGTTGCATCCAATATTTTGACAAATCTGAGTTATACCATTGATAATGTACCCCTACACTTAATTATGAATTATAATGAAACAAATATTTGCTATCTTGGCAAGAAGAAAATATTGTCTCGCCAGGGTTCTAAATGCTCTGAAAGAATGATGAACTTGTCTTTTCTACAGCTGCAGATAGGACAATGCTTCCACCGTTTGTAATCGATAAAGCACAGCATTTGTACGACATGGACTAACGGTGAACCAAATAAGACCCCTCTGGTTGGATGGATTGTAACAATTTGTCTTCCCGATTTCAAGCAATTTGAAAGTAAGAAAGTCCTGATGGGTGATCATCTGTTCGATCTGATCGTGACCTACTAAAGTGGCACAAGGATGACAACATTGCATTTGTTTTTTTTTTGCCTCCCCAATTCCACTCATGTGTCAACCTTTCAATGTGGATGTATTCCAGCCCCTGAAGCAAGCTTGGAGCAGTTTCGTAGAAACTGGAAATAGGATCCACAAAATCATCCATCGACAACAATATATTCCTATGCCAGGCTTGAGACAAACTGCATGAAGATGGCAAGATTTGTGAAAATACAATATCTAGTTTTCGAAAGACAGCATTTTTCCGATTGATGCAAATTTTTAACCTAAATGCTTGGAGGGCTAAGCGATGAGAGGGTGGCTATGCGTTAGTCGTATCAGACAGTTTAACAGAATGTCTGGGTAACCTGCGTTATGGAATGTGGATCTGCCAACATCACACATAGGAAAATATAAGAACTGCAGATTTCCAAGATTCAAGTAAAGACGGGGAAATCAGTTCATATGATGATGAAGCAACAATAATGTGGAAACTACTCTCTGGGAAGATCACACAGACTTGGAGCAAGAAAGCATTATTCCAGAGGGAGTCGTTCCAGTAAAGGAGTACAGGCACACATAATGTGTTCCTGGAAATGTGCGTGGAAGTTGAATCCTATATACACGTGTAATAAGAGGGGGTTCCGTTCCATAGTTACCAAGAAAAAAACATTTCTTTTTGTACAAATTTTATATATATATATATATAATTGATAAGCATGTCATTTTTAACAAGTGCTTCATTGATGAAAATCGCAAATAAATATACATGTGCAATACTTTCTTACCTGAAATTATGGTTTTCAACACCTGCGCACATATTTGATTGTAAGTATTATTTGAATAAAAAGGTAATTAAATATGCTTCCTACTTTCTGTAAAATTGTTGTGGAAGTGTAACATTTTATTTTGTAGTTTGCAAAATCTATGTAAAGTTTTTCAGAGATTTGTATATTATTTTAACAGAAGCTCTAATTTGTATTGTGACAATATGACGGCCATATCTAAACATTCATAACATATCCGTGAAGGCTGGAAAACATGGCAGGCAGTGTTAGATGGCAACTAACAGTGCTATATCAATATGTTGGTAGGTTGCTAGATGTATGAAAAACCAAATCGGTCATATGAAAGTTGATTTAGAGGTTATAATATGTCGTGTATGAAAGAGAGAGTTGTACGAAGCTCTAATGTCTAGGACTGCCTGGGATAACTTGACAGTTTTTTTTATAAAAAGTGACAATTATAAATATATTGATTTTGGTGCTGTACATTTAAAAATTAAGATATACAATCCGAAAATACATATTAAAAATAATTTTGGTTCTTTGTTTTAATTAAAAAGTGTTTCAAGTAAGGAATAACTTGAAGCACGTGTTTTTGTGCCTTTGTATCATGTTGTAATTGCTAATGGTAACATGAAATGTTATGCACTCTTTTAAAATAAGTTTTGTTATCAAACATTATAAAATAAAGAGGGAAATCATAAATAAAATAGAACACCAATTTCAGAAGTTTTATCTCGATAGTAAATGTGAAAACACTGTAAGAATGCTAACAGATTTGGATCACAAATTAATGAAAAAACTGAGTGAGTGCAAGAGTTGCTGAATCATGTTTTACATGGAAGCAGTGCTGTCCACATCTGATGAGCACAGGCACCACCTCTGTCACACAGTCTGTATCAGGTGTGCTTGGAAAGAGAGAAGTATTGAAAGCTTTATCAGACTCCATCATGTAACTTAGTTTCATCATTCTGTCTCATCTTCCAAAATTTGTCCAACAAAATGTTTTAACATCTTTTTGCAACCTTTAGAATACACTGATGCCACCAAAACAGTCTCCAATGTTGAAACTGCATTGAAACTGCAACATGCTGCACTGACGTCTGAAGAGATGCAATGCCGTTGGCAGCACGAGATTGAGTGGGACCAGGATCATTGTCTACTCGTGCTTCACCAACATCGGAATCGCAATCTTCAGCTGCAACGCTCTGGCTATGTTGGACATAAAGCCTTGTTCTGTGTTCCCTGAATGCTTTCGTAAAAGAGGAAAACTTCTTCAGCCAAGC
>NQII01000483.1:365132-398701 GCA_002778355.1 Clitarchus hookeri | reverse complement strand
GGGGGGGGGGGGATGCCAGTGGCTTACTAGCAGGATTGTGCTGGTGGAGACTATCCAAACATTTCTTGACGAGACCAGGGAACTTGTCTTTGGGAACAAAGCCTTGGTTACTTTCTTTCCAGTGTTTAAGTGTATGTCTCCACGACTGTTTCAGGGGGTGGAAGAAAGCAACATCCAATGGTTGATAAAGATGAACGGCATTTGGGAGAACAATTATCTGATATTGTTCTTTTCACATATATTCAACACTTTGAGTGACATGGGGTGAAAGATTGTCTCCTATAAGCACTTTAAGAAATTTGCCTGTGGGTAAATCTGAAGTAAAGGATTGCAATTTTCAGTAACCAATCTTCGTTGTAGTGTCAAACCTCAAATTAAGGATCTAGCGTAGCAAATTTCTTCTGGTCCGCCAAACCGTTGCTCGTCCGTGTGTTGGTAGCATGCGACGTGAAGCTGGATACCTGCCACTAAACATTACAGAAACCCTTGCTTTAGAGTGATCAAGTACGCAATCTACACGTTTGCATCCACTTTGGACTACGACTGGATCAGCCAGGGTTACGTCGTGTGTTTCATCCCAACTGTAGCATCAGGTTCAATACCATCCAGACGTCCTTGAAGATTTGTAACGATTCCACAATTACCGGCCTGCTTACCTTGGCCTTGATCCTTTCTACGTTTTCAACCAAGCGTTCAGGCAATGCAGATCTGTGGTGAGTCAGGGATCCTTTAAACCCAATCTGGACCTTGCAAATTTCTTTTTAAATTGTCTTTCCGGAATCCCTTTTCAGTCCAAATGTGACTTTTCCGGGAGCCTTAAATCAAACTGTGTGAATGGATAACCTCAGTGACCAGCAATTAAAATACAGTTCACTAGAATTTTTTCCCTTCTTCATCAGCGAGGACATTGGGATGGCAGACAGCTTTTTCAGCCTCACCTTTAATTTTTCTGCTTAAAGTTGCAAATGTGACCCCGTATTTAACCCTGATTTTCAAAGAGAGAATTTCTTAGCCTTCACTTTCCGGATCACTTTAAACAGTTTATCGTTTGTAAAGTCCTTGCATATTCTGCTGGCCAGAGTTGGTCATATCATTTGTGCAATTCCAGAACCTGCGTAGTAAAAATGAAATGTAAATAATAGTGGACATATTTCTACAAAAGCATAGCTGATTTTTTTTTTTTTTTTTTAATTAGCAAGGTTTATAAAATATACGAGTTAAACTTTAAACATTGCGTAACCTCTAAAACATAGTTTCACATTAGTATTCCCATCAAGGAACATTGATTCAAGTTACCCACTGGGGTGCTCATTATCTAAATATTTTTAAACAAGAAAAAAATGTGTGGCAAAATAATGACAACGCGCTATGTAGAACACTATAGCCTAAATGAAGAACCATGGTTTGAGTTTAATAGATAAAGTTTACTTCATGATGAAACAGAAGCTTTATCAGGTATTTATTTTTTATATAAAATTATTTTATATAAATTTGTTTCTTTTATTTGATGGAGTGTACCGAAGTTCTGGTGNGATGAAACAGAAGCTTTATCAGGTATTTATTTTTTATATAAAATTATTTTATATAAATTTGTTTCTTTTATTTGATGTCACAACCAGCATGGAGTGTACCGAAGTTCTGGTCNTATTTATTTTTTATATAAAATTATTTTATATAAATTTGTTTCTTTTATTTGATGGAGTGTACCGAAGTTCTGGTGTTCAACACACCTCGTTGGTAAGCAGTACATAAAGGATGTTTACCAACTCTCTCTAAGGGGTTTGTTGTTGACTTTAGAAACCAGGTAGGGTATAGAAACGACTTCTAAAATGGTGTGCTTGATATGTAATAATTGGCTTTTGTTTACCAATATTTTATTTTTTGTTTATGTAATGTTCCATTTAATTTTGTTTGGAAAGACAATGGAAAAATTGTTTTTGTATAAGCATTGCTGCTTATTCAAACATTATGTTGGAACAAGGAAACACGTCTAGCTAATTTAAAAACAAATTTGGTGTCCAATGTTACCCTTGTATAGGCCTGAAGTTGATAACTGCAGTTGTTCCTATTCGCTCCAACAAAATGAGAGGTTGGTGAGGGAGTGGCTGGAAAACGAGACGTCACTGGTGTATCGCGGCTGGAGGGGGATCTCGGGACAGATGATTGGTGTGGCAAACCCCCTTGGCTGCAGTGCATTACCGTGCATCGAATATAAAATAGCTTGGGTACCAGGAGATACAAACAAACTACGACAACGGTCCAGGGCGTGGAGAATGCCTTTTCCCTTGATGTGCGATGTAATGCTGCCTAGCAACTGTACTCACTACTTCAATGGAAAACACATGGTTCACTAGGAATTCCATTTACTGAGACAAACATTACATTATTATAATTTTTGCTATTGTCTATTGCTATAAATCTTGCTCTTTATTTCAACTACTAATAAAATAAAATTTATAATACAACTGCTGATTTTGATTTTGATGTTTCTTTGTTGCACAATAAGAATAGCTGTTACAAAATGGCAACGTAATTGTTTGCTTTCCAACTCCGATGTAAGTGTTTATAATTTCACTCCTGTTCGGTATAAGTTTTGGTAGTGGCTTACTCAGTCAAATCCTGGTTGGGCAAACAGAAATGATTGCCAAAGCAGGGCGACTGTGTCAGCATACTCGAAGATAAATCTACTACATCCAAAGTAAGTACATCTAATAAAAAAAGGTAATGAGGTTAGTTGCTATTTTTCCAGATCCGAACTTCAATTTCGAGTTAACCGAAGCCCGAATTTTGTATATAAAATTTTATGCATAAGTAGTGTGGTATGTATTGATAATCATGTACACATAATTTTCTCCAGGTTTTACAGAAACGATCGATGTGCGTGTTTGGTAAATGATTCATTTGAACTGTACGGCAGATTTTGACATTGACCATAGTGTAACGGGAACTTTACAGACTAACAGAGCCACATTATTTGTGATTTCATTGAGAACGTGTCTTCATACGAGTTCATTTAAATGACTACGCATTTACCACTAGCATGAAATTTGCATTTGAAAGGCGAGTACTAGAAAAATATGTAATAAAAATGTCGCAAACATGAAAATTAAATATACATGGAAGAAAATATGAAAGCTTCCTACAGAACAACAGGCGAAAAGCGGACTAAGGACTATAGTGAGAGTGTGTGTGTGTGTGAGATATATATATATATATATATATATATAATGAGAGAGACACATACTAACATTGAAGTTTAATTTTAAACATTTAATTTTGCAAAGGCAGCTGTTTTAGATCATCAATAACAATATATGTTTATTATAACGTGATATTTTCAACACCATTTACAGAACACAATACAAGCGGTTTATAATAAATATTATTTACATTGAAATTAGTAATATTATTTAAATTGTCATAAGTGACTTTAATACAAAGACTACAGACTATTTTGCATAAATGACACAAAAAACACTATTTATANTTTTCAACTGTTACTTTTTTTTTTTTTTTTTTTTTTTTGCAGCTGCCTGTGCTTGCAGTATATACTGCGTCTCTCGGACCCGCACTCCTCTTCTCATACGACTGTCCGATAATTCCGGCAACAAGCACTCCATATAAATATCTGCAGTTTTGGTAACATCATTTTTTCCTCAGAATTGGTCGTCTCTTTCTTTTCCCTTATTACTTCAATTCCACTGTCGCAAGAAATTACCAAGTCACAGAATTTTCTGTGCGATATTTTGAGTTGCCCTTGGGTTTGGTATCCGACCGATGTGAATTTTTAAGTTGCAACTTCAGAGTTTTTATTTTTATGCAGAGATTCTTACATTTTACTGCTTCACGAATGGACATACTTTTCGTTATGGTTAGTTCGGTACCGCGACATAGGCCTGTTGCAGATACTCAGTTTAATGGCCACAGCTTCAATGTTTGATAATATGCGCAATGGTATTTTTAGTTATTATGGCTACTACTCCTCCCCAAGGGCCATTGGTTCGGTCCTTACGGTGGAAACATAGCCAGGATATCGTAGGCGATCAGTGGGGCGTAAATGTGTTTCACTTACGGCCGCAAGCTGTACGTCATGTCTGTGAAGAAAGTCTGCGAAGTCGGCTTCCTTCCCGAGTAGTCCCCCTGCATTGCAAGTAGTCCCCCTGCATTGCAAGTAGTCCCCCTGCATTGCAAGTAGTCCCCCTGCATTGCAAGTAGTCCCCCTGCATTGCAGTACACCAGTCGCTGGAATTGTGCGTGAGGTGTGCCGTGTTTGTGTGGTATTAGTGGTGCAATCCATTAAAAAGGTCGCAAAGCTGTTGAGTGAAGTCCACTGCAACTTGGATGCGGTGGGTTTCGGAAATGTTGCATAGGGAATTGGCGATTGTAGACATTGTATTGTTCTCATCTCGTATTTGAGAGAGAGCAGCTTGGATACAGTCTGTACCTTGTAATGCACTCACGAGGGGCTGTATGAATGCTCACTGCTGGCTCACTGCCGGAGTGGCGAGCAGTGGCGCAGGAATTCTGGCCGCCTGGCTGCAAGGAATGTGATCTGCTGGGGTTGGAGGGGGAGATATCGGTCTAAGCGGCTTGTACACTTGACCGTGGGGGCGTGTTCAGGGCCTGCACAGCCACTGAAGTGGCTAGTAGCTGCCTCGCTGGGGTTGACATGCGCTCTTGGCACAGGGTCTCGTGGTTAGGAGTTCCGCTTGCAAGGGGAGGCTCTTCAGTGATTTGAGCAGTCTCCAGCTCCTCCTGCGCTAGCACACTGGCAAAACTGAGCTGTCCGGAGCGCGGCTTGCTTGTCGGCGTGCTGGGAGATGACATGGGGGAGGGGGTTTCCTGTTCCCCCCTCCTATTTGTGAGTTCTTATTGTTACTTGGTGCTCACCACTGCCACGTGTCCCGTGGTGGGTGGGAGGAAGAGAGGGCAGGGGTGTGTCTGGGTTTTCCTCCTCGACCCATGGCCTGCCAACCCTCGTAATTACCTGAGGAAGGGATCCATGAACCACCCTGGCTGCTCTCGGGGTGGCGGGTTCTAGGTTCGTGTCCCTGCGGGAGCTCCAGATCTGCAACGGGAATAATATTCCTGGTCGCGCTGGCTTTGGGTTTTCTGGAGTCTACGAAACTTGTTTTTTCCGCAGCTTTCTTAGAGTTGGTAGCACTGACATGCTCCTCGCTACCTCGATGAATGGCTGCGTGTGCGATGCCACAAAGCGCATATTTAGGTGTCTGTGCCTTTCAAGTTTTAGTTGAATGAGCCTCGGCACACCACCTGCAGACTGTGGTTGCACGACGAGAGGCACCAGATACATGCCCCAGGCGCTGACAGTTGGCACATGGCCTTGTAGTGACGGAAAGGCTCTACATTCACTCCTACACAGAGGCAGTATTTAATGTTACAAACGGTGCATAATTCGTGTGCCACATCCAACTTAAACATTGATATAGGCTGTATTTTGCCACTTTGCATAGGCAAAACTTTTTGGACATTCACGTCCTGGGCACGGAGATAGGCTGCTATCATGTCGCAGTTCGTACCTCTGGGAATATTTTTAATTATGAACATCCCAGGCCTCTCATTTTTGGCCTTCATTGTTGTGTGATCGACACCTGTTTGCGTCAGTATTCTCAGTGCCGCGAGGTACTCTGGGATCGAGGCCATGTGATAGTAAGTCCCCAGACTTGTGTTGTGGACTTTGAACAGTAGTTTGTGGGCCATGAACTGTTTGTACAGTTCGTGATATGGGTTCCTTTCATCGTGAAAGATGATGAGAGGCCTTGGGTTTATAGGCGGGCGAGCTGTGTTGCCAGCTTCATTTGCCAATGTGCTGGAATTCTTGGAGCTTGTGCCGGGCGTTTGCTGGATGTCCACAGGTTGACCCTCCTGCAGAGGACCGGCCCGTCATGTTACTGTACTGATGTCTTGCGCCTGCTGTCCCACGGGGGTTGCTGTGCCTGGTTCGTGGTGATGTACAGGGGGTGAAGTGTGGAGGGAGGAACTGCATTTGCAGTTCGTGCTGTAATGCCTGGAACGAATGAAGCATCAATGGCATTTTCCTCACTATTAAGGACGTAACTTTTGTCTATGTCTGTAATTCAAGTCCTTTTTTGCCTGGTTTAGGGGCTCGAAATCCCGTTTCTCGATTTGTCGCACTCGTGACTTGAGCGGAAGTGAGTGGTTGGGGGCGCTGGGAAAATTTGGCACGCGGTTGTTTTTGGCAGTCCTGCGAGTTCCCGCCGCTCATGTTTGCGTTCTGACTGAATGTAATCGTAGGAAAAACGACATGTGGGCGTGATTTGTCTTCCACGGTCCTAATATTCCTGCATTTGAACAGCAGGTTGTCTCTTTCCCTGACCTGGTGGCGTTTTTTCCCCAGTGCCTCGGCTAGTGATTCTGCTCGCAGCTTGATGGGTCGTGATGACTTGTGTTTATGAGCGCATGCTGCCTTGCTTGAATGAGCGTTTTGCGCTTCGTTGAGCACGAACTCGTCATTGCGCTCGCCAGGCAGTTGCGTGCTGATTCTCTTTAATTGCCTTCTGCAACTCTTACTTGCGGGCTGGGGGCGTCTTAAGTGCGAGGTGACCCCATTTCACGTTTTTATAAGTGTTACAGCGGCGGTAGTTGGCACAGTGGTTCTGCCGCAGCCTACACATTTCACTTGTGTCTTGTCATCCACAATCTCCGTCCTTTGTGAGATACGGGCCACTATGGTGCCTACACCTCGGTGCATCATTGCCGCCTGCTGCCACATAATTAGACCGTTGACAGCGGGAGCATTGGGCGGGTCCAGTAGGGTTGTGAAATCTTCTATTTTGATCTGGTAGCCAGCGAAGCTCCTTAATGCCATGTAGGGCTCTGTGTTCGTGCCATGTGGCAATTCAGTGTGTTTCGGTCTTTAATGAACCAGACGAGCTGCTGTGGCGTTCCCAGGTTCTGGAATTCCTCTTGTAGGAATTCCGTAGGTGTATCGGCCGGTATGCTGCAGAAAACACTGATATTTTGTTTGCCCGTCGCAGCAGGCTGTGTGTATCCCAGCTGTTTCACTACTCACACTGCGTTTGTGTAGTCATTAATCGTGCTGGTATGCACACGAATGCAGTCTGATCCAGTACAGACAGCACTCCACAACGTGGTCATGTGTGCATCCAGTTGTCTCTTGAGTTGCGGGTATGCATGGTCTTTGGTCAAGTCGACCTTGAACGGTTTTATTTGCACTTTTATTCGCGGCTGGCGCAGCTGGTTGCATCACTGCAGCTTGTGTGTGTGTTGTTTGCGCACCAGAGGTGCTTGGTTGGCTGGCTGGCGGCTGTTCGCTGCCCTAAAGGGGTTTGTTTTCATGCGCTCGCTTCTGGCGCTTGACCTTACTGGTGTCGCTGGATTTTTCTTGCCCTTCTTCAGTGTTCGTGGATGCGTTTCCGCCGTCCATGGTGCCGTGGTCACTAGCTGGTGTCTGCGTGGGAACCTAGCTGTAACAAGTTGCCGTTGTTTTGGTGTGCAAACCGCCTAAGTCTGCCACTCCTGACCTCACCCTTGTACCGGAGACAATGCGGGGGAATGGCGGGTGACTGGTGCTCTGTTTTCTCCTGTATTACAGTGTGTGTGTGTGTTTTTCTCCTAACGGGGAAACAGCTATACCTTTCAGATACAGTCTTTAGAAAGGCGTGACACCTTTCAGGAAGATGAAACCTTAAAAAGGCAACTTAACTTTTCAGCAGATGTGTTACTTCTAATAAGAACTGCACACTTTTCCTTGGAGCTCTCCGCAGGTGCATTCTGCGACGAGCGCTGGCTGTCCTATAGGTGTACAAATAGCTTACACAAATATTATATTATTTTATTCTCAATCTCATAAAGTACAAATTATACTTTTTTTTTTTTTACAAAACTTGGCAGTTCAGTGAGGTTCTAAAGTTCTGAAAATAACTGTAAAATAATTGTCCTGTAATTTGTAATTATACAGAAGTGCTAAGTGGGGAACCGTGTTCTGCTCTCTCTCTCTCTCTCTCTCTCTCTCTCTCTCTCTCTCTCTCTCTCTCTCTATATATATATATATATATATATATAGATCCATTTATACCATTCTCACTTTCTTTTAGATTAGAAATTAATTTATGTGCATCATTTTTTTACATGAAAATGTTTTACATGTATGGTTCTTGGGGGTTAATTTCTCCAGTCTCTGCCTTCTTTAATCTACATCATGAATACAGGAGAGATCCTGTGCAGGCAGTCAGTCATAAAGTCATGAAACTGTACAAGCATGCATTATATGTCAACACCATTTCTTGTTTGTACATCTTGTTTATTTGTTGGTAATTAGAGGAATTGTCACTGATTGGAATATATGAGTGAGAATCAAAGTTATTGTCACACACTGAATGTAGTAGTGCCTATTTATTAGTAGTTAATAATGCAAGTTGTGAAATTTTATTTATGATAACATAATTTATCTATACAAAATGCATAAATTATGTTGATATACTCACAAAAATGCATACTTTGCTTAATTTTAATTTATCAACAACATTTGCAAAGAGAGATTGCAATAGAAATACATGTACATTTTTAAATTATGAAGCATATAACTTCACCATTTATATACATATTCATATGGTGGGAATAGGCTGCTATGCTATTAATTACACCATAAATAGGAGATATAATACAAAAGAACTCGCAAGGTGGTACTCATGAATAGACAGACCTACATAAGTCATATGAACACATTTTCCACGTGGATGCATGGTCACATTTGAAATGTTTTATTTCAACTTTTGAGTGTTTGTGTATTCATGAGTACTGCCGTGTTAGTACCTGTGTAGTCTATCTCCTTCTTGTAATGTTATTATGTACTTGTTGGTTTTTATAGCCTGTTGTTACTGATCAGTAAATATTTTAACGAATGCAGGACAAAAAAAAAAACTAATTATGAACTCCTTCAGCATTTTTTACATGCAGTGTATCTGAAAATGTCCCAGGTAAATAAAAAACATAATTTTACTGTGGTTGATTAACAAATCCATTTTCTTTGTCCCAAAGCAGTTACAGTGAAACCCTGTTATTACATCCTCTATTATAACATTTTCCTGCTTAATAAGCTGCCTTCTCTTCGTCCACAAACATGTTTTTCAATACAAAATTACCCTCTTATAAAGTTTTCCCTTTCAATATAAGGCTCAAGCACATTTTTTGGCGCCTTGAGAAATGTTATAACGGAGTTGTACTGTACTATTAAGATAAAAAAAAGACTAGTTATATTTTAATTTTATAAGTCTATTCAGTTTATAAATGTAACATACAACTTATGTAGAATGTTAATGTGACACAGTTTTTAATTTTTGAAAATTGAAATGACGTGCCACCAAGTTGTTAGCATGTGGGGTAAAAGTAAAAAAACTCTGAAACCTTGACAACATTCAAACAGAAGCCTTAAAAACATAAACATTCACATTACTGTTAAGTTGTAATTTAGGTATAAAAAATTCATGTTTTACACAAAAAAAATTAACATCTGGTAAGATACCAGGGGGAGTTTGTTTGGGTCGTAGAGGCATATCACCATGGTGGCTACTTACAATCTTCCACCTTTACGTGGAAACGAGAATACGTTTGCAAATTATAGCATTCAATAACGTTGTATGGGAGCAATATGAATCAAGAACATGCATCAATTAAAGTGACTCTGAAAGATATGTTATGTCACCTTCCCGAAGTAAAATTAAGGTATTTTCCGTATACAAAACTGACCTACATATAATTTTAAAAGGGTTACACTTGCTGCATTCTACAGTACGCGAAGAAACTAATCAGAACCATTGTGTATCAATCTCTCAACACCAATGTTTATAAATGGCAGTGTACACGTATAAAAATGCATCTCATCTGAGATATTGCATTAGCAACTTGTTACACATCAGCGCTGCACAACAGCACATCGTTAAGCTGGGTGAGTATGAAACTGCCTACATTTCCCAAGGCCAAATAATTATCTCTTAATACCAATACAAATATTTTTTTTTTACAAAACTTAGCCTAATAAAGTACAAAATGAATTATTCTCAGAATCACACGATTCTGCTCTTATACATGTCGCCACTGGACTTAAAGTACAATAGTTTTTTTTCCAGAGCATTTCATGTACATGATTCGTTATAACATATTGTTGTATTAATGTTAACCAAAAACACCAACCATCTTGAAGCTACATTTTTTAATTTGAGGTATAGAAGCGAAGGAACTATGGGTGACACAGGCATTCATACAGTATACCATCACGGCATCCACACGCAAAGTGTTGACCTGATGTGCCAGCATGCATTACGAGACCAAGAAGTGGAAAGACTGTATCAAAGTGAAATGAAGGTCCTTAGACGCAAGATTCACAGACATTAACATAACATATTTGATAGATGTAGCACATTCAAATTATGGTTTTTGCTATGTTGAACAGCTCCAAAATTACGTCTCGTACACTAAGGTATGCAGAAATATCTATTCAGAATTATTATGAAATATTATTTATTTGCCTAAACGGCAGAACTATAAATGGTGATCATTTATTTGTATAGGAATATAAATAGAAAAGATGTATAACAATTTCTTTTTAGCAACATGTTTTTACATTTCATATACAAAATAGTGCACATTCTGGGTAGATGGCGGCCTTAACAAATGCAAAGTGACACAAATATTAATAATTTTTATGGTTTGCCACAACTCTTTAATATCTCAAAATTTCCTCTCTTTGTATAACTTTACTGCAATCTGAAACAAACAAAGTAAAGGAATGGTTTGTATTTGGTTGCTAAACAGTCCTTTTAATTCAATTTGTAGTCCATGTGTGTAGATGCACCAACAGTCAAGAAGACAATCCTAATTAGAACATTAGACGCTACTGGTGCGATAGTAGCAGCACACAATTAGTCTTATCATTTAATGACTCCAAAAATTAATTCAACTAGGGTTACAAACAAATTTCCAGCTGTGCTTCAGACATGCCACGTGTAGAAGTTTACAAAACGTAACCCCATATTCAGATGGCTTTCAACAATTACACTGAATGGTGAGATGCATGTCTTTGCGCACTCTCTCTGGCAAGTGCAACACATAAGACGGGAGAATACAGCAAGAAATGTCGCAATGAGATGCCAGCTTGACACCAAGAGCCATCAAAGCTGCTTGGTCAGTCTTAGAAGTGGGACTCGAAGCAGAGTCCTCTTAATAATAGTTCCCCACCACAGCTGACACACATGGATAAAGGCGAGTATGTAATTAACATTTAAATAAATGCAGAACACTAAGGAAGACAAAGATTCTTCTGGATTGAAACCACACGGATACCAGGTTACTTCCTTACCACAGAAGATGCTTTAGCCATCACTAACATGTAAAACTATCACTGCACCACTACTCATCACAATAATGGCTTTATAGAAACAGTATAAGCAAAACGAATCTCTTATAACATCTATTAATGTTTTATAATATTTACAATATTTTATTCTTTGTGTCCAATACTTTTTATCTAACCACACTTTAGGAAGTACAAGGGTGAACATCTTAAGTGTGTACACATACACGCGTGCACACAAATGTACATCCATCCCTCCCTCCATTCCCTTCCTTTCATCCCTCCCTCACCTTCTCCTCATCACCTGCCTTCCTGCCCCTTCACTTCCTTTCCCTCCCCTCCCTTCCTTCCCCTTCCTTCCTTTCTTCCCTCCCTTTCTTCCCTCCCTTCCTTCCCCTTCCTTCCTTTCTTCCCTCCCTTCCTTCCTTCCCCCATGAGTGTATACGAGTCTTTGGTCATATATTTTCCATTGATAATTCAGCAAAATCAAATAAAAATTTGTTGATAAACTACTTACAATACATTACTGTTAAATATATAAGCCCACATTTTTAGTGCACACTATTTCATACCTACATTAATACCCACTTTCCTTCCAGCACTTTCAAAAAGAGCAGCCAAGTATACTGGTGAGATTTTGAAGTCATTCAGAAAATTCTTTGAAAGAAAAACTGATATAACATGTACAAACTAACAAATAACAATTCCTCAATTTTTTTTTGTAATCTTGAAAACAAGTAAAAAATCAGATGAAACAAGAGACTACGAAATGTGTACAACAATTAAATGGTAAGGTTAATCAATGCCTTAAAAATTCTTTGCATAAGGTAAAAGCTAAAAAAAAAAAGATAAAATAAAAATGTAAATATATGAACTGATTCACAATAAATTTGTTTCTGAAATAAAGAATTGTCTGCCATTTACAACCAATTAGCTGCACTGTGTTCAGTAGCTGCTAAGCTTAAAAACTATCACGTACATCCTCCTCCTCCTCCTCTGTCCATTATCTGAGTAGTGGGGGGGAATCAAGAAGTTCAAATGACCCCTGTCCATGGTTTCTAACAACATACCTAATGTCATTATCAATGGCTGCATTTTCATCTTAGCACCTCTTCTACAATATACATTTCATTCTTGTTTTGGTTAAGGCAAATTTCGTTCTTTATGGAAAACCATTAAAGTTATACATATTCACAAAAATGGTAAGGAACTACAATCCCATATCTCCATAAGAATTTTTTCAAAAAGGTGTGATTTTTTTATTTCAAAAACTAATTATCTATTTTCCAGTATGGTTTATACACTGAAGAGCCAAAAAAAAAAAAACTGGTATAGGTGTGCATATGCAAATAACAGAGGTAGGGAATCAATCAGAGTAACGCGATACGCTCGGCAGCTAGATTGGTTACTGCTGCTACAATGGCAGGTTATCAAGATTTAAGTGATGTTGTACGTGGTGTTATAGTCGGCGCACGAGAGATGGGACATAGCATCTCCGAGGTAGCGATAACATTTGGATGTTCGCGTACGACCATTTCACGAGTGTACCGTGAATATCGGGAATCCGGTAAAACATCACATCTTCAACATCGCTGCCGCCGGAAAAATATCGTGAAAGAACGGGACAAACGACGACTGACGATAATCATTAAACGTGGCAGATGTGCAACCATTTCTCAAATTGGCGCATATTGGATTTGTGGACTGCCCTGCAGGATTCGTGGTGTGAATTGCCTCCTGCATACCTTCAGACATTAGTCGAGTCCATGCCACGTCGTCTTGCGGCACTTCTGCGNAGGGGGGGGGGGGGGCTACATGATATTAGGAATGTGTACCAGTTTTTTTGGCTCTTCAGTGTAAAAAGCAATACAACTACCACTAATTCATTTGATTATCTAGGATCAATATACTAAGAAGTAGTCTGCAGAGGACAGAGGGATGCAGAATATTTTGATTTTTTCCAAAGCCTTAAATACAGTGAATCATCCTATCTTATAGACCAGTTAAACTCTCTTAAGTGCAGTGTCTGAAATCACTGTCACATATCCTCGTTCACACGCCCTTGATACCTTCAGTACCCAGAATTCCTCACTTTTCCCTAAATGCCTTCATGGCAAAGTGGGTACAATTTCGAACACATATTGTTTTGTAAGTGTACACAAAAATTAATTCACTGTACACACATCATGTTTCTTATGTTGCTTAAGTTTGTTCATGAACAACAGTGCTCAGCAGATGGTAAGAAGAAGATGCAAAACTGTTGCAAATCACTGATAAACAGAACTCACAGTGTAGGGCATGTGAAGGGGACCTTGCTCATGTCCTTGGCTGAAGGGGGCATTCTACGATGAGAGAGTGCCCTCACCACGAATTTGAACACTGTCAATGTGACACCACAGCCCTCGATGCACTTTTCTAGGAGACAAAGCCAGGCAAGGCCCCTTGGCCAGTGAATTCAAAAACAGCTTAGGTCTCACACCCTAATGCCTAAAGTTTGGTTAAAAATCAGCGTGAACATAAAAGAGAAGAACTCTGATAAACTTGATGCACCTTCCAGTGTTCCGAAAGGCAGTTTATATCCATTATCACTAATAATTTTCAATGATGATATTACAAGTAGGGTCAATCCACTCCATCTTTATATGCAGATGGCTTTAAGATTAGTAACTGACTTTCTCGGAATACAAGAGTGATGTCAGAATAATCAGATGAATCTTAACTTTATCAAAACAAGAGTTATTACCTTCTCCATAGTAGCAAAGGAGAAGGGGGTGGGTTTTAAGAGGACATCAGCTCCTCCTTTGAAGCTTGACTTTATATTACGCTGGATAAAATGAAATGTAAGTCAATTGTTAATAGTGCAGTATTAATACATATCCTTGGTATAGTAACAGGAAAATTTAAAAAATATATATTTATATAGCTTACTGAAATGAAGTGATAAGGCCTTATCTGAACGGCCTGCCGGACAACACCTTCAAACATTGAACCGGGGCACAAGCATGATTGCATTATCACCTTGCGAAAGACAGTTGCAGAAACCCCCTCCACCGGCCCATAAATAGGACCGAAAATATTAAACAACGCGCCCGATATAGGCCAATGTAACATTGGGAGCGGCATGGAGATGGATATATCCAGTCGTCGTTAACCACCTCCTATAATCAGGCTCCAGCAACATGAACAAGGTGGGGACTTTCCAATTAGCTTGTAATAGAAGTGGCATATGGCAATACAGCTTATTATAATTAATTAACTTCTTGGTATTCCGTTTAAGTGCACCCGATAAATAGTCACGTAAATAATTATTGTATAATTCTTATGTTCAGTAAACCCCATATTATACTGTTGTGCTTTACTTAATTCATAACAATATCCACTAAGTACTGACAATTATATGTAGCATTGAAATTTTAGTGCTTATTGGTAAGCATGTGGTTAGATAGAACTGCACAGTGCTCTGCCCCTCAAATAGCCCTCTCCTTTAGTAGTGGGTGTCTGGATTTGCCGCTGCGTCTCCCGGAAACCAATAAATCTGTTGCAACTACACCATTGTTCACTATGCGAACAATCTATAGCAGACACAATGAAATTGGCTGGTAACTCACGAACCATAAAATATACGGTGTGTATATTTATATGAACCTTCTTTTTTTTTTAAGGTGTACTGTCCACTCCCTGGTAACTTCCCACATAAATTTATTCCATATGTGCGTGTATACACTTATGCACACAAATTGACACACCATATTTGGAGTGTGTATTAGTGTATACATACATGCATACACACACACACAAAGCAAACTGCATTTACGTTTTCCCACATTGCATTCCTGCCAGCTGCATTAACTGGAAGGGAAATCACAATTTACGTATTTGGTGATTATATTTCATTGTGTGTGCAATCCAGTTCACCAACTACATGAGGAAAACATGCAATGATGTAAAAAATTTTGCTTCAATTTCAGCATTCCTCGTTTCCCTCCTGGAAACTTTACGAACTGCTGCCTCAAGAATGCAATTGCCCTCGTCAACTTGTATACAATAACACAAGCCGATTAGTCGCTCACACCATCGAAGATGCTGACAGCTTGGTACCCAATTCATAAAACCTCAAGGTCAAGGAAGTTGCAAAATATAGGTTATTGCACGATTCCTGTAAAACAAAAGCATCACAGACATAAGTGTACAACTTCCAAATTATTATTCACTAAGATCATCTTTGTGTAATATATAAAAATACTGAAATAAAAATTAACTTTCCTTTCACACGAGTATGATGGAGCCATGTAGGCGAAGATGAGAATTTCATGCTCTAGCGCCCATTGTATCTCTACAAGTATTCAAACACCTGTTACCATAAGTCTATCCTACTTTCTCCCCACTTCTGAGACCGCAACAGCCCGTCATTGTAATGCTGTTGTAGGCCACATCAATACTTGCAATTAAAATGGATAAGTCACATTTTGCTAAAAGTGGTGTCAAATTTCTCCAGTCTGGTGGCGGGGTTTTAGAATATCACCACAACCCCCTCCCCCCCGTACTTGTCGTGAGAGGCGATTAATTGGTACATGGTAGGGACCTGAAATTTGTTCGGACCAACATCTCATGCTTCTTTCTTCGTCTTCTTCTCTTTTATCATCTTTTTCTGTCCACTTCATCATGCTCTGTCGCATCTTCACTCACTGCAGCATCGTCTCAGGCCAGGGCGATGTCCTTCCTAGTGAGAGTCTGTCCTCATCAATGAGTGCTGCCTCCAAATTGTGTGAGCATACATCATGCCTTTATTGGTGAAATTCTAGCGAACACTTTTCACTGGTCCGGCAGGCAAATCTAGGCGTGGAGCCTGTGTTCATGTACATCTACACCCATGTAGCACTAATTGGTGTCTTCTTGGCAGGAGGGGCTAACATGGCCGATTAGCCCATGTGCCTAAACCTGCCGGGAAGACGTGTTACAGCTGTACGGAGGAGGCTGGTGTAATCAACCACAAGTCTCCTGAATTGGCAACAAAAGGTGTCCTCTATTTGGGGAGCCTGAGAGGATTTTACAGGAAAGGGAAAAATCTGACCTCGCTCAGGATGTGAGAGTTGCCCCTGATTTGCCCTGGTGTGCTATTGGGGCAGTAATTTGCAGTGAATAGCTGCGAAGGGTAGCTGTTCCTATGTACTGCTTATGTCTGTGGAAGGTTGGTCCCCCTCCTAATGTCACAGTCTGTGAAGTGTTTCAACTGCTGACCTCTCTTATTCCTACCCGCCGAACGACAGGCTGAGGCCAACGAGTCCTAGTATGGGGGGCCTACACCATGTCCTCCGAAAGCACTCCAAAAATGGGTTGCATCCTAAACAGTTAAAATGGCACCACGATTGTACTGGTAGTGATTCGGAGTGTGATTCTGTATTGCGTCAGTCTTCCACTATTAAATTACCCACACCNTTTTTTTTTTTTTTTTTTTTGTTATCAGAGGTTTAGAAGGGCACACTTTCAAAAAGATGTCTCCTTTTGAATTACAAAAAGTCATTGATGGAGCAGCTAGTGGTCCTGTTGCTGACTGAAAATATCAGTGGAAGGCGCGAGCTTCTGGTCGAGACATCGAATGCTGCCCAGTCGGGAGGGCTCTTGGCGATGAGGACTTTCAGTGGGGAAATTGCAAAGTTGCATATTGAGATCAAGTCTCATCTGTCCCTCAACTTAAGCAAGGGTGTCATGTGGTGTCCTGGCCTAATTGGCATCCTGGAAAAAGAGATCGTAAGTGAGCTGCAAACTCAGTATGTCACTGAAGTTTGCTGTGTGCTTAAGAATACTGATGGTGTTAAGTCACCTACAGCTACTCTCATCTTGACTTTTGGTGAGCGTGATCTCCCTTCCAATTTCAAAGTAGGGTGCTTAAATGTTCATGTTAAGCAGTTTATTCCTGCTCTTATACATTGCTATAACTGTCAACAGTTTGGTAATTTATCTGCAAAATGTCGGAATCCACCAGTTTGTCCGAAGTATGCTGACCCACCACATCCAGATATTTCTCAGTGCAGCAAACTTCTGAAGTGTGTGAACTGCGGCAAAGGACATCCTTTCTAGTCGAAGGATTGCACTCTGTCTTCCAGAATGAGCAGGCTGTGCTATTAATCCGAGCCACCGAACAGGTTTCTTTTGTCGAGGCACAGAAACCCTTCCATGCTCTCCAGGGCCCGAAACCTGCTGTTCCATACTGTGTTGTTGCCAATGCTCAACCAGCAGTAAATTATGCATGTACTCAGACAGTCGTTGTGGCTTCTCAGACCGAAGTGTCTGTGAGTACACTGAAGCCACGGGGAGTTCGGACGACCCGGACCATTACTGTCGGTACACAGTGTGGACCAGTTGAAAAAAAAAAAACTGTCGAAGCCTTCTGTGGTCAGCAAGTCTCTTAAGCAAGCTGTTGCGAAAAAAATTCGACAAGCCAAAGACTCCATCCCATACATCCCTTCCTGCAAGTGATTCTGATTCGCAGGATCACATCATCAACTCACCATCCTGTCTCACCAGAGCCAGAATCCGAGATGGCGGTTTATGTTGATCCGCAAAACACTGATGAAGGTTGAACATAGAGGGAAATTGAAGTAATTATATCTACACACTCTATTTCTATAACTCATGTCCCTCATATAGTGAAACTAGTGGCGTTATTTCCATAATATTAAAGAAATGAGACATCTCCTAGCATCCCTCATCCATACAGTTATTTGCCTTCAGGAAACACACTTTCATCCCACTGATACGGCCTCCATTTTGTAGTGACACATTATACTGTCAGGATAACATGTTAATGGACCATGCTTGTGGCGGTGTTTGTCTTGTGGTGAAGGATTCTGTTTACCATGAAGCTGTTGCCCTTCGCACTGATCTGCAGGCAGTGGTGGTTAGGTTTTTTTTTCGGTATGTTTGTCACTATTTGAAGCGTATGTATAACCCCACACCAGCATGTCAGCTTAGATGGTTTCGATGAGCTTTCATCTCAGCTCCCACGTACATTTATGGTCGTTGGCGACTAAAACACACAGTCAGATATAGGATGCTGAACATAAGGATTTTCGGGGTCGTGTAACCGAGTCGTGGCTCATCAATTCTAATATTATACTGTTGAACACTGGTGTGTACGTCTACACACTTCACCACCCATATTGGCACTTCGTCCTGCATTGATCTCTCCTTATGTAGCTCAGAATTTCGTCACCCACTTCGATTAGTCTTTATACCCAGATCTCTGTGGGGGTGACCATTTTCCAATAATTTTGAATCGGGTGTCGTTTGCTGCCATATGCATAACACCTCCATGGGTACTTAGGAAAGATGCATAGACTCATTTACAGCATTCCCTCAATTTCGCTGATGAGGTTCCCTGTGATGTAAACATGGCAGTGGAACTATTAAACTCTATCATCGTGTCAACTGGGGAAGCTGTCATCCTTCAGTATTCACCTTGTGGTCGTAGGCATGTTCCTTAATGGAGCGACGAATGCAGGGATGCTGTCTGTGCCTGACGATGTGTGCTCAGATGCTTTAGTTCTCACACCACTCAAACTAACCAGGAGCTCTTCTGCATCTGTCGGGCTCAGGCACAATGTTTCATCAAGGACAGCCAGCGTAAATCCTGGAGAGACTTCATTTCATTACTGATGGTATATGATACCAGTAAGTTTATATTGGACAATATTCGGAAGCTGTGCGGAAAATCTCTCGGCACATAGGTTCCCTTCCTGCGGGTCAATAATGGTATTGTTAGTGATGGGACAAACATAGCAGATTTGTTTGGTCAGTATTTTGCAGATATTTCGAGCAGTGTGCATTACACTCCCTCATTTCGAACCATCAAGGAGTCATGCGAGATGGTGGGTGTCAACTTTGGTGGCTAAGGTGACGACTGCAATCAGCCTTTCACCCGTCTTCAGCTGGAGCAGTCTTTGCCGCACTCGAATCATACACCTGTTGGCCCTGACAATACCCATTATGATATGTTTCAAACCCCCCAGCCCCCAGGAAAACTGTTTTTGCTGAGTCTCTATAATAACATTTGGACATCACATGTTTTTAACTTCAAGTGGCGCGAGTCCACCCTTGTACCAATTTTGAAACTCTAGAAGGTCAAGGGAATGTTTCCAGCATTTACCTATTTCCCTCATTACCTTTGTGTGTAAGACCACGGAGCATATGGTTAATGCATGCCTGATGTACTGCATTGAGACCCAGCAACTTTGATCGCCTCTTCAGCATGGTTTCCGTCAAAATCGTTCTGCGGTGGATCATTTGGTCAGCTTGGAGGATGCCATAGAGAATGCCTTTCTGCGAGGGCAGCACCTCCTTGCTGTATTTTTTGACTTGGAGAAGGCGTATGACACAACATGGAGACATGGTATCTTGCGACAGCTGTCTGCTTGGGGTTTTCGCGGACAACTTCCTACATTTATACACTGACGTGAACCAGGCGTTCACTGGTACCTTTGTGCCCACTGTGACTGCCGCAGTAGTGTCCTCCACTCCAGATGCACCACACCAGCGGGAATGTGGGCAAGAGCNTGTCCTCCACTCCAGATGCACCACACCAGCAGGCATGTGGGCAAGAGTGATAGTGTATTCAGTGTTATGTAATCAATCAGCGTTCGTCAATATAGTTTATTCAGTGCTATGTAATTAATCAGAGTTCACCAATATAATTACATGAGTGCGACATAATAGTTCGGAGTGCATCAGTATAGTTTATTCAAGGTTATATGTTTTTATTCAGTGTCGTAATTATCAAGTGTATTTGTTCCATGTGTGTAAATTGCATCAGTGTCATTAATTTAATCAGCAACATTAATTATTCAGAGCTTAATAATTTAATCATTATTATATATTGGTTCAGTGTATCTATTCAGTATTAATTTATATCATATTTATCGTGTTTAAAGACAGTCATCACATACCCAGCCAGCCAGGGACATGTGACATTGCTAAGTTGGCAATACAGTGGCTGCTGCGATGCAAATATTTAATATTAATATAACCCTGATTTAATGTGTATTTGTGCAAGGG
This sequence comes from Clitarchus hookeri, assembly GCA_002778355.1. NCBI lineage: Eukaryota > Metazoa > Arthropoda > Insecta > Phasmatodea > Phasmatidae > Clitarchus > Clitarchus hookeri. Next base: position 378,297 of record NQII01000483.1, on the reverse strand, counting down.
TAATTGTGTTTTATTATGTAAGTTGTATAGGGTAATTGTGTTTGATTATATTTATCTATGGTATATCATTTTCTTACATCTCATTAGCATTTTTAAGTAGAATTTATGTTTCATCTTTCCACCGCTTGGCGTCGGCGCTCTCATTTAGTGGGAGCCGGAGCAGTTCTCAGCCTAGTACGCTTCATCACTTCAATGCGGAGCGGCCATACAGCTCGCATTTTCCTATTATCTGATGGTGTGTTACCTCGAGTCCCCTAGGGTGATTACCCACGATCCGATCTCATCGCTCAACACTGAGCTTGCGCCCGGCACATTCACAGCTCGAGGGACACCGCGCGCCCAACCATCTCCCTTCGACAAGGGACGTACCAAGCGCACGTCAACAGCATTTTATGACCCACATTTTGAAAGTTAGTAATGACTTTATTGTACAACATGTCCCCGGAGCAGAGCACCAACTGGCCGACGAGCTGTCCAGGACACAAGGCACCGAGGTAGCCGTCGACAGGGACGAGTGGGACGACTTGCTACCCCCCAATGTCAACATTGCCACAACAACCGATAACAGACAGGTAATTTGCAATGCCATAAGAAAAACACCAGATCAAGAACCCAGGTTTGATGAGCTTAAGGCATTAGTGATCGGCGCACAGCACCACTGCCCAAAAACACATTCCAGAGTTACTAGAATAGGACATGGCGATGGGGAATGGTGGCGAATCCAGGACATGCACCTAGAGACCCGTCAGCATCACCCCGATGCAGCCTGGTGCCTCTATGTACCTGCAGGGGTACGAGAGCAAGCACTAAAGCATGCACGCGACAGCTATTTTGCCGGCCATCCTGAGGCGACCCAGACTGCCAGAAACCTCCACAGGCACTTCCACTGGCCGGGGGCCAACAGATATGTGCGCAGGCATGTGAAGAAGTGTGTCCCCTGCAATCACTTCAAAAGCAGGCTGACGGATGGGGTGACACAACAACAACCCAGGGTGCCAAAGGAACCCTTTGAGACAGTGTCCCTGGACCTCATGGGCCCCTACCCCCGTACTTCCACAGGAAAGAGGTTTATCCTGGTTGTAAGCGACTCATTCTCTAGGTGGACTGAAGCATACCCAATCTCCAGCGCACGAGCACGCACCATTGCAAGAACACTGGATACTGAGTTTCTTCCTTGCTGGGGGTACCCACAGGTCTTGCTCACAAACAATGGTACCCAGTTCACTGGGAGACACTGGCGTGAACTGTGTACTCGTTGGGGAGTAAGGCAGCATACAACCCCCTTATATACCACCAGAGGGCAAACCCGACAGATAGGCGCAACCTGACCTCAAGACACAACTGATGCAGTTGTGTCTTAAGGTCCTGGTTGCGCCTCTCTGTCGCGTCTGAGAGTGCGTAAAGACCGCACCAGCTGGGCCGAACACGTACCCGCAGCTCTATTCACCATCAGGAGGCGGGTGAACCTCGCCACGGGTCAGACTCCAGCAGCGGTTCTACAGGGCCGGGAACTGATGCTGCTTGGAGAATTTGCCGCACGCCAACTGGAGTCAGCAGAGGAACCAGAGGACATGGCTGCCAGGAAACACCGCAGGGAGGAAGAGCTAACAGCAGCTCGCCTCAATCAGGATAACTACATCCGGGAGTGGATGCCTGCCACTACGAGAGCGCCGCAGCGTTTGACACCTGGCCAACTGGTGTACGTCAAGGAGCACCGGGTTTCCAACAGCGCCTAGAACTTCTGCGCCGGGTTCGCCCAGAAATGGAGCGGACCGCACACGGTGGTGAAGCCGCTGGGGTATAACACATACCTCATTAGGCTAAGCAGCAGGAGGAGGGCCGCCGTCCACCGCGACGACCTGAGATTGGCAGTGGGGACGACGCCAGATCAGCAGGTGGTCCAACCGGAACAAAAAAAAAAACACACCAGTCGCCACCAGAAGGGAAGTCGGGAGGCAGAGCCCCGACAGTGACGGCAGAGCTCTTCGGCACCTCTTTTCCAGCACGACGCCAGGCGTTTCAATGCCCACGAGGGACGTGGAGGAGGAGGTGTCCGAGGGAGGACCGCCGTCACCAGCAACCAACATCACACGCATCAGTGCAGACCTAGAGGGGTCACCCAGCAGCATCGTGACGCCCTGCATCACGATGCTGGCCAGAAGGGATGCTGCCGAAGGCGAAACACCAGAGCCACCTGTGGGACCGAGCACACCACAGGGTATCCGTCTGGATGGCTTTGCCGCAGCAACCCCAGCAGGACCAACAGCGGGGGACTTCGCTCCAGAGGACGTCGGACAAAGCGACAGGGGGAGTGTAACGAGGTTCCTCAGCCTTTCACCAGGGCCCTCACCTCCCCCCTCGCCCACATCCACATCGCGCCGACATCCCCACCGCAGCAGCAGCAGCCAGGAGGAGTCCGAGGAGGAGGGGTCTACCACCCCTCTCGCCACTCCAAGCGGCCATGTCAGCAGGTGCGCCCGGCATGCACCACCTGTGTTGGGGACAACCCCCGCTCGCACCTACATGCCAAGGGACGCCAGCATCGCCGGGGCCAGCGCCCTGAACCTCCAGCAACAGCGGCAACCGCAGCTGCAGGAGTCAGCTCCCAGAGGCGCGGGCCTTACTCACTGAGGCCCCGCCACCAGCTGAGGCTACCCATTACATGCTGTGCCTAACAGCGTGGTGGGACATCGGAGGGACTGCACAGTCAAGTGGTCACCAGAGGAGGGGCCGTTCGACGTGAACCAGGCGTTCTCTGGTACCTTTGTGCCCACTGTGACTGCCGCAGTAGTGTCCTCCACTCCAGATGCACCACACCAGCAGGCATGTGGGCAAGAGTGATAGTGTATTCAGTGTTATGTAATCAATCAGCGTTCGTCAAAATAGTTTATTCAGTGCTATGTAATTAATCAGAGTTCACCAATATAATTACATCAGTGCGACATAATTGATTGGAGTGCATCAGTATAGTTTATTCAGGGTTATATGTATTTATTCAGTGTCGTAATTATCAAGTGTATTTGTTCCATGTGTGTAAATTGCATCAGTGCCATTAATTTCATTAGCATCATTATTTATTCAGAGCTTAATAATTTAATCATTATTATATATTGGTTCAGTGTATCTATTCAGTATTTTTTTATATCATATTTATCGTGTTTAAAGACAGTCATCACATACCCAGCCAGCCAGGGACATGTGACATTACTAAGTTGGCAATACAGTGGCTACTGCGATGCAAATATTTAATATTAATAGAACTCTGATTTATTGTGTATTTGTGCAGGGGTAATTGTGTTTTATTATGTAAATTGTATAGGGTAATTGTGTTTGATTATATTAATCTACGGTATATCATTTTCTTACATTTCATTAGCATTTTTAAGTAGCATTTATGTTTCATCTTTCCACCACTTGGCGTTGACCGCGCTCAGTTGGCGGGAGCCGGCACAGTTCTCAGCCTAGTACGCTTCATCACTTCAATGCGGAGCGGCCATACAGCTCGCATTTTCCTATTATCTGATGGTGTGTTACCTCGAGTCCCCTAGGGTGATTACCCACGATCCGATCTCATCGCTCAACACTGAGCTGGCGCCCGGCACATTCACAGCTCGAGGGACACCGCGCGCCCAACCGTCTCCCTTCGACAAGGGACGTACCAAGCGCACGTCAACAGCATTTTATGACCCACATTTTGAAAGTTAGTAATGATACTACATACTCTCGGGACTTTTTTTCAGGAGAATGGTGCACCACAAGGCAGCTTTTTGACTGTCACTCTGTTTACCATCACTGTTAATGGCATTGTGCGAGCCTTTCGACTGCCTGTGATTTGTGCGCTGTGTGTGGAATAATTTACCATTTTCTGCCATGCTGCTTCTCTATGCATGGCAGAACGTCAGATCTAGCTGCCCGTCCACCGCCTTGGCGACTTGGTGGACAGCCATATTTTCCACTTGGCCACAGCCAGGGCACAGGTGGTCCACTTCTGTAGAAACGTGGCATTTTTCCTTCTCCAGAGGTTCTTTACTGTTACTCTATTTTGCTGGTTTGCAACACTGTCAAATTTTTAGTCCTTTTGATTGATTATAAACTCTCTTGGCAGAGTAATATTCAGTCCGTGAAATCTCGCTGTATAAGGGAATTGCATCTTTTGAAAACATTGAGTGGTCATGACTTGGGGCTGACCGAGTTAACCTTCTTTGACTCTATCATGCCCTGGTCCATAGAAAGCTTGACTATGGCTGTATAGTTTATTCTTCTGCTAGGCTGTCTGTGTTGAAACCATTGGTGAGTGTTTACAATGCTGGTATTTGTATTGCGACATGGGATTTTCGCACGAACCCTGTTGTCAGTATATGTGCCAGGGCTGGTAAACCTCCTCTACATTACAGGTGTGAAAAACTGCTGCTTTATTATGTGGTGCGGGTGCTTCCGGACGCTTTGCACCTCCACCACATTGTTTTTCTCCATCCGTCGATGAACGGTGTTATTATACTAGGCCATGTTCTCATCAGCCTACATCAGTATACTTTGCACATGCCATGGAGCATTATACCTTACCTCTGTGTGTTGCCTTTGCCTTGTCATGAACAGCCATGGCTGACAATGCTGGTGTAGGCGTGCCTCGACATTGTGGAATGTCCTAAAATGATCGCTCCTCCTGTTGTTTAGCAGGACGTTTTCCTGTATATGGTGTATTTTGTGTTCCGTGGTTTTATTTGATTGTACAATGATGGTTCCAAATCACATACCTCCACTCAGTGCGCATTCTTCACTTGTGCTTCTCGGTATCTTTTTCGACTTCATCCAACTTACAGTATTTAAACTGCAGAACTTTATGCTACTTTTAAAGCTCTGTGTTTTATCAGTAGGGTGCTTCACCATAAATGCCTTGTGTGCTCCGATTCGATGAGCGTATTAACAGCCATCAGATCTGGTTCCACAGCTCACCCGCTTCTTTCCATGAACCAGGAGAAGCTGGCGGGGACTGTGCATATTGGTGTTCATGTCGTCTTCCTGTGGGTGCCAGGGCATGTGGGTATCCCCTACAATAAAGCAGCAGATATGGCGGCTAGGGAGCCAAGTTGCCTTCTACCCTGAGACACTCATGTCTGTGTGTGCGATGTGCTGCATGCAGTCTGTGGCCTTGTCTGGCATACTTGGCAGCGAGATTTGACTTCTCTCCCAATGTCCAAAAAGTTACGGACCATCTCTGACTTTCCCATTTGCACTTATCGTGATGTTTCATGTACCTGCAGGGAATATGTTGTGCTTTCTCGCCTTCGCATCGACCACACTTGTCTGACACACAAATATCTGCTTCGTGGCGAACCCCCTTCTGAGTGTGATGCCTGTGGCACTCTCTTGACTGTCCGGCACATTCTGGTGGAGTGTCGCAGGTATGACCAGGCTCGTCGCACTTTTAATGTACCTGACGACGTACTGCATAAGCTTTGTGATGGGAGTACATCTGTGAGTGGCATATTCCCATTTTTACGTGCGACAAGTATTTTTATGTGTTGCGATTTGTTTTTTATTCTTGTGCTGTTGCTTGTGTTTAATACTTTATGTTTGTTTTTGTGAATGTCCTTTGGCCTCCTGTGAAGGTTTTTACTCTGTTTTTCCCAGACTATCGTTTTGCCTCGTGTGGAGGATTTTAATGTGTTTTGGACTTCACATTCTTGTGGGCGTTAATGACCTCGCTGTTGAGCGTACCACAATCCCGCTCACTCACTCTACCAAACTTGGTTTGTTGAAATTATCAATTAGAGTATCAAATGTGTTAATACATAGCCTATTTTGTCAGCAGTTTTGTAAGATGGCGACATATGAATCACGAAGTATTCGTCATGTCTCGGGAAAATATCCACATATTCTCACCAAGTTTGGCACTAAAGAAATACTACCGTAGGTCATGTAATCTAACATGTTGTAGTAGGTCAGACAGTTATTTTCAAAATGGCAGCCATATAAACATTTACATCACTATGCTGTATCTACGAAACCATGTAACAAATTTCAACCTAACTTTGTATACTAGCAGTATTTTTTACAACCATTAAATGTGTCTACCCAGAACCTCTTTTGCCCACCATTTTGAATGATAGTGGCTCACGAATAAATCATGTTTTGTCACATTTCAGAAAACAATCGACCGATTGCTATCAAATTTGACAAACATGTAGTAATACAGTAGGTTATGTAAACTGACATTGAAATTAAGATAAACACTTATTTTTAAAATGTCTACTTATTTTTTGTAAGCTGGCAGTGTATTTTACTACAATGAAATGCGTCTACACGGAGCCTCTTTTGTCCATTAGTTTGTAAGCTATTGCGGCATGATTAAATACAGTTTTGTCATATCTCGGGAAATAATCAACCGATTCCTACCTAATTTGACAAACAAGTAGTACTATGGTAGGCCATGAAAACTGATGGATTTTATGCGTGTCTAACACTTATTTTCAAAATTGGCGGCCATACAAATATTTCAATTTAGTATAAACATTTTGTACTCCATTAATGAAATAGCAAAATAAGAAAGAATTGAGCTTTTATGACATGTCGGAATAAATCAATCAGTTCTCTCCTAATTTTGCACAGAAATAGTGATACAGTAGGTCACATAAATTTACACATTTTAAATGTGTCTGGCATTATTTGCAATATGACTCATATAAGTAATTTAGATAAGTTAGTGATACATATTAAAAATCCTAATCCTTTTTCGTTTGTACTTTGTATGCTGAGAGTATCAATTAGAAGCATCTTTTTTTTATAGAAACCTTATTTTGGCCACCTTTTTGGAAGATAGTGCCTGGTGATAAAATTGAACATTTATGCCATATATCGAGAACCAACTAACTTATCCCTGCCAAATTTTTTATATAAGTAGGAAGTAGGCCATGAACATTTACATTATTTAAATAGGTAAAATATTTTTGTTTCAAAATTTTCTGCATTATATAGGATATTTATAGTTAAGTTTGTCGTATCTATTAAATAATTTGAGAAAAATTCAACCAAACTCTGCATGCTGACAGTATCTTTTGGAAGCGTAAGATATGCCTATACAAAGCCTGGAAGGCATTTTTGTACAATAGCACCAAAAGAGAAAATAATGCTTTTATGCCATATCCCAGGAACCAGTCGGCCTATTTTCATCAAATTCTGCACGCAGTTAGTGTTACGGTGGACAGTGCATACCTACATGATTTAAGTGACTCACACACTTGTTTTCAAAATTATGTTTTTGCAAATATCTATGGTTGTTAAACCCAGTCTACCGAAACTTTAGTCTGATTACATCTGTAGTTGATGCTCCGAATTCTACCTCTTTAAAGCAGTTGGTTGCATGTCTTGTTATGGTACGAGGTGTTCTGGGTTCGAGTCCCGGGTATGATATGTGTGTATTAAAAATTTTCTCGCTAGTATGGCACTTGTTTCTGGCTCCAATGATATCGCTTTCAACGAGACCTCAAGACCCACCTAAGAACTTCATCAAAATAATTTGCATTCATGTAGAGAAAAGTAGGCTCATTAGTTATATCAGTAACATCACTTCTTGTCTGTTAAAGTTTCGTCTACGCAGCTGCAAGATTGACGAAAATACCTTCGTACATGAAACTTTTGCAGATTTTCATTATTCACGCCTCGACATCAACACAGCGTTATTTACTGTTGCCATTTGTGTGCTAAAATGTGAAGATAATAAACAACCTGGGACACTTACACGTGCGTGCGTGGATGAAAGTTGAAGTTGTTGAATGATCTAGGGACATGGGCCTTGGGACATTGAAACCATAGGCTGTGACATGGTCATGTGCACCAATCAGCAGTTACGAGTTCGCGGTCGAGCTATTGTGGACTAGACTAACTTCAAAAGTAATAGTTCTAAATAATCCTTGTGGAATTATTTTACTCAAGCAAATTAACTGGGAAAATTTGCTTTGATATGTTTTGTTTTAGATAAAAACAGTTTTGTCATAGGTTAGTCTTAGTTCAATATAGTTTCGGTTAGGTTCAGTTCGAAACATTTTTACTTCGGTTAGGTTCAGTTCGAAGCTGGAAAATTGAGGTTCGCCCAGCTTTAAAATTAATTTAGGGGAACGCACAGAAAGAGAAAGGAGATCTTGTACGTCTATCTTATTTTAAACTGACTTTGAAAATTTTATATTTGCACCTATGTTCGAAAGCACAGAATCTTGAAGATGGTTTAAAATGTCATGTATAACGTTGTGAGTAAACTAAACTTGGGAAGGTGCAACTTATGACTCCCAGAGAAATAGTGGTTGGGGAACTGAATTGCTTTGCAAGGAAGTGTATTCCCTCCCTTCAGCAAAATCATCGATGCGATCAGACAGGTCGAGGTAAAGTACAGAGGCATTAACGACCACTGCCTGTCTTTTCGCACTGTGCTCTTTTTCTTGTTCCAGAACCGTTTTCAATATAGGCTTCGTACTTGATGTACCCAAACCTCGTTGACTGCTTCTATTTTCATGATATACTCCCCGTTCTTTCCCACAAACCATTTGAGGCATCTCGTGCACCTAGTTACTTGGTAATACTTCAAAAGGTTGGAACCTTTAAAAAAAAATCTTCGTATGAAACTTTATGTGTATTTACATAAATAATGATTTGCCTTTTTTTTTATATCCCATCATCTGACATGCAATATTTTGTGAACCTGCCATTTTGTGTTGTTAAATCAAAGCCAGAATTTCAATTTATACTTATTGCATTTTTCTTGGGACTGTATTTGCAAAATTATACATAACTGATTACTTCTTAGTGGACTATACAATTCTGTGTTGTGAACACAATAAATAATCGGAGCTTCAGAATGTTGTCAGATATAATTCACAAAGCAAGTTGCGTGGTACATGTGAATAGTTACTAAATTAATGTGTATCATTTAAATTTTGACTGGAAGAGGTTTTTATAAAATATCTTGCACACATCAGTAGTGCCTCGTAAAATTCAATGAACACAAGTGGGTAGTTGATGTTAACAATCATACCACTCTCACTTGCTGCGATACCAGGACACACTGCCTTCAGACACGAGAGCACATCAGCAGCACTAGGCTTCGACGCAGACACTGGCTCTTGCGTCCGGGGAGCAGGTGCTGCCGCCTGTGGTCGGGAGACGCAGCGGTAGATCACTTCGCCATCCACAGTCACTATGTTCTCTCCATGGTAGTTGTGATGAGAGATCAGGTTAGACCACTCCAAAGAGCAGATGTAGTGCAAGAAGTGCCTAGCGGAGACCGGCTCACCCAGGGAACAGTATAGCTTGTAGGCTGCACGCAGTGGCAGGTCGTGCAGGTTCTCATGCAACACTGTGCCTGTCGCAAAATAAATAAGTCTGTAACACAGGTACACTATCAAATGCGATACTGTGGAATTTGTTTCAATGGAACTTCTGTATTTTTAACACCCAATTTACAGCTTCAAATTTATTATTTTATTGATTAGAATTGCTGTCTTTGATAAATAATAGAACGAGTTAACATTGTGGTAGGCCAACCCAACTGGCAGTAAAGAATTTTTGTGCTTTAACACTATTTTTTGTAAACTTGTATGAGTTAGTGACATGATCATGGACATAATTCGTGACCTGCCTTATCATGTCACATGCTTTCTCATCCAAACCTTTTTTTCCAATTCCATCCATCCCTTCTACTAGATTCTACTTGGTTCACATCCACACTTACCTTCATCTTGTATTTCTGGAGAAACATCATACTGGAAATGGAAAACTGAAGGAGAATCCAAAAAGTTCACGATAAAAGAGCTGACACTTATAAGATCAGAAAACAAAAACTTCTCTTCCCCCCCTCCCCCCCCAATATNATGTTGCGCCTCTGGCCAGCCACATCCTCAAGAGAGTGACTCCTTGATGCTTATCTCCAAGTCACAATGTCAGCTCGATTACAAGGTCACTCTGTCACTCTATGGTTAGACATGTCCTGTCATCTAACACTATGGCAGCAAGATGTCAGATGTGACAGTATGTAAATCGTATACATTCAAGGGTATTCGGAGGTTTTCATATTATTACAATTATATGCTAATTATTTGGAGACATTCAATTAGAATAGTCACAATTTTCTTTGCTAGAGATAACTCTCGATAGCACATCAAAATTTATTTAGGAGACCTGTTTTCCGTCATTTTGAAAGGTACTAAAAGCAATACTTTGGTACTACAAGATGTCCAAAATTAATGTTTACACCCTTTGAATGGGAATAACAGAGAAATTATTATAGACAATCTGATGGGACTGCTATAAGAATGACATTGGGAGTGTGCCAATGCTGATAACAGTTATAACTGTGGTTTCCATTGGAGAGTTGCTGTACAGACTTCGACATTCCGAGGCAACGTGTGAATGTTTAAAAATCTGCCCATCATCATCTTGCACCTCAGAAATGTTCTCACATTTCCGATAACACTTTACAATCCACTTGCGTTGCTCTAAAGAAAATCTGCCACATCCTACATTTCCACTGCAGTTGTAGTGCTGCCGCTTGTGGCTGTAAACGGAACTAACTACAATAGAACATACCCTACGTTGTCCTTGTCGCGTAAAATACACACAGTCACATTACGTTTTCTTTAATAGTTTCTCTGTTATTAAGGCATAAAGAGTGAAAACATTATTTTGTGACAGTCGGTATATCTCGGAAACTAGTGTACCTATCTCACAAAATCCGGAATACAAATACATATATAGTATACGTATTTGAAGTACGCAGTTGAGCACAAAAAAGTCCTAGTTTATGGTAACAGATTGTACGCTGTAGATGTCGAAAGAAAGTTGGAAATTATTTATATCTATAAATTATTTTATTTTAATTTATACTCCAGTTTCTTTTCCCCATTTCCCCAGTGACTCACGATTTGTAAACTGTCCCTAACTTCGAAAGTGCATGATATTAGACATGGGTATTAATTTACACGTACAACTATTATTACAACTAGTTGGATAAACTGTTTCTCTAGAGTAATGGGTGGAGGACATTGTGCTGTGGTCTGACCACTCGCCTCTTACTACAGAGAAGAGGGCCTAACTCCCAGAGGGATCAAACCTTAATATTAAATTTTGGAAACATGACGGATGTAGCCATTATCAGGGACAGAGCCAGGGGGTTACACCTGACACCCCTCCCCACTTAAAGTTGATGTTAAGGTAACATGAAAAAAAAGCATAGACTAATGCCCAAGTTATATATTTGTAATAGCTGCTTGGGGAGTGATTAACACATTAAATTCCCAATTTTTTTTCGTAAATGTCAGCTTAAATGTCAGCTACAACCAAGACCTCTTGTAATTAAAACACAGAATCCTTTGCACTGGTACTGTAACGAATTACTCCATGGAGGTTGGCAGTTCATAAATTTAACACAAATAAAGGAGCAACATACTCGCTAATTTCTACTGCATTACATGTTATTTAATAATTACAGTCACGCCGAAAATCATACATCTAGCTGTAACAATACAATTAAACCCAACAAAGAAATGTTTACCCAGAAAAAAAAGACGATGTTTATCCAAAACAGTGTATAAAGAATGCCAAAGAACATTAGGTACAATTTTAGTTTGGGGCCACGGTGGCTGAGCGGTTAGCTTGCTCGCCTCCTACCAAGGAGAACCGGGTACAAACCCCGCCGGGATCACTCCCGGATTTTCGCAAGTGGGTATCCCGTTTCCGTCACCTCTTCATTCCGGCGCTGCTCCATACTCATCTCAATCACCCTCACCGGCTCTCACGATCTCGCTGTTAAGAGTTGCCCAAAAATCTTCACTCACTCGCAATTTGAGTTAATTATGTAATACTCGTATATTATATAAGCTTGAATACATAAACAATGTCTTGGTGCATGTCACGAGCCCCCACGCGCTCCCTTCTGCAAACGGCTGAACCACCCCTGGTTGTTGACCTGCCGGCTCTCTCGGAACACCCCCGACTCCCAGACTATCGTATTTCGCCGCTGCTCTATCGCAGCCCATCGGTGTTCAACAAGTTGGCTGCTAGGCACCCTGCACACACCTGCCAGTAGGAACACGTTCACAACACAGTGCACTTAACTTGCTTGAGACAGCATCAGTGATGCAGGTCTGAACTTATTTACACGTGCCTGTATGGCGATTGCAGTTGAGAAATACGTCCTCTTGCAGGAGTTTCTGGAATGCTGAAGCCAGAATATTCTGTCCGTAGTTGTGCCTGTGCAGAAGCCACGCCAGGAACAACAGGCAGTGAAGAAACTGCCAGAAGTAGATGGCCTCGAAAGGGTCATGAGGTTTTTGGAGGAGGATAGACGGGTTGTCGGCTGCAAACAAAGACGACATACTTCATAAAAACGATCACACACAATATAGTGTTTAGTGCAGTTGTCGCCAGTATTATAACGCGTGTTGTGAATAAAAGTACAGTATCACAGCAGTAGAAGACGCAACTGCTTGGCATGGAGTATCCACAGAGTCTCAGTAAGGAAGCTAGATGCTTATAACATAATCAGGGTTGGCTACGGTTCCAGCCAAGCCGAATGCCTGACTCTGTTTCTGAGCAACAAGTCGTTTACTGGGTGTCTGGAGCCCGCTGGAATCAGGACCCATTGTTTTTCTCAACGCTGTTGTGCATAGCCTCTGTGCATGAAACAGTGCGGCACATTCCCCCAGAGTTTGTCTTTCTGACTGCTGTTCAAGCCTTCACGCGTCATTTTGGCCCGCCTCCGACAAAGTCAGTTAGCTATAAGTATAGGACCTCCAGGCTAAGCTTAGCTCATGATCAATTTTGTGTACGGAAGTCTCGTTTGTATAGAACGTTTACAGAAATGTGTGGTTAATAGCGAATGTACTAGTCTGATGTTTAACCAATCACACAATCGAAATTAACTAGATTTTAATAAAGTAGTGATTTATTATCAAATTACATAGTTTAGACTTATTTTTTATTTAGTAACAAAATGAGAACTTTACTTGTTATTCCGATTTTATCCCTGAGTTCTGTTGGTGGACGTACACGACACAAAACAAAATATCGCCTTTTCGTAGTGCACAGCTGTAACTTGCAGGATACCTCCTAAACGACACGTACGAGCAGGGTCGGTGCTAACAAATTTGTCGTCCTAAGGAAACTTACTAACCCCCCT
>NQII01000483.1:300429-365055 GCA_002778355.1 Clitarchus hookeri | reverse complement strand
CAAAATTTTTTTGTAACTACAAAAATTGCGACTTTTCAACATATTTGAAACACAAAAGAGTAAAAAGCTTGTATGTGATTGGAAATCTCATGTCAATAAATAATAACTACACTGTCAGTAAATGCTAGTAAATGTGTATAACTAAAATTTTCTGATTATTTTTATATTTAAGTACTTATAAGTTTGTACGGTGCACTATACAAGATACTCGTTCATAATGTTATGTCTTCTCGCGTATTCTTTGAGATTGAGTTTGCGCAGGACATCCTAACTTACAACATAAACCGCAATATTCATTAGAACGTAATAAAATATGAAAACATGGACACGGTATCACGCATGAGTAAATATGAAGCTAATTACTGCGATTAAAAATAAATTTATATTTTAAGAGTACATATAAGCTCTAAAATTCGTTACATATTTATTGAGCTAATTGTAGGAATAGTGATATATTTAGTAAATTAGATGACACAAAAACTTTATTTAGAACTCTGAACTCTACACAATCATACGCACACACTGTGTGTGTATATATATATATATATATATATATATATATATATATATATACATTTCCTTCTAATGCATGTGCAAAAAAATAACGAGCAGAGAATCTGTGAGCAGTACGCCTGCTATGGCATAACTTCCCTCAGACCTGTGAGCAGTATGCCTGCTATGGCATAACTTCCCTCAGACATGAGCCTGTACACTTACTCCTTTCCGCTCTGGGTCAATTCGAAAATNTGCCTGCTATGGCATAACTTCCCTCAGACATGAGCCTGTACACTTACTCCTTTCCGCTCTGGGTCAATTCGAAAATAGCAACACAAACTTATACTTCTTCATTTTTTATTTAAAAAAATCAGATCCTGGTTCCAAAACGATTTTAAGTTGGAGCTGAGATTCAGTGTAAAAGTGTTACACAAATATGACAGGCTGAGTTCCGATCGTAGATGTCCTGATCTGAGTTCAGAAAAAAAAATGTGATCTTGATCAGCGTTGGGTAGTAACTAAATAAAGGTAACGAGTTACTTTAAAGTAATTTTTTGTTGTGAATAGTAAAATTTTTTCAAGGTAACTTGTAGCTTAACTAAGTTACTCATTAATTATAACATACAGTAAAAATTAAAGTTACTTTTACGTTACTCTTCGCTCCACAATACTGCACAACGAGCATCTACTCCCACATAAAGAGAGGAAACTCAAGCACATAACTTTTGTCGCTTATTTTACCTCGCGATTACGTGGCGATAATTGGAAACACAAAACTGCGAATATGCTCAGCAACTCTCCCCTCCCCAACTCTTGTATTTTCTTGTTATATTTTTTTTGAAGAATTTGTTTTGTTTACGTTTTACGCATAGGTGTTTTAAGGCCCTTACACAATAGAAAACTTTAGCATTTGACTTCACATTTCCTTTCATTTGACGAAACCACCAATACAAAATACAATTGTAAAGTAAAGATCAGACCATTACTAAGCAAACACGAATGACAGCTCACGAACTTATTACTTCAGAAGGACTGAAGAAATGACAAACATATTTCCTTGTACTCTTGCTCACTCACCACTTGTCTCATCGTCTATACGCGCATAGGCGCCCAACTGTCGTGCAGTATTCCCGTCGGCGACTCGTACGAACGTGACTATAAGCGGTGATTGTATGGTTTTAAGGTTAGGTTAATATAGATAGTAAGATCGATGTGTGTTTGGAGTTTCTGTATAAAAAATTAAGCAGCTCAAAATGATTCTGAAAACACCTGTTTTAGCTATTTTCACGCTCATAAAAATAATCTACTACTGTGCTACACTATAAGAAAATGGTTCAATATACAGCAAACAAAATTGCAACTTTGATATATCGATTTTAATCAAACGTCAACTTCCACTTACTAATTTCGGAGTTACTCCTACGGAGGATTTTGAAAACGAGTGCATCAATTTCGAATGTCAAAAGCGTCTTTTCGTAGGTAAATCATTGAAGTTCCCTTTTCTTTGAAATTAATTAAACGTTTAGTATTATATTACATTTTGACATACACATGTCCTTTTCAGCAAGAATAAAGAACATATTATTGATGACTAAGGTGTATGTTTATATAACTTGTTAATCCTCTTTTGTTAATTATTTTCATGATTTTAAATGCTTTACCCCCCCCCCCCAATGCTAAGCAATCTTCCTAGAAGAAAATCAACTAAAAATAATATTCTTGTCCACCTGAGTACTATTTTATAGACCAGACATATACGCAGAATTACGTATATTCCTAAACATTCCATCACGCCGCCTCATCTATTGCTCGCTGAATTCAGTAGACCAACCGATATAACGAAAGAAATACAAATGAAACAATCTATAATTTAGATTCATATTAAAACTTGTGGCTCAGGGATCAGTAATGATGACTTTGTCATTTAGAAGATAGACAAAGCAGAACTTAGTATCGTATATTCAACTTGAGCATTAAAGCAGTACTCTGTATTCTGAAGGTTACATTTGGATTATATTTTTAAACCATATATGATTACAGCTTTGACTGGAGCTTAACCATGCATATATGTAACAGTAAATTTCCTACTATCGAACCGTAAAGGAATTTCTGAGGGGAATAAACCCTTTTGGCTAGCATAATAGTTCGCTATGGTCTAAAAATAATGCAGAAGAAGTGGCAACCGGAGGTGGTTTGTAGCAGTCTGTTAACTCCAGTCTGGTATGTTCACACTTCATGCCTGAGTTACAACAAAGACAAAAAATTGTGGAATAGCTGGAGCTATTCTAATCTGCATAAACTCGTGTCATTCTAAACATAAATATATCGAATACCAACTCTTCTATACAATTTCACATGTTGATAATTAGAGTCACCTGCCTTTTACCCCCTTTAATTTTAGAATACCTACATAATTAGATAATGGGAATATGGAAATGTAATCGCTACATAATCGTTCCTGAGACAATCTTCTGTACTTTGACAATAGGGCCATGGGAATTCAGTGTTCAGACCATTCATCTCTCACCAGAGTGAATCAGGCGTTGTTCCCGGCGGAGTAACATTCGGATTGCGGCATGTGGGTCGCGCGGCGGGCGATGCAATTGGCCGAAGAGTTTCCTCGGAGTACTCCCATTTCCCCCGCCCCTGCACTTCGTCGCTGCTCCATCTCCATCTTACATCGGTACTCGAGACTTCAGCTGCTAAGCACCATTGTCATCTTTCACTCTGCTGCGACGTCGACTGACGAGACTCACCTAGTGCTTGGTCGAGCTCCACAAGAGACACGTGGGTGTGCTGAACTCCGATGTCACGGAACATCTGCCACATCATGATCCTCGCCATGACAGGTCGGTAGGAGGGCTGCTCGCGGCACGCGATGGTGGAGTACTTGTCGTACAGCTGTCGTAGCCGAGGCATGTTGAGCAGGATCACCTGGCGGAGTTTCTTCTCCTCACTCCGCAGCGCTGCCTCGCGCTTCTCTTGGTCTTCACCCTGGCTTTTTGAAAGTGCTGTTTTCACAAGCTCCTGGTAAAATGTTAGATCTATTTCATGTGCTGGAGCATATAGTAAAAATTTTCCATCATGTTCACGGTCGTAAAGGTCGTCGCCTGCACCACTACCGACGGCTGGCCGCTCGTGACCCAGCACGAGGTTGTCGTGGTGGAACACGGTGTCGCTGGCCAGCCNTGACCCAGCACGAGGTTGTCGTGGTGGAACACGGTGTCGCTGGCCAGCCGGGAGCCATTGCTGCGGATGATGGTAGCGGCGCCGTGCTTGAGTCCTCGCACCCAGTTGCCTGTGATGCTGGCGTCCCTCCCCAGCAGCAGGACTCCGGGTCCATGCTGCCGGCCCTGCTCCCAGCAGCCGTGGTGCACGGTGGCCTGTGGGAAGGCGAACTGCTGCGTCGAGAAGGCATCCCACGTGTATGCTCCACTCCCGTGCATGTCTCCTTGGCGCCACTCGCCGCGGTACATCTGCCATGCCTGCACCGAGCACAGAACATGCACTCGCCTCAGTTAAATATAACAGTGTGTATACAAGCATACAAGTTGCAGGGTTTTATGTAATGCATCCACCGACCAAAAGTTTTTGATACTTCCAAATCGTGAGAACGCTCTGATTTTCTAAACTAAGTACATTCGAATTATTGTTCGAAATAAAGCATATATGTTATGTCAAAGGATAAGGATACCGCTCTTAACATATGTGTCTACAATCCGAGCTAGACCTGACTTGTCCCGTATACAATAACTCGTCATGCTTGACATTAGTGGACAAGAAAGCGAAAACTGACGGTTCGCTTTGCTAATAAGTACTGTCACAGCATTTACTTGGACCAAAGAAAATATTTTCAAAACGTCAAAAAAATGTTATATGATTTACTGTTGCATTAGCCACAACACTTAGCTTACTTGGTACAGGTACCGACTAAGAGCCCGCCTCTAGAACCTCTGTGGACTTACTAATACTGTATTTACAGAATTTTTGTACTTCAATGGCTGGCCAGAATTTGCATGACATTCTACTGCTGGCATCAGATTAGCTCCTAGGGCGCATTACAACACAGTTCTCACATGTGATTTTCCGACGAAAAGCTATCATCGAGTAGTTTTCGTACTAGCTGACTAAGTGACAATCAGATCATAGCCAGTCTGTGCAATTTTCTTGAGTTCTGCTATGTACAACTGGCGAAACCATGCAATTAACATAATTCTGAATATCACAATTGGATCTTGTCAATACCTGTTTTGAATTTCTCATAGGTTGAATACCTTTGAAATTCTAGTAGAAACAAAACTCTCGCTGACATAGTATGCGAATTGTATGCATTTGTATTGATATAATAGGAACTGTTAATTTGTATATGATTTGGACATATGAGAAATGAGCATGAATTTGAAGAAACTCTCTACCCACGCACATATGAAACATGCATATGAGGAATGCACAGCAAAAATCCTTATCATTTTCTCTTTTGACAGTAGCCACGGTGTCCAGACCTGTACAATCATCTCTAGAACCTCAGTGCTGTTACTGCAGCAGATATCTTCACACGACTAGGATGCTCGACTACATCACAGACGTGTGCGTGGGTCCTTCCATTAAGTAGTTCCGAAACGATACATGCCACATCAATTTGGAGGAATTGATAACTTGAAGAGATATTATAAAACAAGACATACTAAGTGTGCTTCCATCACTGAAAACATATTAAGAGGCCTACCATCATCCTTGTCCTCAAATACTGCCGGCTTTTCTACTTGTAATATTCAGCTATCCCCATCCTCAAATACTTGTCACAAATCGTCAAATGTGGGTCAGCTGTTTTTAAATGCTTTTTCCTCATACTTAAGTATTGATTAGTTGCCCTTGTCTAACTATTTTGATAGCCTGATCAAAGAATATATGAAGGAAATTGCCACAGATGTTTACAAACATGAAATATATAAGCAAAGCAAAATACCGAAGCACCAAAAGCTGTGAAATCCGATGTCGATAAGACAAAAGCTATAAAAGGAAGTAATGATAATGTACTTGTTCTGGTGAAAAAAAACTAGCAAGGCGATGAAGACATGGTGTCTAACGAAGACAGCGATGTCATACATGTTAATGGAGATAGTGATGGCTATTGTTTTTCAAATTTTATTTATTGCAGAAGTGAAGAATATAGGGCTGAAGACGCGAACCCAGTGTTCTGGTTCGGGCAGCAAATGTCATCTGACATGACTCATAAAAGAAAAGACGAATGAGCATATGATGAATATAAATATGATGCAGTGACAAGTGGGTGATTACTTGCAGAGGATGTAACTCGACAAGAATATCAGTAGTGTATTTTCAGACTATGCGAACGAACTGAAGTTTCAGCCCTTGCTAAGCTGTGGAAATATTGTAAAACATCCAAGAGCTTAAGAGCCTTCATTACAGCTCGTACAATTATACACTGCTGACTATTGAAACTTGCTTTATGACGTTCTTAGTACTTCATGCAGGAAAATTTTCTAGTGGTAAATATAAAAAAAANTGACTATTGAAACTTGCTTTATGACGTTCTTAGTACTTCATGCAGGAAAATTTTCTAGTGGTAAATATAAAAAAAAACGTATCAATTAATTTTTTTCATAAAAATAATTATTCGGTTTCTATATTTAAGTTATCTTAATTAGAAGTTGAAATTTTTTTTTTCGAACATAACCACCAATTATATATAGAGATATGTGTGTGTGTATAAAAAAAACTTGACTAACTAACAGACATATCTACGCTCAGCGTCAACCATTGTTCCTAGAAACAGGAAATTTGGAGAAAACATTTATTATGTAATGTAGGCAGCCACTAAGGAGAGATTTTTCCAAATTTAACCCCTAAAAGGATGAAATGAGGGTTCAAAGTTTTTATGGAGAAAACATATTAAATGGTCATTTGAAGCCGCCGAAAGGCTGCAAGTCAAAGCTATTTAAGTATTGAACTATTTTAGTGTTTGTGCAACNTTCGGTTTCTATATTTAAGTTATCTTAATTAGAAGTTGAAATTTTTTTTTTCGAACATAACCACCAATTATATATATATATAGAGATATGTGTGTGTGTATAAAAAAAACTTGACTAACTAACTGACATATCTACGCTCAGCGTCAACCATTGTTCCTAGAAACAGGAAATTTGGAGAAAACATTTATTATGTAATGTAGGCAGCCACTAAGGAGAGATTTTTCCAAATTTAACCCCTAAAAGGATGAAATGAGGGTTCAAAGTTTGTATGGAGAAAACATATTAGNCAGCCACTAAGGAGAGATTTTTCCAAATTTAACCCCTAAAAGGATGAAATGAGGGTTCAAAGTTTGTATGGAGAAAACATATTAGATGGTCATTTGAAGCCGCCGAAAGGCTGCAAGTCAAAGCTATTTAAGTATTGAACTATTTTAGTGTTTGTGCAACATATTCCATTGATTCCCAATGACTTTCCTTTTGAGTTCAAAAGCGTGCAGTTCCCCCTCAAAATGTGCTTCCTGTTGGAGATAAATAAGTTGCAGGGGCAAACTCTCAAATCCGCAGGAGTTGACTTGAGACAGGATTGTTTCTCCCATGGCCAGTTTTACGTGGCGTGTTCACGTTTAAGCTCACCCCTCAGCCTGGTTGTTTTGGCACCACCCTCTAAAATGCAATGAAGTTTTGTAAAAAGCCTAACTTAAATGTCAATTAAACGAACCCCAGTATAATACCATCTGTCGCAGTACTACTTGATTAGCAAGTTTGGTAGGAATTTGTCAATTGTTTCGCGATATAGTTAATAAAAACTTTTTATTTTCATGAGGAAAATCTTACGAAATGGCGGACAAAAGATGGTCCATGTAGATGCATACAAAATAAAATTACAATTGATTACATTGTTTAGACGATAAAGCACACTAAACTAAAATGGCTGTATGGCCGCCATTTTGTTAATAAGTGCTGACATACATACTATTTTACGTCATCTGCCGCAGTATACTATTTGTTTGACAAATCTGTTAGGAATCGGTTAATTGTTTCCCGAGAGTTAAAAAAATATTTTTTTATTCGCATGGCGCAATCTTATAAAATGGCGTACAAAATATGCTTCATGAAGATATAGATGTTAGTTATAATATCTACTGCCAGCATACAAAGTAATGTTGGAATTGATTATATGGTTTCGGCGATATAGCATTCTAGGCCAAGATAGCTACATAATCGCCATTGTGAAAATAAGTGTCTGGCATACCTAAAACACACCATTTAACATCTGTCACAGTGCTACGTCTTTGCCAAATTTGGTTTGTAATCGGTGTATTGTTTACAAAAATAAGATAAAAACTTTATTTATACTTGTGATGCTATTTTACAAAATGGCTTCTAAAAGTGGCTATGTGCTAGCATATATGTTTGTAATAAATACTTTTAGAATACAAAACGTGGTTAAAATTGTTTAAATGGTATGGTATATTAACCCAAAATATTTGTATGGCCATTATTTCAGAATTAAGAATCTAATCAAGTTAAATCACTTACATTTACCTGGCCTATCAAATTATTACTTATGTGCCAAATTGGGTGAGAATTGGTTCAATAGTTTTCGAGATATAATGTAAAATATTATATTTTTATTTGGCACTATCTTACAAAATGGCTGACGAACAACACTATCTATTTCAAAACTTTATGCATACTCGATGCTCTGCCAGCGTAAACAATTAGGTTTACTTAGGTTGAATGGTTCCCGAGATATGACACATCACCCTAAATATTAATATGGCCACCATTTTGAAAGAAATTGCTTGGCGTGGTCGGAAACTATAAAAGTCAGGTGTCATTACTAAGTACTATATGTGTACAGAGTTTGGTGAAATTCATATGATGGAAGAGACAGAGACACACATACACCCAGGAAAGTGATCTCAAAAGCCTTTCTTTCTTTCGGAAAGTAGGGTAATAAGTATGTGGATGGAAACTGTCAAGAGTTTAAAAGCTCTCTTACCATGAAAACTAATGATTGGGTAGCCACCACTTTAGTTCTCTCCAAAGATTTCATGTCCTGTCGCCCTTCTTCCAACTCGTTTTTTTTAGCCTACTTTCCGAAGTAAAGAGAGGTTAATGTAAACGAGACCGCTTCCTGGCTGTGGCTATGTGGTGCCTGTTCATGTGTGTGTCCCCCCCCCAACCCCTTCAACACTCATAAAACTTCTGAACACGCTAACAGAATTTTATCAAACTCGTACACATATAGTTCTTAGTAATTATATCTCACTTTTATAGTTTTCGACCACGTCGGGCACTTACTTTCAAAATGGAGACCATTAAAGAAATTGGGGTGACATGTTATATTAAGAGAACCATTCAGCCAATTTAAAGCAAATTTTATATGTTGGCAGTGAATCATGTAGAAGTTGAATTTAGAAATGGATATTGTTATTACTCTGCCATTTTGTAAGATAACACCACATGGATAAATAAAGTCTTTGCTTTATACCTCGAAAACTACTCAACCAATTCTCGCAAAATTAGGCAATTAAGTAAAGTTTGGGGCAGTATGGACACATGCAAATTAAATTAATTACACACTTATCTAAAAAATGGCGGCATTACAAGTATTCTAAGTTTATTGGGAATGTCTACCTTACCATTCGACCAATTTCGACCAAATTTTGTATGCTGAAAGTATCTCAGAAGTATTATAACTGTTAACACATAACTAATTTTGTCCGCCATTTTTTAACCACATAAATAAATCAAGTTTTTATGCCATATCTCGGCCAAAAATGATACATCCATTCAAAATTTGGCAAATAAGTACTATTGCAGCAGGTGATGTAAACCAATATTTTTAATGTAAGTCAAATTATTTTTATAAAATGCCAGCCATATAGTCATTTTAGTTTATTGTGCTTTATTGTAGAAACCATGTGATCAATTTCAACTTAACTTTGAATGCCAGCAGTATACATTACAACTATCAAATGTTCCACATGGAGTATCTTTTATCTGCTATTTTGTAAGATAGCATCACACGAATAAATAGCGATTTTATGTCATACTTCGGGAAACAATTGATCAATTACTATTAAATTTGGTAATCAAATAGTAATGGGCAAGCGATGTGGAATAATATGTTTTAAGTAGGACAGACACGTAGTTACTTATGCTATGCCATAAATACCGTATAATCAATTTCAACTTAACTTTGTATGATGGCAATATTCTGACATTATGGAAGTAAAAATTTGTTTATACATAACCTCTTTTGTCCACCATTCTGTAAGACAGTGCCACATGAATAAATAAAATTTGTATGTTATGTCTTAAAAAACTACTGATTGATTCATATCAAATTAGACAAGCAAGTAGTTATGCATCTTGTAAAGGAAACACATATGTATGGGACATGAGTTAGGGTAGGACGTTGCACTATGTAATAACGTGGTAGTATTAATTAAAGACCTCATGTTCAGCTCTACTGAAAATTAAACTGTATAGGTGTGTGTGGGGAGTGTAGGATAGAAGGTGGTATTTAAATACTCCACGATTAGTAGACACTGCAATTAATACAATATGTGGTATATGATACTACTGAGTAGTGGTTAGCGAACCAAGTTGCCAACTTGTATATTGAGGTGAAAGAAATAGTAGAATATTAGGCAAAAATAAAGCGGTACCCTAAATAATTAGTTACAAGCTAATATTTGTTGCAAAATGATTCTAAGAAATTCCTTTTTAACATACAAAAAGTCTCAATAGATTGAACTAGAGCTTCATTTTTTTTTCTGCAGTTATAAAAGTTACCACACACTCGTATTTGGTGCTCGTCCAGGTATGTGTCGCATTATAGTGTACATATTTATAATGTTATAAATATCTAGTTAATGTGGTTTTGCATGAAATAAAATATCATATATTGCAAAGTATATTATATAAAATATAAAAACATTTACAACAATAAATTAAATTTAGTGAAGGCATACGTCCAACAGTTACTTATACAGAAGGTGACAACATTTTTATATGGCCAGTCCTTCCAGGACAGTTTTTTTTTCGCATAGAATTGAAACAATATATATATAATATTTACGAGAATAAAATAAAAGTAAAGCGATTCTGCCGACAGTTCTGTTTGTCTTCACAGACAGTTGAGCATGGGACAGCCAGATCGCAGCACACGATATCTCCCAGACACACCCTACCGGCCTCACGAGCAAAGTCCAACATGGTCATTTATGGCAACGCAATATTTTGCAATTCTTTCACGCTTTCTTTCGTGTTGTGTTAAGTCATAATTTCTGAATAAAAACGTGAACGTTGAGACATATAAGTGTGAATTCACGTTCAGCAGAGTCGACGAGTTCAGGTAAAAGTCAGCATACCTGTGTTGCAATGCTGGTGTTGTTTACTGATGGCATGTGTAGAATCAATATTTCTTTTTCCAGTGGTATGTATACACTGGTTACATCGTACAAACTTGTACCTATTTTCTTAAAATATATATAATATTCTATTTATTTAAGCTGTAGAATATAACGGACACGGTTGCAGATTTTATGAAATATTTATTGTGTATGGAGGAAATGGGAGGGGCATACTGCAATTTATAAGCGTGTAGACTACACTGCAACCAGAAATGTTGAACGCATATAAATAATAGTAGTATCAGAAATAAGTTTGCATGTGTAATGTGAGTTTTGTAACGAGGTGCTCTTTTCTTAAAATATGTGTCTTGCACATGTAAAAGAACGTTATTTTTGGACAAATAGGAATTATGCTACAAATATATCGCCAGTATTCACTCGTTTACCTCGTCAACTTCAAAAATAGAAAAAAATTATGTTATTGTTTATCACAGAAATGCTACAAAAATATATTATTACATCTAGACCAGGATGAAGTAGACAGAATGTGTGATTTTTTACACCTCTGCATATTTCATCCTTATTGTATTTTTTGCCTGATTATAGTAAAATCTATATTTAAGGTATCTTGGGGGAAAATAAGAGATTTGTACTCACTTTGCGCAAAAAATGTATTGGCAGTCCGGAAGTCAAGAGTAAAATATACTGAAATATAATAAATTAGAAAAAAATATTTCCAGGACACGTATTATAAATATCATCCTTTAGAAAATAAAAAGTAATATGCTCTGAAAAATATATATTTATATTTCAACTCGTAACATCCGACCATTTTTTTCTGTGCTCAATCTATGGGAATTCATATCGTATTTATTAATTTTAAAAGCCTGTGGGTTAATGTTTCAGTTATACATTACATAGTGTATCAGTATGTAAGTTTTTATTATTAACTTTTTGTATCTCAGTTTTCATAGTTGTATAGCATTTAATACAATCATAATTCTGACAAAGTTGACTTAACTTACAGGGTTTATGAAGTTGGTGGATTCGAGTGCTTCAGTTGGTGTGTGATTGATATGCAGCTAAGGCGAACAATGAGTAGGCCTAACTGTTTATTGTACGATCAATCACTGACAGTTGGGAATATAGTAACAGTAAGAAAAGGTCTTAGTACACTTCTAGATGCATGCAAAAAAACACAAGATGAGCTGGAAATTTTTTTTCAATATACTGAACCACTTATTCTGCACTTTGATTGCAGAAAGCAATACACTTTACCCTCGGCATTAAAATAAATTGAGAAAATCAAAGGAAACAAACAATATGGCACCAATACATCCGCGACACCATTGCTACGCTCCCCCAGGAGTCTGACTTCGATTTTAAAAACAAATGTGTAATTTGTACTCAATATGCAGATGTGGTTAAAGAAAAGATGAAACCTCAAAATAGGAGTGATGATATTCGTGTCGTTCATACAATTGGAACAAAGACCACTATTGAGAATGCTGCTCGAGCTAGGAATTAAGAAAAAGGCAGGATGGTACTTTCGAGAGTTGAATGGAGGGGAGTTTGACATGGTAGCTGCTGAGGGTAGGTATCATAATCGTTGTTTGACCAGTTTGCATGTGGTAAGTCAGCAAGATTCTTCTGGAAGGCCTCCTGATGTCCGAAAACATGAAGTTTTCATGAAATTTTGTGAAGATCTTGAGAATGATGATGATTGTCAATTTTCACTGTCACAGTTGCATGATTGGTTTAATGATATGGTTGTAGGTAATCCACCATACACCAAGATATATTTCAGAAGATGATTAGAGAATCATTTCGTAAATGCATTTCGTAAATGGAATTATTTCGACCAAAATACCTGGACATGACATGATGTTTTCCTTACGAGAAGTTGCTGATTAGACAGTTCATGAAGAATTGTATGAAGAACTCCACCTCGGCAACCCAGAAGATGAACGTATGATGATTGTAGAAACAGCGGCCCAAATAATATGCGAAGATATTTCTTCATGGGTTTATGACTTATATTTACAAATTGGGAAGTGATCTGACTGAAAACACATTCATTCCAGAAAGTCTTTTAACATTTGTCAATACTGTTTTGGATAAAAATCGAAAGTCAGTTGATAGCTCCAAAAGAAAAAAAGCAATATCAGAAGTAATACTTTCATCTTGTAAGCCCCGATCTTATGTCACCCGTTTTGCTGGAATTAGGAGTGTTCTTACACCACAATTATGCATCCAGAAACATAATTGATGTTTTAAGTAGCTTGAATTTTTCAGTTGATTACAATGAGATTCAAAGATGCGAGTTCTCTATTCATGTTTCAGAAAATGAAGAAACACATTCTGATTTGTTTATCCAGTTTGCATTTGACAATGCAGACTTTAATGTACGGACCCTTGTTGGACACTCTACATTTCATAATATGGGAGGCATCAAGTGTATCACACCCAAAACAAGTAAGCAACGGGAGTGTATATTTCTGAGAAACACAAAACTGCCAGTAACTACTGGATGTAGTGTTCCACGAGGTATGATATAGGTCCAGCATTATGAAAAACTTTCTCGAAGTGGTCTTGGAGGTATCACAGTTCGAAATGTGGACAAAACTGCTGGTACCAATATCGATAAACATCTTGATATTTTGTGGTTATTTGGGACCACACTCACATCCCCATCTCCCAGTTAAAATGGCTACATGCAAAGTGCTATGCGAAACTGTGGTCAATATGATATAAGCGAGGTAAAAGTTCTTCCTTTTTTTGACCTTAACCCCAATAACATAATGTGTATATTCACTGCCATTAAGTTCACAGCAGAAAAGTGCACAAAAACTGAACAAAAAAATTACTTAGTAAAATTTGACCAGTCACTGTGTACCAAAGTCACTGAAATTGTGGCATCATCTGAAGAATTTGGAATTGCTATTATACGACTTGGTGGAATCCATCTCCTCATGTCATACCTAGGTGCGATAGGTTATATTTTGAGTGGCAGTGGATTAGAAGAACTGTGGAACTCAGTTTATTCGAAAAAAACAATTGTTCATATTCTTTCTGGTCATGCATATTCCAGTGCAGTAAGAGCACACATATTAACTTATCAAGCTCTTGGACGCATGCACAATCGTGAAGAAGAGTTTCATATTGGTAGTGAAGAAGTCATCATACAATTGTATGAAAGGTTTCTGCATGGTGAAATTTCTGGAAAAGACCTAGAAAACAATCCGATGATACAGGAAAAACTTCAATGGGAAGTGGCCGAGAGTGGCAGTCTGACTGGAAAGCTGTGGTTGCAATATTTACAAGTGAAGAAAATCCTAGGCTATTTAAGAGCCGAAAGAACTGCGAATTGGGAACTTCACCTCCGTAGCATCAGACAGATGTCTCCTCATTTGTATGCAGCAGGCCATCTTTCTTATGCCAAATATACCAGACTCTATTTGCAGCAGATTGCAGATCTCGCTCTCAGCATGGACCACGAAGACCTGGAAAAAATGAACATCTACTGGCTATTTTACCATCTGACGCAGTGACTAATTTTGGTGCAGTGTCTCTCCAGATATGGCAGTTGAACAGGGACTCATGCGCTCTATGAAAACTTCTGGTGACTTCACTCGAGGAAGAGGCATCACAGAAAATACACTTGCCAATTGGACTCATGCAGTTCCTCAGTGCGTTGGCTTTTCGTGAAAATGTAGAAAGATTCTGTGGTGTTCATTTAGCATCATCTGAACAACATACTGAGTTAAGAGTGAGTCGTCAGATACGAGACGACAAGGACTATCGTTTGTTCCTGAACTGGTTTCAAAGCCATCATCCTTTTACACCACGCTCAGTAGATGAACTTGTTTCTGTTTCAACAGTCATGATAGCAGATGTGCCTATTAATTGTGACCAAGCTACAGAAGTTGAATAAAAGTTATTAAATCACTTACTGGTCAGAATTTTCTACAGTGAAATTGCATCGGCACGATAAGATACACCCCCTCTCTGCTATGATAGAATCATAACCATCATAACTCATCACCTTTTTAGGAAAAACAATGACGAATTTGCTGACCTTCTACATTATGAACTAGTTACATGACCTCCTGCTCTGTTTGACGGTGTTTCGATGAGGAAGACTCAGAAATTCACTTTAAGAACCATTTTTTATTCTGAAGTTTCTGTGAATATATAACATTAAAATATCCTAGCTACATCATTGATGGAGGACTTTTATTTTATCTATGGAAATCATTTTATGTGCTAATACATAGCCTTTTTGTCCTCCATTTATGACGATTATCACATGAAAAAAATAATATTTTATGCCCTAGCTCAAGGACTAATCGACCGATTCCCACCAAATTTTGCACGCAAGTATTACTACAGTCGGTTATGAAAACCAACATGTTTTAAGCGGGGCCCTTTTTAAATGGCGTTAATATAATTTGGGTTAGTATGTAATACCTACTAAATAATTCAAAAATTTTCTAACCAAATTTTCTACACTTACGGTATTCATCAGTTTCATCAATTATGCATGCAGATATCCTCTTTGGCGAGCATTTTTGCAAATAGTCTCAGGTAAGAAAGGTGATAATTTTGCTATATTTCCGGAAGAATTGAACTCATTTACACATAATTTTCCATACCATTAGTGCTACAGAAGGCCATGAAAACTTACATGATTTATGTAGGATCAGACACTTATTTTCAAAATAGTGGTAAAAATAGTTTATCTAAGTTTGTAATACCATTTAACAATTTAGCCATAATCAAACCGAGCGAGGTGGAGCAGTGGTTGAACTTTGGACTGGCATTCGGTAGGAGCTGGGTTCGAATCCGGGTCCGGCCATCGTAATTTCCGTTTTCCATGGTTTCCCGAAACCTTTCCAGGCGAATCGTCAGGATTATTATCTTATATAGACCATGGTCTACTCCTTCCCAGTCCCTGTATATCTGGGCAACTTGCCCCGTCTCTAACGACCTCGCTGTCGATGGCCGGCTCCCTACATGCTCCTGCTTCTCTGAGCAACTTGCTCCGTCTCTAACGACCTCGCTGTCGATGGCCGGCTTCCTCCATGTCCCTGCATCTCTGAGCAACTTGCTCCGTCTCTAACGACCTCGCTGTCGATGGCCGGCTTCCTCCATGTCCCTGCATCTCTGAGCAACTTGCTCCGTCTCTAACGACCTCGCTGTCGATGGCCGGCTTCCTCCATGTCCCTGCATCTCTGAGCAACTTGCTCCGTCTCTAACGACCTCGCTGTCGATGGCCGGCTTCCTCCATGTCCCTGCATCTCTGAGCAACTTGCTCCGTCTCTAACGACCTCGCTGTCGACGAGACATTGAGCCCCACCCCCTACCAAAGTCAACCAAACATGTATGTTGGCAGTATCTATTAGAAGCATAGTATACATAACCATTTTTAGGCAGTTTTATAATACAGCATTAAACAATTAGAAAATAAAATTTTTATGCCACATCTCGGAGACCAATAAACTGATTTCAACCAAATTATTCACAGAAGTAACGCTATGGTGCGCCATGCTAAGAGGCTCAAATACTNGACCAATAAACTGATTTCAACCAAATTATTCACAGAAGTAACGCTATGGTGCGCCATGCTAAGAGGCTCAAATACTTATTTTCAAAATGATGCCATTGTAAATAGTTAAGGTTTGCAAACCCTATCACTCAAAACATTATACGGATTACGCCCAAAGTTGATGCTCAGAATCTGTCCTCCGTACTGCATTGTTTGCAAGCTAGCATGTGGTACGAGGTTTTCTGGGTTCGAGTCCCGGTATGGCAAGTGCGTATTTGTGATTGTCTCACTACTGTTGCATGCGTTTCTGGTTTTATCTTTACTTTTATTTCTGTCAACGAAACCTGAATGCCTACCTACCATCTAAGTTTTTAATAATTTCATTAATATTTATTTGCAACCAAGTAGAGGATAGTAGGCTCATTAATTATACCAGTAACTTCTTGTTCATTGTCGTTTGAGAACCGATACTTTATGGCCATTTAATGGAATGCAAGAACACACTCTTTCTTATACTTGTCCATTTCTTCCACCCCACTTTGCTGCTGTTACTCGCCGCATTTATTCCTGGTTGTAGATGGAATACAGTGCTCCACCGTCTGACTGTTTTCACACTTGGAAGCATGAATCGTTGTTTGAGCCGGTTCTGGAATAACGATGGTGACCTTTAGAACATATTCACAGAAAATTCCTTCTCCTCGGATCCCCAGGTTATTTTCGTCTGACGATTCAGCTGCATTTTTAAAAGTGTAGAAGGCACGTCGGGAACTTCGTTACTTAATTTCAGCAAAAGGCCAGCAAGTGATAATTGACGTCCCCTACTAATAGTCACACCTCTGTTTTCAAAGTACTATATTTTCTGATCAGATTAATTTTTAGTTCTACTTCAATTAGAGTTAAATCATAAATCATTTACGTTCACAGAACTCTTGTGAAACTGGGTTTCTCTTGAACCGATGTGACTGGGATAGTTGCACTGGCTTCAGTTGTACTTCCGACAGGCGTAGTGTGCACCGCTGGAACGGAATAGGTGCATTCTCTTGAAGGACGTGATGCTATGATTCATAAACATCAGGCGACGTCGGTACGATGTTAGTGGGTACTCAGTACTGGGACACCTGCACACATCTTCGCATTATCAAACGTGTGGTGAAAATCAGAAGCACTCGATTATGGGGTTTCGCAAACAGTTACTGGAACAGCGATCTTTGAATGAATGGTGCGATGGGGATGAATGACTAGATGGAAATTTTTGGACATTCGCCATTGCGATGCAGATGTCTGTCATGGAAAAAACAAGACTGAACACGAAAACATATTTAAAATCAACAAGACTTCTCTTTTTATAAGCATTCTGGAACAGTTTCACTGCTAATACGTGGCAGCGCACCTTTTCTGAATTCATAAAGTCAGTGCCGTTGAAATTCTTCTGACAAATTCGTTTCATCTCCACTCATTTATCAGAAATCTCCAAAAAATGCTTCATTTCGTGATAGCAGTGTTCTTTCCAGGCGACTATTAACACGGCAGAATACTTCGTGTTACCTTAAATAAATAAATTATAGCAAGTGGTTTTAAAATGTTTAATTTTAAATACATTAATACTGTTCAACCACTAACATTTATAGGCTGCTTATTGCAAAGTAAGCATTCTGAAATCAACCTTTGAAAAAAATCACTGCATATGATATTACGCACACTGGCTTGCAGGTTCCTGAAGTTGGCAGCGAATCAAGGAAAACGTTTCTAAGTATCGGCCTTATATCGCGAATGCGGTAGTCAAATTTACNCCTGAAGTTGGCAGCGAATCAAGGAAAACGTTTCTAAGTATCGGCCTTATATCGCGAATGCGGTAGTCAAATTTACGGCCGCTGAAATTAATGTGTTTTGTTTTACACACGTCAGAGTACGAAATGGAATGTAGGTAATGTTTTCACATTCTAAAAACTTCACGGTTTCACTTTATTGGCACATGAATAAAGTTATTAAGCCCATATGTGAAATTTTAAATACAGCACGAGGATAAATAACGAGGAGAAGAGCAGATGCTCACGAGGCGTTTGAAAAGCTGGCACAGCATCCTGTCGACGGCATGCCAGTTGTGTGTTAAGAGTGGACAAGTGAAGGGCAAGTGTGAGGCATGCACGGCTGGCAGAGCTCTCCGTCGTCCAGATTGCTTCGAACTCAGCGTCAGTGAGCGTATAAGCCATCCCTCCGTATTCTGAAGCACGTGGTATCTGAAATAATGCACCTGTGTTATCTCTTTTGTTTATGCCAAGGATTAAGTACTTCATACTTAAATGTTCACGCCGCAAAACACAAATCTGACTGAATAATGAAATGGGAGGAAAGGTAATTTTTGGGGAAGACAAGGATAGCAGGGCTCATTGCGAGAAGTATGTTGCTTATTTTATCAAAGAGTCGAAATAACACCCGTAAGAATAAGCCCAATTTTATGTAAATAATGCTAGAACGCTAACAGTGACTCTATAGTCGTCATACAAAAAAAAACTATTTAACTGTGCTCGCATATTTATTTCAGATTGCTTACTTGAAATAAATAATCGAACGCGTTATTCGCCAATGTAATACACATAAAACTATCATAAGATTTTTCTATTGTATGTGTTGATTTGTAACTGTACATGGGGTAAACATGTATCAACTAGTGGCTTGGTTCACATATTTGAATGCGAAATATTTTTACCCATTTGCGAAAACTTTATTTATTGAAATAGTTGTTGCGTTTTTAGTACACGGTTCTATTTGGTGTAATATGCTTATATGAAAAGAAAAAAAAAAAGAACAAATACCGAAGTATTTTTGTGTTAACTGAGTATTTCATAAAAAATCAGTAGCACACACAACTCAGATATTTAGCAAAAAAAAAAAAAAAAAAAAAAAAAAGCTGCGGTAAGAAATCGTTTCTGCAGTCTTTAATTGCATTACGATTTTTCACTGAATACAATTTTTTTTCGGTTAGTGTTTCTTGTACAGTATTATAACATTACTAGATGTAAAATTTCTAGAAACTGCTAATCCAAGTACACTTGTAAAATAAAGGAATGGGCTATGTTCAGTGGATTCGTTAACCAGCAATTTGAAAGGACTGAACAGTATAGAATCATTAAGTGAAGCTATTCGCGAAGAAACTGCAACCCATTAATTATGCTTCTTACAAGCCGACAGAAGTACGTAAGCTCATTCCCGAGATAAAAACTTATATTCTGCTCGTTTTTGTCTTAAAGTAGCGATACACTTATGGCAGGATAATTATTGTATAGCTGAACAACTGGTCTGTTACATTCCAAATTCTGCATTTTGCTGAGTCTAAGAACATTTACTTTCATATAGTTCTCAGCAAATGATAATTAACTGATTTCGTTTGCACATGAAATCCAATTATTGAATTTTTATAAGGTATTTAACGTAAAAACTTTGGAACCCTTCCTCTTCCAGGAGTCGAGAGCTGTTACAACACTTGTTGGGGTGCAGAGGCGATCTTCGCGAACTTCAGCTCACAACGTTCTGGAGTGGAATGTTGGGTAAGCCATCGATGTGTGTCAGGGAGTCAGTTCTCAGCGCATTCTAGTTCCCAAACAACTACGTCGTTATGTTTCTATCTTATGTTTCTTTTCCTCTAAAACTTTCCCCTAGGGTTGAGATGGAATCACACTCATTCCTCCTTTTCCGAAACGTTTTGATTAAATAACATTTATATGGTAGAGCATTTTCTCAGAGGGTGATGTACTGGTTACAACATGGCCATAAACTCGTAACATTTATCAATTAAAATAAACCAGAATAAAACTATATCAGTGCCAAAAGTTAAATCCTACCAATTACTTCAGTTAATTGCTTTCACGTTTTACCTGTAGTTTTACTAATTATTAAAAAAATTAATTTACTGTAACCAAATAACTGCCTTTAAAAATTCACGCCTAAATGTCAAAGTTGAGTCTAATATTAGTTCATCAATACATCGTCAGCTTACAACACTATATTCAAAGGACGAAGTAACGTTTCTGGAGATGAGGGGTCGTAAAGGCCCGAAACTCAAAATGACACTAACTCCTATCCATCATTTTCTATTCTACTTTGTGACAGGTTGAGTTGCGTTCTGCCATTTTTATACAGTTTCATATTTATTAACGTGGGATTCTTCACTCACTTTCCATATTTCTGGTGAAAGGATGTCCCCCTTTATAGTTCTACAAATAAACCAATATTTTGAAAGGGGTGTTTTTTTAGTTAATTTCCTCTGAAATGTCACGTAATAGTGAGTTTCAAGCTTTATTACTTGCCTTATACACACACACATATACACCACACAAAGGGACGCGCACCTCATTCCCACCCCTCATATTCGTAACTTGCTGTCATTCCTCTACCTTCAATGCTTAAGAGCTCGCAGTTTCTACTCGAATATCACCTGGTAAATTCACGTAATAGATATGACATTTTGCTGCACAAAATTAATTAGCAGAACTGTTGAAAGTGTTGTGGGTACCTGCCATAGCCCCCACACCCCTTCTGGAGAAGTCGGCAGCGGCGGTGTTTCTGGTCACCTCCCTCGGCGCAACCCGGCATTTGAAGAGACTGACACTGTGACTACCGCAGTAGCCGGAGATAGTCAGCTGGCGAAGTGCGACGAGGACGAGCTGTGAGCGAAGAAGAGGACCGGCGGCGCAGCTGAGGAAGACTGCGGCGGACAAGTGTGTGTGTGCTTGTGTGTGTGTGTGCTTGTGTGTGTGAGCTTGTGTGTGTGTGCTTGTGTGTGTGCTTGTGTGTGCTTGTGCGTGTGTGCTTGTGTGTGTGTGCTTGTGTGTGTGTGCTTGTGTGTGCGGTGGCGACGGACGGGAACGCGGCTGTGTTAATTGAAACACTCGAAAGAGATTTGATTGTAAATACTACAACTGTCAATTATCAAAAATATTATTTTAATAGTAATTCAGCAGGTGTCAGAAAACTGTTTATAAATACTGGTTTTTAAGTGATTTGCAATGTACATTTCTGTGAGTGATGGACGATTATGTAAATAATAGTTTTACAAAGCAAGTGATAGCCATTATTGTCAAAATATTAAGTATAACATATTTCCTGATTGTTTGTAAATAAATTAGAATGTTATAATTAGCACTTTTTATTTAATTAAGACCTCCATTCCTTTAAGAACCTGGCAAAGCCTACGGACTTTGAAAATGTGCAACATGAGTGTCAAAAGGGGAATGGAGGCATTTTTTATATCTTTTTTTATAATTTTTTATAAATTTTTATAGTACGCTATTTATTAGTAGGATAAATCTGTGATAAAATAAAATAATAAAAGTATTATAGCAGTAGGACAAAACATTGATACACAGTTGTAAATGTTAAAGAGGGAAATGCAGGAAGAAACTGAAGCATTAAATGCTTGGCAGAAGTTAATGGCCAACTAACGAATGTTAGCACACGTGTTAAAGCAGTGCTCAGGAATGCGGTGCGTTCTTCCTTTGGTGTAAATTTCTAGACTTGTTTAAGCTTTAAAAAATCTTCTTAGTATCAAATTTTCCACTATATATCATATTATGGCATGTTGTACTGAGCAGGATGACTACGAAACTTAACTCTTTATCACAGAAGCCAACACTAGTGGCGTGGCGTGTGTCGAGTCGGAAGTCTTGTGGCCTGTAAACACAACAGAGAATTCTGAGTGCAGGGTGGGAAATATCTCTGTTGTGATTTTCAATTTAATTGACACTTTTCCACGCCTCATGTTAGTAGAAATGGACTTCGGTATTTTATACTTAATAATCACATTTGAGTGTATTTTAAGTCAACATTGACTAGATCACTCGCAGTAATTTTTTCTGCGATTTTTAGTAAGTATGCCTCAAGAGCTGATTAAAGTATAGTATTAAAAGTGTTACATTTTTTGAATTCAATTTCCATTTGTTTACGAGTGTCGGGATTCACGTAACGTGACTTGAATTTTGCATGGACGCTGGTTAGAAGGTCCTTGCTAGTGTATTTTTATGCGAGGCAGAAGACTTTGCAGAGGCCAGAAGGAAAAATCTAAGCAAGATTGGAAACAGTATCTAGTTAACCATGAGAGAACAATAGTATAGCAAAGAGTACACTCATTGTTATAAACATTTCTGTGCCGAGAAGGGATTGATGGATTCAAACGAAATTTAATCAGTTTGATAATAGAGAAAAAAAAAAAGAAAGAAATTTCACAACATTAAAATGATTCGAGACAGTCTCATAAACTTTCGGCACCAAAGAAAGACACTTTTATTTAATACCTAATTAGAGCGATTCATGCCTGGATACACAGGTGGAGACACGTATGTGCCCTATTACATGTTCTGTTGTGAGGACTCTTAATATATTCCTCACGAAGACCGATGGCAGCACCCTAGTACAACGTGTGAGCATGCATCACTACAAGGACATTGAACAGTTTGCATATTACCCTGCGGAGTTCTTGTTTACCAAGTTACACGATCTCCGAGTATTTTCCACACAGTGTGAAAGTTGTTATGGCAGTGGGTTGACTCTGTAAGTGATAAACGAACGCCCACTGGCGACAGTGTGGCGGTACTCACGTGTTGCTGAGCCCACACCATGGTACCCACGCCGTGCCTGCGGTGTTGATGCCAGCAGCCAGCGTAGCGGCTGCCAGACGAGTACTGCAACACGCCATGCCCGTCCCTCACGTCGGCGGACCACTGGCCGTCGTAGAAGGTCCGGCGACACTTGTCGTAGAGCAGCAGACCTTGGCCGTGCTTGCGGCCCAGCTGCCAGTCCCCGGTGTAGCACAGAGCACTGCGACTCGACACGAAGAGACCTGCGCCGTGGCGGTGCCCCCGGAACACCTGCCCTTCGTACCAGCTGAGGTCGGCCCACTCTAGGCGGCCTCTGCCCGTCATCTCGCCGTCGTGGAAGTCCCCCTGTAACCACCGGCAGTCTGCGCTACAACCTGCAGTGCACATAGACTCTCTGTTTGGAAAGAGGGGGAGGTTGGCGTGACATTCCCATTGTGCTTCATGGCATGGCCCCTCATCAGAAACATAGCAAACAAGTTTAAATTAATCAAATAAAATCTGTATCTTCAACAATTATGACATTGTTTCATTTCAGTTGTAAAATATTCTCAGGACAGTCTCACATGAATGTGAGTAGTTGTAGAGGAAGGGCCATGTCCTATGTGAACCTCTTCCTCTGGAACTGCCCCTGGTCAGAAGCCCCAAATCACAGCCATATTCTACACCTCACTTTCAAGAAGATGTTTTAAAGAGCAGGCATGCTTATGGAAGCATGTTACGGCGGACAATGCTGGTGGTATTATGGGATTCGCAACACATTTGGTAAAGTCTTGGATGGTTGCTGATGTATTGGACATTATTCATACACCGCGCCACATATCCTGTTCCCCACGTTTCGTCGATTTTTTGCAGCTACCATCCCCAAGGCCTCACTAGCTAGACCAGTCTAACTGCTACAGTGAGATCCTGAAGATTGCATCTGCAACGACTGCATAAACGTTGGCAAACGAATCATTGACTCGGCTTGAATACGAAAGTCAAGAATACGTTGACAATGGCTGCGAAAAACTGCGATCTATAATAAATACAGTATAAAATTAATGTAGTCTGTTTATCTTATATATATATATATATATATATATACATATATATATATATAGCAATTTATTTTCGTTGGCACTAACTCTATTTAAACTAAAACCTAGGTTATCAAAACTTCGATCTTCGGAAACCCGGCTTATCAAAAACAGCTGGCAAAAGATGAAAAATTAATTACAAAATATTTCAATTGTGGCAAAATACCAGCTTGAGCTAAGGTCTGGGAATCCTCCTCCTGTGTTCTGCGAATCACGTATTCAGCAATATACAGTAAGAAGTTTAGGTACATCCAGTCAGTCATGGCCATTTCACAAGTACAGAACTCCGACATGTACATATGTTCCAGTTGAAGCCGAACTCGCGGGGTGCAGTCGGCTGGTGCGTCGCCGGTCTGGCGTGCGGGAGGTTCTGGGTTTGAATCCTAGGCAAGGCATGTGTGTTAATTTACATTAGGTTATAAGTTAGTTTCCAAGCCGTACCCTGATGAGTTTTCAGTCATAAAACCCGGGGACGTTAAAAAGCTCTTTACAATCCAATCCAAAATTCAATTTACATTTGAAAGCTAAAGTTGTAGTGTTACTTGTCAAATAGGGTATTACTTAGTATTATTTAAATGCTGCTGTAATGTACAGTAAGAATATACCTATAAAGTTTTTATTGCGAAGTACTCAGAGTATGTCGGCGAAACGTAAAAGAGAAGTGACGACAATTGAACACAAAATTTACGCAGTATTAAAAATAAAAAACTTCTCTGTGCTGTGGCTGGTGATTTAGGGGTAAACATTCTGTTATTGTTCCTTCTCTGTGCTGTGGCTGGTGATTTAGGGGTAAACATTATGTTATTGTTCCTTCTCTGTGCTGTGGCTGGTGATTTAGGGGTAAACATTCTGTTATTGTTCCTTCTGTGTGCTGTGGCTGGTGATTTAGGGGTAAACATTATGTTATTGTTCCTTCTCTGTGCTGTGGCTGGTGATTTAGGGGTAAACATTATGTTATTGTTCCTTCTCTGTGCTGTGGATGGTGATTTAGGGGTAAACATTATGTTATTGTTCCTTTGGGTGAAATCAAAATAACAATTGTAAGAGTAGCCTACNATGGTGATTTAGGGGTAAACATTATGTTATTGTTCCTTTGGGTGAAATCAAAATAACAATTGTAAGAGTAGCCTACAAAAATTCTGAATAGAGATGTGAAGGAATTGTACGTCACTTCTGTTTATTTGGTAAAATTTTATGTTTGTGATATGTTATATTATATTTTTATGCGTGTCTGTATCTATGTACAATTTTGGCGACCTCCCATTGTGGTTGAGTTATTTTTAAGAGTTTTGGTAGTTTATGTACCTCTATATACCCATATATTCTTATTTTAATAAGAGATGTTTAAAGTATTTGTTTGGATTGTCCGATATTTTTGGCGGCTGTTGTGCAGAAATTTGTTTTGATGGGTTGGCAACAGCTTTGTTGAGCAGCGCGCCGCTAAACGGGCGAACATAGAACTGAATTGGCTAGCCTGAGTGAGTTGTGTTGGCCCGGCTGTGTCTGGAGATGGTGTTGTATACACTCCAGCTAGGATCCTGGCGTGTGCCACTCTGCTACGCGACGTTGCAACCTGGCTGCGTATTCCACGCTTGCAACTGGCTTCGGATGAACCCGCACTGTGGAGCAAGAGTCAGGCGAGCACAAGGAGTGCACGACATGGACATATCGCCTGCCGAGCATCGAGCAGTCAGAGTGTACGAGAACGTGCCGCCGAGAGGCGAGTGAGACTTTTAGCACCACCAAGAAATTTTAAGTACTTTCAAATACTTTGGAACTGAATTTTGTATAGGCCGCGCTGTAAACATATGTAATTGGGCACGGTTCAGTCACATCACATTTGCCATGGACGTTTGGACTTTCAGACGTTTATTGAAAACTTATTTCAGTGATTTGTGAGAATAGTGCTCGTTTGGTATCGAGTGCATTTGGCGAGTATTCGGAAATTCCCGTCCCCATAGAATTAACTGAGTTTTGCTTTACAAACACCCACGGTTAATCAACAGTTTAGAATGACTTTGCTCGCCGACTTTCTGGGCGATGTCTAGTTACTGTTGGTTGTGTGCGTTACGCCGGCAGAGGGACACGCTGAGCCGTGAGCCACTGAGTTCGCCGCATTCCTCGTTCCTGCTCTGATAATCCTGAATAATGAAGCCCCTTTGTGTGTTTTGCTTCTGAGATATTATGCACATTATTTATGTCATTAAGGTTTGGGATAGGATGACAGAAAATGGTGAATGCAACATTGGCAACTGTATATTTGTTTTATGTTATAGTGTTCTGTAAAATATATTTTAATGGATATGTTTTTAATGTTGTTGTAATGGGAACTGTGTGACAGATTTGTGTTGGTATTGCCCTCTTTAAGTGTCGTGGACGTTGTGGCACATCTGCTATACAAATGTTGATGAGTAGTGTTATAAAAATGACACAAGTATAGTCTACTATTTACCATGGCACGAGTAGTGTAATAGTGAAGGTCAATGGACAGTCAGCTAACAAGCATCGCAATTTTATTTACCGTAGAAAGGTGCAGCAAGGTCCCCTGGTTGTATATTATTGCATATTAACATTGAGAGTTAACAGAATTCAACAGTGAGTTGTTTTATTGATTGGTAAAGGGACATATTAAATGTACGAAGAATCTATAGTGCTTTGTTTTTAATTTTAGTACAGTAACTGCTTTAAAAGTGGAATGGAGCAGCTTGATGCTGGACCCCCACCAAGCAGGCCTAATCTTTGAAGAGCGGGAAGGAGGCAGCTGGGTTGTTTACAAAGGAGCTGTTCAGAAAATCAGCGAAGCCATCTGAATATGAACAGATCAATGGAGCTATCTTTTTGTGGTTTTCCCAGGAAAAGGAAAAGGGCATCCCTATATCAAGACCAATGTTAATGTAAACAACAAAGGTACTTTCAGAAATGATAGGTGATTCATACAAAGATTTAAGTGCTGATTCCGGTTGGCTTGATAAGGGGAAAACCAGCTATGGATTTCGAGAATTATTTAAGAAGTTTTTATACCAAGACACCATTCATGAATTTAACATAGAATTTGAAGGCCTAATCCAGGGTCACACTAAAGTTAAGATATTTTATGATAACAAAACAGTATTTTATTTCAAAATATTACGTAATCAATATCTTGCTGCAAAATCCAAAATCGCTGCTCCTTGAAATAAATTAAGCAAATGAAAAATTGCAGTAATTGCATGTAGTAATGCCTCATGCAATTCTAATATTTCCTATTCTGCATCAGCAAATAAAAGAAACTCAGAGCACTTAAAAAGTATGCCCAAGTGGGTTTCTACTAAGGTTCAGATGCCAACAAATAAGTAAATATAAGCAGACTTATTTACTGAGTGATTTAATAACTTTTTATGCTGAATGTTGAACAGTTTTTGGAGAGCAAAGGTTTACCTAAGAAAGCCATACTTCTGGTTGATAATTCGGCTACACATTTAAATAATTTAAAAAGTCGTGGCACAGAAATGAGAGTTATTCTTCTAAATGTGTCAAATTTAATGACATTGACTGACTGAGGTATCAATGATTATTAAAAACAAAATAATCAAAAAATTTTATTGCACACAAAATTTATAGAATGCAAAAATAATAAAACACTAAAAAATCTACATAAAATAAATTTGATGTATGTCATATTGGCGTGTGCAGTATTGGAAGGATGTCAAATTGCCAGTACTAAAAAAAATGAAAATGATTTGCAATGGACTTCTATTCGCCACATGCAACACACGCATCTTTCAAAACCTAAGTCCAACATTTAGCAAACACTCCCAAAAATTGAATATGAGAAAAATAGCAGTTTCTACTGTCAGAGGGCAAAAAAACCCAATAACTCACAAAAAAAAAAAAAAAAAAAANGGTGCGGTGAGTGACATATTTTACTCCTGTATATATTTTTTGTAGCAATATAAAGGCTGAGTATAAAATAATACCCCAACTTTGAAGGTCTATAATATCAAAACCAAACAACCTACAACCTTGATTGTCCAATCAAATGAACCGTGGAACCGTGGAGTTTGTTTACCATACATTCTTAAATGTTCAATGTGACCACCATGAGCGGCCCGAGCGACATCTACGCGATAATTAAACTCGTTCCACGTTCTTATCAGCATGTCTGGTGTTACGGTTTGGATGGCATTCGTAACTCTTGGTTTGAGGTGGTAGCTTGCTCACATTCGACACGTCAATGTGAAAGGGACGGTCTGATGTTTCCTTTATATGCCGAGAGATGACACTGGGAGCGTCTGTCGTCGCACTATGAGCGTTTGTTGTGTGTTAGTCCGCATCATGATGGCGACAGAACAACAGAAGGCGTTCTGTGTTATTCAGTTTGCTAAATGTGAATCGGTTACGACTGTTCAACGTGAATTCCGTCGCAAATACGGTCGTCGTACTCCCGATTGGTAGAGCATCGTATGTGGGTTTCGTCAGTTCCGTGACACAGGGTGCCTTTGCAAAGGCAAAAGTTCCGAGCGGCCGCGTGTGTCCGAAGAGAATGTGCAACGGATTAAACAAGCGTTCGTTCGCAGTCCGAGAAAATCATCTCGACAAGCTAGCCGGGAAATGCAAATCCCTCAATCGACGGCATGGACAGTGTTGCGAAAGCGATTGCTGTAAAAACCATACAGGTTACAGCTTGTACAGGCTCTTACCAAAAGGGATAAAGAACTGAGACGTGACTTCTGCGCGTTTGTTCTTGCCCAGAACGAGGTCGACGATGCCTTCATGTCTAAGCTGGTTTTTAGCGATGAAGCGACGTTCCATACAAATGGTAAGGTGAACCGGCACAACGTGCGGATATGGGGTCAGGAGCCTCCACATGAAACCACCGAACACGATTGCGCTTCCCCCAAAGTGAACGTGTTTTGCGCTGTATCCAAAGACACTGTTTTCGGCCCTTTCTTTTTCACTCTCCCACTGTTACTGGAATCCCTTATTTGGAGATGCTTACAGAGTGGTTGTTTCCTCAGTTAGAAGAGGCGGCGGGGAACTTCATTTTCCAGCAGGGTGGTGCGCCACGCCATTGACACCTAGCTGTTCGCGGATACCTGAACGAGACGTTG
The DNA here is from genome assembly GCA_002778355.1 of Clitarchus hookeri. Classification (NCBI taxonomy): domain Eukaryota; kingdom Metazoa; phylum Arthropoda; class Insecta; order Phasmatodea; family Phasmatidae; genus Clitarchus; species Clitarchus hookeri. The sequence goes on along the minus strand of NQII01000483.1, from coordinate 335,896 downwards.
CCGCAACGCTGGATTGGTCAAGGAGCAGCTGGTGGCCAGGATCTTCATCAATGGCCCCCAAGATGCCCGGATCTTACCCCGTGCGATTTTTTCTATGGTGGTACATAAAGGATCAAGTGTTTCGTCCACCATTGCCGGCTAACATTGACGACCTCAAAACGATAATTACGGACGCCATCCATACCGTAACACCGGACATGCTGACAAGAGCGTGGAACGAGTTTGACTATCATGTAGATGTCGTTCGGGCCCCTCGTAATGGTATCATTGAACGTTTATGAAGACATGATAAACAAAGTCCACAGTTCCATGGTTAATTTAATTGGTCAACCACGGTTGTAGGTTGTTTGGTTTTGATATTATAGACCTTCAAAGTTGGGGTATTATATTATACTCATCCTGTATATATATTTTTGATAAATATACAAAAATTATGTAATCGTACAATTTCCTGCAAAAAAAAATATTATTTGAAGATACATTATCATTTTACATTAGTAAAAATAATTGCTATAAAAGTTTTAGATAATCTTAAATTAAGGTTCCTCCGTGGTATTTACAGAGAACCTCTCCCCATGACAAAACGAAGTGTTTTGACTCTCTCTCTCTCTCTCTCTNGTTCCTCCGTGGTATTTACAGAGAACCTCTCCCCATGACAAAACGAAGTGTTTTGACTCTCTCTCTCTCTCTCTCTACTTGAATAAATCAGGAATACAGTCTTTTATACTAAAATCACTCTGGTCTTCCATNTCTCTCTCTCTCTCTCTCTCTACTTGAATAAATCAGGAATACAGTCTTTTATACTAAAATCACTCTGGTCTTCCATTCTCTCGAAGCACAAAACTTTCATATTTCTTCCATGAATGGTGATTGGTGTAAACTTGAAATTCATCATTCCCCGCGAGTCCCACATCGCCAGCAGGCGAGGAGGTGGAGTAGTGGGGAAGGGGAATCAGCCGCCAGCCTGCGGCAAGAGCAGCGCACGCAGTTTGATGTGGGTCGCCCCCAGGAGCAGACCACTGTAGGCGAGCTTACGGCAACCACATTCCCCATTGACAACAGGCAGGCGAAATGGCACACATGTCAAGGGAGACGAAAAATTGCAGGTAGGTGGGTGTGACAACCATCACATGTCCATGGAGTATTGATTGACAATATAAATGAAGCTGAGGTAGAAAACATTGGGGATTTACTGAAGAGCATTCCTGGCTGTTAAGATGTGGATACAAATAAAGTGCGAGTGTGGGTGACTTCTAATGAACACCAAGAATTAACAGAACAGAACATAATCAATGCTGTGCTGTGGGACAAGGACAAGGATGGCCATAAAGAAGACAACTTTTAACCATCTCCCGTCACCAGAGCTTAAGAAAAATTCAGAGCCTCAAATATAAGAGTTTAATTTTTATGGAAAGTAGTCACTGGGAAAGTTGTTGAGCACCATACTTTCTCAGATTGCAGTGAATTTCTTTGAACTATGTAAGGAATAGATGCCCTCTGATTTACTCCTCATTAAAAATGGTGTGACATAGTGGTGGGGAAGGTGGATGTAGGTGGTTGAGATGGAGGAGGTGGAGGATGTGTAGCTGGAGAAGCTGGAGGTGGATGTGAAGGAGGTGGATGTGAAAGAGGTGGTTGTAGAGGAGGTAGATGTGAAGGTGGTGTAGATGGAGGTTGGGTAGATGGAGGTGGTGGTTATGGAGGAGACAAATGTGGTGGTGGCAAAGCTGGTGTATGACGCAGAGGTATTGGAGGAGGTGGAGGTGGTAGTGTAGGTGATAGGGGCAAGGTGGCAGAAGTAGCGGAGGAGGTGGGGGTGGTGGTCGAGGTGGAGGATATGGAAGTCGGGAAGGCAGTGTAAGTTGAGGAGATGCAGTTGGTAGAGAAGATGGAGAAGGAATAGTTGTTGATGGAGGAGTAGTTGGATATGGTTGAGGAGGTGTAGATGGAGAAGGTGCAGGAGGTGCCGATGAAATTGGTGGAGGTGGTGGAGGAAGTGCAGGAGGTGGTAGAGAAGACGAAGGTGAAGTTGGTTTTAGATGCGGATGTGTTGGTGGATATAGATTGTGAAGTATTAAATACTATTTATTACCTGTCATTGCAGTATGTTTTGTAATGTGTCTGCAAGTGATCACTTCGATTGAACTGCTTCTGATACTTCTAATTTTTAATTCTGTGTGGAGAGAACACACTCCACATTCACTTCCCTCTTCCACACATTTATGTCGAGAATGACACCTGCCAAACTGACTTCTGTCAAACTGACACCTGTCGAGACCGATTCCTGTCGAAACCATCGCTTCCTCCACCTCTTCTTCCTGCAAATCTGACTTTTGCCAAAGTGACTGCTCATCACGGCAACAATATTTATGACTACAATTTTTACACAATGTCCAAATAGTGCTAAATATTTTTGGAAAAAGAAAACTTGTGGCATTTTACACCGAATATATATAAGCATGAAATCCAATTGAGGCAGAGGTCCTATTTGGAGTACATTTTGGAAGGTTCTTTCTCATATCTTACAGAAGGGGCTAGGAGAGTTTCATTTTAAGTTTGTGATCTTGTTTCTTTATGGCATATGCATTTACTCTAAGACTGTGGAGGAGCATTGGATGCATATCAGTGTTATTTTGCGAAAATTGAGAGAAGTTGGCTTCATAGCTAAGGGTAATTTCTTATTTAATTCTTCCTTGTGCTGTGTGGGATTCTTATATAAATGGTACTTTAATGTTTCTTTTTGTGTGTTATTTTATATATAATTATTGGGGGGACTTTTCAATGTTGTGAACTATGTGTTATTTTTCCCCTTTGCAGTTATGATGTGCTCATGTTATTCCGGTAATAGAGGCTCCGTTCCTGAATAGGTGCTATTGGGACGCTGTTTGCGCTGACAGCACCGTGGTTCGGGATATCGTCGCCGAGAGGGCATCGGCTCCAGTCTGTGCAGGGTGTTATTGGGGCACAGGCCTTTTCTCTGNGTTCGGGATATCGTCGCCGAGAGGGCATCGGCTCCAGTCTGTGCAGGGTGTTATTGGGGCACAGGCCTTTTCTCTGCTTTCTGTCTGCTGTCCATTTCCTTATTTTATGTCCTGATTTGGATGGGTCGCAAACACATGAACGTTAACGATTTCTGGCGAACGCTGAATTTTTTGGCGTGATACGTCTTTAAATTTGCAACCATAGTGGGCAATCCAGAAAATCGNGGTTCGGGATATCGTCGCCGAGAGGGCATCGGCTCCAGTCTGTGCAGGGTGTTATTGGGGCACAGGCCTTTTCTCTGTTTTCTGTCTGCTGTCCATTTCCTTATTTTATGTCCTGATTTGGATGGGTCGCAAACACATGAACGTTAACGATTTCTGGCGAACGCTGAATTTTTTGGCGTGATACGTCTTTAAATTTGCAACCATAGTGGGCAATCCAGAAAATCTAATGATAACAAAATCGGGGGATACAGTTTGGCATTGCAGCTCCAAATCTATCTTATACATCTAAAATTAAATTACACTAATCCATTTTCAAAGGATTAAAGAATTTGTTACGTTGAGTGAGGACTACTAAGCTTCGCGCGTGGAGGGGGTGGGGGCACCGCCATTTTGAGTTCGTTTCGTCACGTCTCATAATTTCCGCGTAGTATAACTTTTGACGCGGAGTAGCTACGACGCTCGTTTAAGTTTTAATCAACAACTCTCGTCGAGATCAATCGATTGAGCGTATAAAAAAAAATTGTGTGGCGTGGTTATCGTGAAATTGTATGAGTTTAAAGTAAAAAAAAATGGAAACTTTACGCAATGTCGGCCTATACTTGTCAAAAAGCCAAGTCGAAATACAAAAATCGTATACGGTTGTAAAGAGCATCCCAAGAGCAATCCAGTGATACCCATGAAACCCCATATGATCGAGTGAAGCGCACCGGGAACGTAAAAACGTAGACGTATTCACGCAAAACAAACGGCCGTGTCCCGACACAGCCACACTCCATTATTAATTTTTTATAGCCTCTTTTAGATGTGTTTCGGCATAGGGTGATTTCTTAAAGTGACCTGTTAGTACTTCGGTTCTTTATTTTCTGTGTGCATAGTAACTCGACTCCATCAAGCCGTCTGGTTTGACAACTTTTATTGACTTGTAATGTTAAACAACATTCTTGTTGTAATTAATAAGACCCAGTAATTTTTTATTACACGTACAATATTTCATAGCACGTAAACTATATCGGAACATGAATTGATGTGACTTTGGTGTTACAAGCTGCTCTTTTGAGCTACATGCCGTTGTACATAATTGTTGTTATATTGTCGCAATGATGTCTTGGCTGTTCAAATGAGATAAGTCTAGTCTCTGAACCAACTTGATCATTGTAGGTGTAGAAGTCAACGAGACTGAGTCTACTGATCAGCTGCGCATAAAGATGTCAGTGCTGTTTGAAAAACGTAAGTCAACAGAAGCGTCGAAAGACAGCATATCAGGTCAGATAGTGTAAACCACCACTTTTCATTTTTCGATTGCAATCACCAGTTATTCCTCGTGGATAGTAAATAATTTGATTGGTAATTAATTAAAGAATGTTTTTCAGTTTGTCTTGAAGTAGATAAATTACAAGCCACTAAGGTTTTTAAATCAGATACAAAATTAATTTTGGGTGTGTTGTGTAAATGTTTTGGTTTAGTTGCGCAAATGTTGCTCAATGGAATTGCTAATGGGGAAGAATTGTGTGTGTAATTAAAGGTAAATTGTGGGATGAATTATGCCCAGAAGGGCGAAAGAGGATTTAGTGAAATGTAACATTTTCCGCCTTCAAATGCCAAATGAGGGCGCCCTTGAATTTATGCAGGCTATTCAAGATTCATCAGATGTTCTTAATATTAATCTGAGTGAAAAACAGTTCACTGAAATAGTGTGTGATATCTGCCCTTTGGTCCAGCTACAAAGCACGGGGCAAGTGATTCCAACTACATTGATTGAGTTACGTTAAGTGGACTGTAGAGTTAGATAATGTAGTTTATGTTACTGATATGTATATGCGAGAATTGGAAGAATTTAAGGATGCTAGAAAGGAAATAGGAACCACGGCAGTTCCTGGGAAACTCACCATAGTAAGTGATAATAGAAATAAAGTAGAATAGCTGCACTCATGTTTTCATTGTGGTAAAAAGGGGCATCTTGTAAATACATGTACTTCATTCAAAAATAGTTTGACTTGTTTTCGATGTGGAAAACGGGGGTATATAGATAAATATTTTAATCAGGTTAAGAAGGATAAAGTGAAAGCTCCGGAAGAAAATTCCCAGTATTGCAAAAGTCGGTCGAACTAAGAGCAATTTGAATAGGTCGGATATTTTCCTAGTCAAGATTAAGACAGTTCTCTTGTTAGGAAGTTCCCTGAAATTAAAAGACAACTGAAAATGTGGAAAGCATTAAGTTTATTTGTTGCAAATTGAGTAAGTTGTGAGATTAGAGTGTCAAATAAATTCTACTTTTAAGTGGATTGATATTTATGGACTAAAGATGATTGGATCATGCCAGGTTTGATCTGTCCTTTAACTCTTGGCCTTAGTTTCTTAATAGAGACAATCTCAGTGTTTGATTAAAAAATTAAATAAATTAAATTTTGACCTACAATGGTCAGATATAAAATCGGAAGTATAAAATGTCAAAAAAGCATTTGTACTGGTATTGTCAGTAAAAGAGTAGAGGATGCACAAAAATAAAGGTAAACGAGGTGTTAAGTAAGTTTTCTGTCGTTATCGCTAAGGAGTTTGGGCGCTGTACACTATGCCTTACAATATTGAGGTACCTGATAATGAGCTAGTTCGCTTGAAGCCACATCAGTGCATCCCACAAAAAATGCAAGCATTTCGGGAGATTATTGCTGATTTAAAGAAGCGAAAATAATTGTAACCAGTAGTATCGCTGACTGATGCAAATAGTAACCAAGGCTAGGCCGAAAATAAAAGTCATATGACAAATTATTCAAGAGTCAAGTGTATGTGACACCATCAGAACAACACCGAATACTGTAAAACCCTGTTGTTTACAGAGAGCCGAACGATCATAAGAAATTAATTTTATTAATAATGAATAAGATGAATAGGTTAAATTCAGTGTAAAACAGAACGAATGAAAGAGTTAACAAAGGAAGGAAAACCACTCTTCTCTAAATCTAAGAACTTCACACTGTGTAACTGTGACTACAGAACATATATAAATTAGTAAATTTCATCATCTCAACTAAACAGGAAATAAACGGTTCATTTATGTGATAAATATAAATTGAAAACTGTAGCTAATTATAGTTTAATCGTTAGTGGGTATAATTTCATATATTTATTCCCCAATCGTGTCTGTCACCTCGTCCAATGAAATCCGTATTGTTACCTCGCCCAACTACTGCATATAGGCAAAGATATTTCGATAAAAATGTAATATGTGATTCCTTCTACACTATTGTTGCACAAGGAACATTTCTTTCTGTGTTTTTTATCACAGATTCTGAAGAGGACTATAATGATGATGATTCTGGTGTGAGAGATTTAGCCAGTATTCTGCTGTTGCCCAGGAAATGTCCAACTCCATGCATGGAGAATGCACTAGATATGGCCAAATTCTGGTAATAAATCATGTAAAGTTTTCCAGAATTCTTGTAACTGTGTTTCAATAATGTTTCTGACTCAAAAATAAATAAATTGATTAATTAATCACAGATTTTTAAGATGAAAGATTTTTGACTTTGAATTCGGAATATTAGCGAAGACCATAATGTTCTACAAGCCTCTGTTAGCACATGAACTGAGTGACGGAACATGAACTGAGTGACAAAACATGAACTGAGTGACAGAACGTGAACTGAAGGGAATGTTCTGAATCTCACGAGTCGGCTCTCCAAAATGTTGATGTGTATTTTCTGTTATAATCTCAGCATAACTTGCATATGGTGTTTCTATGTTCTTGTGAAAGCAGTCCATTCAAAACTTTTCTATCAAGCTAGCATTCAAACGTGTACATTTCTTTTGTTTCGATGCGATCATTTTGATTCACGACAAATTTGAAATGATCACATTGCTTTAATAAACTATGCATGGGTTTGGTTGAAGTCTTTTTTCTGAGATGTCGTTACATATATCGACAAAAAAAAGTTATGTCACCTTTATAAATTCTGTAAAGTAACAACAGACTCAAAGACGCAAATCGGCTGCTACCGATAGTCATACTTCTGTTTTGTAAAACGAAATGTTGTCCAGAAAATGGTTGTACTAATATCGTACCACAACATTGGGCTATATTGTGTGTGCAGATAACCTGTTTCAGTGGCTCGGTGGCCAAATGCTGTGCTCTAAACATTACGCGTATCACATAAATGATTTACAATCGACACCACTACCTTGGGTAGTACACTGTAAGGGTATTCCACAACGTCAACAATACATTCCATGTGGTCCAGACACTTGCCAGAGTCTCATTGCAGATACGCATTTAATGTTGGCATTACTCATGAACACACACAATCCACATAATACTGCATTTCAACCTCGCTACGCCCAGGTTAGACGTCACAACATCTAGTAACGGCATCGCCGAACAATCGCAAATATTATGGCGAAAAACGACGACTCATTCAAATCTATTGCAAAGATCTGGAAGGCAAAATAATAAAGAATTCAGAGGTTCTGAGACTAGTATCCACGAAGTCCGGCATCGGGTACGTCGGAGGTCAATAGCTGCGCCTACCTTCGTAGTCATATTGTTCTTTCTACAAAGACATTACGAACATTTCATGGAATTGAACTTCTAGGCTTTTGGTAAATAAAGGTACGCTATCACTGCAAATTAAGAAAAGTAAGTTATTTAAAAAAAATGTTTCGAGTTTTTGAATGTTATCACATTTTAATTTGTTCTTGGGTAATCTGAAGAAGAAAAAAAAAAAACAGAACATTTACTTTATTAAAATTAAATACACTCATAATCGAAAAAAAGTTGCGCCCAAAAGGCAGGAAACTACAGGACGGAAATGTGAAGGATAGGTTTGACAATGTGAGGCATGTACAGCACGTTCACTCTCGACTATACGAGTGACGTCACACGGGCGGGCCTTATCGCTGTACCTGCAGGATATACTGCCGGTCGTCCTGGCGTTCACTCTCGACTATACGAGTGACGTCACACGGGCGGGCCTTATCGCTGTACCTGCAGGATATACTGCCGGTCGTCCTCACGTTCACTCTCGACTATACGAGTGACGTCACACGGGCGGGCCTTATCGCTGTACCTGCAGGATATACTGCCGGTCGTCCTGGCGTTCACTCTCGACTATACGAGTGACGTCACACGGGCGGGCCTTATCGCTGTACCTGCAGGATATACTGCCGGTCGTCCTAGCGTTCACTCTCGACTATACGAGTGACGTCACACGGGCGGGCCTTATCGCTGTACCTGCAGGATATACTGCCGGTCGTCCTGGCGTGCAGTCTTCGCCTGCTGACTCACGCCGTTGTGTCGGTAGCTCCCCATCCAAGTGTATTATGTCTCAGAGACGACGCGTTACAGAGGGGTCGCATCATAGGGATATGGGAAGCAGGACGGCCATCTCGTGGAACAGTGCGCCATACCGGGCGTGCGGATATTACCGTAGAACGCTGTTGGCGCCAGTGGAAAGAGGGATGTACGTACGCACGACATGCAGTATCTCGGAGACCGCCATGAACCACACTGAAGGAGGACCGAGGGATTGTCAGACAAGCGTGGATTATCCTAACTACTACGATTGCAGACATTCAGCGAGCAGTGTTGCCAACCCTGCAGCTTTCTGTGAGTGTCAGTTCCGTTGTTACACGACTGCAAACACTTACCACGACTACCATTAACATCACACCAATGTCGCTAATAGACTGCGGTGGTGCCGTGTATTGGAGCCATACAGAGTGACAGCAGGCTAACTTCAGTGATGAGTCCCGATTTAGCCTTGATGGCAACGACCAACATATTCGTGTGTGAGGCAGCATGTATGGCGCCAAGATCAACAGTTAACATTCAATATTTCGAGGATTGGACTCAAATTGATTTAATATTCATTTCGAAGAGAAAATTGAACATACGTGTGAGGTAATGTCTGAATACCAAGAGAAAAATATGCGTGGTTTTTTTTTTCAGGCGATGCCGAGACAGTTGGAAGATAAACAGAAAATATTAATGTTTCTGATTTTAAATATATCTTTATGTTCACGCCATCACGGACATGTTTATACATACTATTGTATCATGCTTGATCTCTAAATTGGATACGTTTAACACAGATTAAATTTAAGTTAAATGTAAAGTACTACAGTAATAGTGGAGTTCCTCTAGATAGTTTTGTTCAGTATGTGATTTATTGTGAAGTCACTCATATACATGTTGTACTGATGTTTGAAAACAGGCCCTGGATTTGCGGAGGTTACCTCATAGGTGGTTCCGTCAGCCATGTAGAACTTGCCACTTCCCTCCATTACTCTCCGCGACACACGGCCGACATATCTGCAGCCGTTAGTATACACGATGGTCGCGTGCTCGTCTGGAATATTCACCTTCCACGCCACTGGTTCAAGCCTAGCGCTGCTTTCTTCAGCCTGTACATGGGGTTAGAAGTATGCTGATGCAGATTTATCTGCAAGTTAATCCTGGTTCACTTTTATGTCTATCACGCTGAACAGACCGAGTGGGCAGAAACTATAGTTATCCACATTTAGGCATTTTGGTGTTTGATTACAGGCCCAGTTTACAGTGCTTTTCGTTCGTTATTTTTAAAACCATGAGACTGAATTTAGTGGACAATCGAACTAGGCACCTCTGTGCTTCCCCTTTATCTTATTACTTTGGTTGTGGTACGAATCGTTTTTACAAAATCATTTTCTAATGTCTGTAGTTATATTTTATGTTTCCAATAGTGCTCTACAATTTAGTGATACATGTTGGTATATATATATACGTTTTGACATTTATCTTGATCACCCACAATAACTCCCTAACGAAGCTCCAAATGGAAAAGAGTTTCACACAATGGTTGAATAACTGGAAGGGGGAAATAATACTGCTGGGGAGTCAGACTCATAACTTTATTTAATAGTGCGATACAAGTACTAGCATAAGTTTTTTAATTGGCACCATGCATCTATTAGTCAAAAGTGCAATGAAGATCGCCAAGACCTATGGAAAAATGTATCACAATACACCAGTCTAATAAACAGATCGTCAAAAACCGTCCCAGACATTGGGACTCTCAAGTATTCCTGAAGACTCGTTATGTGATGCCTTGCGGCACGATTATGTGGCGTGGTACAGTAGAGCATGATGTTGATGCTCTGCATTTGATGTAGAGGTGATGTTAACAGTGCAGGTACCCAGAGTTGCGTACCCAGTTCCACAGAGGTTGTGCTTAGAGGAAACAAAGGTACACTCATGACGTGACGACTGCTCAGTCAGTCATCCGTGTACAGTCCAATACAGTACACAGCAAGGCGAGAGTTGTCGTAATAGAAATGTACTCCAACAACGAGAAGGTAGAAATGCTGTTCATCTATGGAAAATGCAAGTTAGCAGATGGATGTGTTCGTATTAATTTACGGTAGAATGTAGTACGTTTAAGTGAGTTGTACTGAAACACACACACACAGTTCTGTTACTACCATTATCAATAGCTTGGCTTGCTCACTCGTTGTTCATTCTGTTCAATGTCAGCATGATGCTAGTCAGGCGGAGCAACTCTACAGAGAGCGATACGCTGACAAGAGCCCACTGTCCAGACGGATGTTTCCCGTTTTGTTGTGAAGCTTTGTGAAATGGGCTCACAGCAACGTCGTCGTAGAACTCGCACAGATGAAGCTGCTTAAGTTACTGTTCTAGCGGCTGTAGCTGTCAATCCAGACACCAGCACACGCCAACTTGAAGCCGAAATTGGCATTCCGAAAATGAGTACACACCACATTCTTAAGCGTCATACATTCCATCCCTATCATGTACACTTATAATGCAAATTGCACGGGAATGATCTCCAGAATCGCGTAGGGTTGTCAATGGGCCCAGCATCAAACCATCGCCAACCCGAACTTTGTTTCGGGTGGTCTTTTTACCGATGAATCACTGTTCTCCAACTCAGGCCAGGTGAATATGAGGAACATGCGTTATTGGGCCGTCGAGAGCCCACGATGGCTTCGACAGGTGGACCATTAGCATCAATAGAGAGTTTACATCTGGTGTGTGATGGTTGGCAATAAGGTTATAGGGCCTTATTTCATGAATGGTAACCGAAATGGCAGGAAGTGTGCCACCTTCATACAAACAGTTCTTTCTGGTATTCTGGAGAAGATACCTCTAAGGAATAGCATTCCAATGTGGCAAAAGCATGATGGATGCCCAGTACATAATGCAGTGTATGAACGTCGGGCTCTGGGCGGAAAATATCATGGTAGGTGGATTGGTTTTGGAGGACCAGTTCAGTGGCCCACATGGTCTCCTGACCTTAACCCCCTGGACTTTTTTCTTTAGGGTTACCTTAAAGGTGCTGTCTGTCAAGATGCTCCAGCAATTCCAGAGAACAAGCAGGAATGTATTGTGCGTGCTTGTAATGCTCTTCAGCAGGCAATGCTGGAGTAATCAGTGTTGTCATTTAACCAGCGACTGAAATTATGTATTGCTGCCAATGGTCACCACTCTTAACATATAATGTGGATGTTCTACCCCTTGCAGTACCCATATGGATAGTACTACAAATGGACTTTAGAGATCCCACTTTCTGTGTCGCATTTCATGTTCATGTTTTGAATGTGTACATTGTGCTACATTTTTTAATAGGTCTTGACGAGATTCATTCAACTTTTGACGAATAGATACATGATGCCATTTAAAAAATCTGATGTTAGTATTCATATCTCACTAATAAATAAGGCTATAAGGTTGACTCCTTAGAAGTATTATTTCCCCCTTTCAGTTATACAACTTTAGTGTGAAACACTTCTTAATTTGGAGCCCTGGTACAGGGTTATTGTGGGTGGTATATATATATATGTGTGTGTGTGTGAAATAACACCACAGTCAATAAGTTCCGGGACTGGTGACCCTATTGTAGGCAGTCAAATTCCATGGCGAAGGCTAATATTTTCGTGGACTGCCGCCCCGAGTGTAGGCAGCCACGCACCACAGCAAAGGTCAATAAGTCCATANCAATAAGTTCCGGGACTGGTGACCCTATTGTAGGCAGTCAAATTCCATGGCGAAGGCTAATATTTTCGTGGACTGGTGCCCCGAGTGTAGGCAGCCACGCACCAAAGCAGAAATTTCTTGAAATAGTTCATTTCAATGGTAAAGCCATTGCTGGGTACGATGAGAGACACTGGATCCCTGTTGTGCGGAATACCATATATGCATGGTACACAACATGCTGTATCAGAGCCCTTAACAATATAACAATGGAAAACGTTTAAAGACAGAAAATATTTCGAATCATATGCTGGCATAGCACGGGGAAAAGCAGATAATCAGGGGTAGGTGTGTAATAACATGCGCTGGAAATGTCCACCGTGAGCACGGTTACATGCGCACACGTCACGCCACAGTGACTGCCAGATGTGCGATGGACAATTGCGGATCGCCGATATGGCATTCAACATAACAGCATACAGGGTCACTGTACATGGTTACGGCTCCGGCACAGAACTGAGTCATTTCTGGACCTGAATTCATTACCCTGAATATGTACTCATGGTTTTGACGTGCATTTTAAATACAGCTTGTAAATGTTGATTAAATTAAAATTTAGTTTTACCTATTTTATTTTTTTAAAACATACATTTAACCATAATTAACTATTACATCAGTACACATTGATACTCCAATAAATTGGTGGAATGAAACATGTGAAACTGGTGAAACTGTGGACTTATGGGAAACATTGTTTACCCTTTCCGAGGACGAGATCTGATTAACTGTCCCAGCTTTCCGCTGTTTGCTCGGGGTGATGGACGTACATGTGAACCAGGCAATATATATTAGGCAAGTACCATAGTTAGATGAGTGTTAATGTGACTTTCACCGTTTTAATTTGCTTTGGGTACTATCTTCATAACCCTGTTATAAAGGGGGCTGCGGTAGTGTAGTGATTCGACTACTCGCCTCCCACCTAGGCGAACTGGGTACGATCCCCGGCGGGGCTGCCCCCGAGACTTTCAAATGTGGGAATCGTGCTGGAAGATGTCGCTGGTCAGAAGGAGTAGATATAAAAGGACGAAGATCGGGAAAATTTAATTTTCAATCCAACTTAACTCATTCCAAGGTAAAAAATTTCTAAAACAAATTAATTAATTAAATTTTTAACAACTATTTAATAAATTTCTAATGCAATTTTTAGAAAAATTTAATACATTTTCTTTAAAAATAGAAATCTTAGTAACATTTTAAAAAAAAGTTACAAATCGACCTACAAGAAAAAAAATTTATAATCAAAATTATTTTGCATATGTTTATAAGATTGGATTGAATTAAAAAGGGTTTGAAAATATTATTTTATCAAACCTCGGCCTTTTATATTTACTCTAGTAAATTTAAATTTTTCAACAAAAAAAAAGTTTTCTTTAAAAATTAAATTTTAATACACTTTTCTAGACAAAAAAAAATTATTTATAAAACATTAATTAAATAAATACATATTATTAATTTTATAAAATCCAAATATAAAACTAATTCATATAAGTAAAACTTGCATATCACTTTACTTTCTGCTACTGAGTTTAAGGAAATTTTTTAATTTAAATTTTTTTTCATATTTTAACTTTTTTGCTTTTTTTATTTTTTATATTGTGATACAACTTTTTTGGTTATTAAAATTTTACATAAATAAATCGGTACAAAAAAATACCTGATAACACTTATTAGCATATTTAAGATAATTTCTTGGTAATATAATTAAGCAACTAACAAAAGATTTCAATTATGGTTACTAACAGAAAATTTAAATAACAACAATCTTATAAAAAATATTGGAGGTATAATACATACAAATAATGAAGAAAAATAAAAATTATTTATACCATTTACAGAACCATTTTACGATAATATTATCGTTGTTAAAATGATAGATTTTATAGATTGTAATAAAGAAATAAAAATGGAAAATTTCTGGTGAAAGAAGATACTTTTGGTAATTTTAATAAATTTCTTAGATGTCAATTGTCTAATTTTAATTTAGCAAAACATAATGTTATAGCTAAGTCCCCATATTTATTATATTTACTATAAAAACAATTAATGGTGTAACACAGATTCCAAAAGAAGATATAAATATTATAAAAGAGAAATGTAAATATCCTGTTGCTATTCCATATAAAATTGAGCTTGAAAATGTAAAATGAATACCTTATTAATAGAATTACCCAAAATATAAATAACAGGAATACAAGTTAAATTGCCAGAAGAAAAAAATTAATAAACTGAATAATTATGTTTTATTTGCATTTAGTTTAATCTATTACCAAATAAGTTTTTATAAGTTAGATATGATACAGAAGATAAACAAATTACAACCATAAACCAAAAATGTTTTATCAAATCTGAAGAGACACACTTTACTAAATCTAATAATTTATTTTCTATTCTACCCAAATATCTAAATATAGACGACTTAGGGTTAATAAATACAAATAACATTATACCATTAGTTTTACAAGAAAGAATAAAAATGGTAAACTATCCCCTTATAAATTTTACGAAATTGAACCATTAAAATCTGCTTATTTACAATCTACAAAGAAAGGAGAACAAGATTTAGAAAAATTAGAAATACAAGTACGAAAATTAAATAATAAAGAAAAATTCAAATGTAACCACGACGGATATAAAAATTAAAAGAAAAAGAAGATAAAATAAAACGAGCAGAAAATGAGCTATTAAGATATTTTACAAAACTGTGGAAAGATTTCGAAATAACTGGCGTATATAAAATATAGCATTTGTTGTAAATTATAAAAGTAAATTTTCTTATATTGGAGTTCTTGGGGAAAAAGGTGGTGTTAAATCTGTTAATTATGCCAAAGGACATAATGAGAATAAATTAAGATAACTGGTTAAGGATAAGGAATTAAAAGTAAGGATTATTTTTTATTCCATTTAATAATTTTAGACAAAGTTTAGAAATTATGTACTATCCCAAAGATTTCATTTAATAATTTTAGACAAAGTTTGGAAATTATATACTATCCCAAGGATAAGCCATTTATAGAAATTAAAACAAATTATGTAATTAGTTTTACTGTGGGTATACGATTGACTTAACAGAAACCTTAAGAAGTGTGCTTAGAATGTGAACCAATGTTTTCAAGGCTTGACTTAAGATATCGTTATATTTGATATCTTAAGTACAAGTCAAGATGAAGTAGCCAATCAGAGCCCAGTGACATTTGTTGTTGGCGGGAAACTGTATTTTCATCTGGGATTTAGGTTAGGTCGTATCGTGAAATCGTATGCAATTAATTATTTCTATCGAGTAACAGTATCCTCTTTATTTAAAGAACAGTTCAAGGTTATGTTTTATTTCTTGAAAGATGTTATTGGATTCGCTTTAATTAACCTTTTCAGATTTATTGACCTAAATGCCAAATGTTGACATCGGCTTCCCTTCTATAAGATATCGCGAGTTTTTCAAAACGATTGCACTAGCAGTAACCACAAATAAATGTATGTAAATAATCTTCCCTCTTGTCCATCTTTCCAGGTTACGTCGGCTGCTTCTGTCTAGTTCCTACGATTATCATTGGCTAGACTTAATAGTTGCAAGATCAATCATAAACGGCAAAACTTAGTGTACCTAACGAGTCATAATAACAAGCCTTTATTCTTCAGTAATTCGTAGTAATCCCACCTTTAAAGGAAATAGTTTTCCAAAAATAGAATACATGCGAATGTGTGATTTTTTTTAAAGATAAAGATGATTTGCTATATAAAGAAGAAGATAAATAAACTATCGATAAATTAAATATGGAAGAAATAGTTGGAAAAAATACAAGTTAAAAAATCTGAAAGATTAAAAAAAATAGGAGAAGTATTAGATTTAATTATAACACATATTTCCGTAAAAATGTCATGGAAAAGATATATATATTTAAATTCGTTAACTTTTCCAGATTGTTTTTGTTCTAATTATCAGTTAGGAAAAGAAATACATAAGATAAAATATATTAAAATTGTATGATAATAATAAAAATGGATAAGGTAAAAACAACTTCGATTAAACGTAAAGAATTATTAATTTTTATTGCATGATTACAAATATTTTTATTATGTTTGTTTGTTGTCAATAACATTTGTACTTTAATTTCTACGACATTTAACATTCCTGGTATAATTATATTATATTCTTTATACCAGCATAGCAAATATTTTGGATATTCATTACATATTAAGACCTGCTAATTTGCTTATATAATTTCAAATATAATTATTTCCATATATACAGGGACCAAACCATAATTTTCTTCCTTGTTTTTAAATTATATAAGCATTATAATCTAAACAACTAGAGTGTAAACACCAATCTTTTTTATCTATTTTATAATTTGTTATATAAATGTCAAAATCGATTCCCATGATGCAATATTATTAGGATTAGTTAATTAAAACATTCTTTTATTAAAAGCGTATCTTAAAAAAACATTGAAAACTGTTTATTATACTTAAGATATTATAAATGGATTCCACATATTTTAATTCCAAAATATTAGAATTCTTTACAACAATGAAAGACATTACCAACAAACGAAAGAAGAGGCAAATAGTTTGTTAAATGAAGAATACCAAACAGAATGTTTAGATATAAGAATGCTTAAGAATGGATGAGTTCAAACTATGGATTACGATAAAGAAAACAATAAATTTGCAGAGTTAATGGAATTGTAAAAAGAAAATCGAAATACATAAATCGGAATAATTTTATATGCTCATAATATTTTTTTTAAAGAAGAAGACATAGAAGATAAAGAAGATATAAATTTAGAGAGAAAAACAGACACTGGTCATCCTTATTATTGGAGAGAAAGATAATATATGTTTGCCATTTTTTTC
This sequence comes from Clitarchus hookeri, assembly GCA_002778355.1. NCBI lineage: Eukaryota > Metazoa > Arthropoda > Insecta > Phasmatodea > Phasmatidae > Clitarchus > Clitarchus hookeri. Next base: position 318,817 of record NQII01000483.1, on the reverse strand, counting down.
AACATACCACTCTTTAAGAAACATTGTTTTTTTTTTTTTTTACGAATTTTTGATTTTAAATATTTATTTAAGGAAACCATTGAAATTTTTTTTCCACATACGGATTTTACTTTGGTCTAATAATTATTTGTAATATATATTTGGAAGCTATTACATTACTGCAANATTTTCCACATACGGATTTTACTTTGGTCTAATAATTATTTGTAATATATATTTGGAAGCTATTACATTACTGCAATTTACACAATATCTTCCACTGCCATAAAACAATTTAATTTAATTTTTTTTATAAACTTACAATTTTTGAAATANCAATTTACACAATATCTTCCACTGCCATAAAACAATTTAATTTAATTTTTTTTATAAACTTACAATTTTTGAAATATCTAACACTTTCTGTTTATACACAAATATATTTTAACATCAAAGAAGAATGTTTTTAACAACATAATAATAACTATGGTAAAAAAATTAACTGGTTAAATTTTAGAAAGGGTGANTCAAAGAAGAATGTTTTTAACAACATAATAATAACTATGGTAAAAAAATTAACTGGTTAAATTTTAGAAAGGGTGATATTGGGATCCATTTAAATTTAAGATTAAGTAAATATAGAAATGTCCATAAAGTTAGATTTTAAAGTAAATAATAAATAATTTTTAAAAATTATTAATTTATTTATATATAGGTTTATAAATTAAAATAATTTATTTTAATATAAAACTAGTAAATATTTAGTTTTAATTAAAATAATATTACAATTTAAATGTGGTTTTTAATAACAATTAAAAATAAATTTAAAAGTTAATTTTTTTATAATGGTTTATATAAATGAAAAAAAAACCTTTGTTGAAGTGAGGTCGTATGAAATATTCATATCACCTATTTCTGACAAACATTTCTTATACTTAGATGAGACTAGTTTGTGTAATACAGTCTTTGTATTGAATTAGTAAAACAGGCAGTGGTTGTCCATAATATTGGAGAAGAATATAATGTGTATTTTTTTTAGTTTTCATGTTTTTAAGAAAATTTTAACAAACGCCNCGATAAGAAGAAATGAACATTTTCCTATATTTACTAAAAATTAAAACATATTTACACTGTAATATAATTATAAAATTTTTCAGCTACTACATTTATAATTTTTTATTTTAGTATTTATAATATTTTAGTACTATTCATGTTTTTAATCAATGCTTATTTTTATTATTATTTATGTTCTTTATGCTGTTATCATTAGTAGACTTAAAATCAATGAAAGTTGAACAAATGTTGCACATTGAACAATAAATGATAAATGATAAACATTAAACACTGAACAAGTCAAATTATTAACAAATTAAAAATATAGTTCTAGACGTTGGGTCATAACACTGCGACATTCAACTTTCTAGCATGCCATGCAACTGTTATTTTGTTGTATCATAACTGGTACACCTTGCTAATATCGTATAGGGTCCCCGCGAGCACGCAGAAGTGCCGCAAGACGACGTGGCATGGACTCGACTAATGTCTGAAGGTATGCAGGAGGCAAATCACACCATGAATCCTGCAGGGCAGTCCACAAATCCATAGGAGTGCGAGGCGGTGGAGATCTCTTATGATCAGTACGTTGCAAGGCATCCCATATATGCTCAATAATGTTCGTGTCTGGTGATTTAGGTGGTCAATGCTTCACAGATTTCAGTCTTCTCACAAGGACCTCGGTGAGCCATCGTTGAGTCGACGTGTGGGGTATCGCATTGTCTTGCTGGAATTGTCCACGTCGGTCGGAATGCCCAATGGACATGAATGGGTGCAGGTGATCGGACAAGATGCCTACGTATCTATCACCTGTCAGAGTCATATCTAGACGTATCAGGGGTCCCATTTCACGTGAACTGCACACGCTTCACACCATGACAGAGCCTCTACTAGCTTTAACAGTCCGCTGTTGACATGTAGGGTCCATGGATTCATGAGGATGTCTCCATACCCGTACACGTACATCCACCCGGTACAATTGGAAACGAGAATCTTCAGACCAGGCAACGTGTTTCCAGTCATCAACAGGCCAATGGTGGTATTGGCGGGCCCAGGCGAGGCGTAAAGCTTTGTGTCGTGCAGTCAACAACGGTACACGAGTGGGNAGTGTCTAAAGTCAGAAGAGTGTTCCTGGAGCCACTCGGTAGCAACTCTCGACGTGTGGGGTATCGCATTGTCCTGTTGGGATTGTCCACGTCGGTCGGAATGCCCAATGGACATGAATGGGTGCAGGTGATCGGACAAGATGCCTACGTATCTATCACCTGTCAGAGTCGTATCTAGACGTATCAGGGTCCCATTTCACGTCAACTGCACATGCTTCACACCATGACAGAGCCTCTACTAGCTTTAACAGTCCGCTGTTGACATGTAGGGTCCATGGATTCATGAGGATGTCTCCATACCCGTACACGTCCATCCACCCGGTACAATTGGAAACGAGAATCTTCAGACCAGGCAACGTGTTTCCAGTCATCAACAGGCCAATGGTGGTATTGGCGGGCCCAGGCGAGGCGTAAAGCTTTGTGTCGTGCAGTCAACAATGGTACACGAGTGGGCCTTCGGCTCCGAAAGCCCATATCAATGATGGTCCGTTGAATAGTTCGCACGCTGGCATTTGTTGATGCCCCAGCATTGAAATCTGCGCCAATTTGAGAAAGGGTTGAACATCTGTCATGTTTAATGATTCTCGTCAGTCGTCGTTTGTCCCGTTCGTTCGCGATCTTTTTCCGGCCACAGCGATGTCGAAGATTTGATGTTTTACCGGATTCCCGATATTCACGGTACACTCGTGAAATCATCGTACGTGAAAATCCAAATGTTATCGCTACCTCGGAGATGGTNCGAACATCCAAATGTTATCGCTACCTCGGAGATGCTATGTCCCATCTCTCGTGCGCCGACTATAACACCACGTTCAAACTCACTTAAATCTTGATAACCTGCCATTGTAGCAGCAGTAACCGATCTAGCTGCCGACCGTATCGCGTTACCCTGATTGGTTCCATACCTCTGGTATTTGCATACGCACGCCTATACCAGTTTTTTTGGCTCTCCAGTGTATGAGCCATCAGAAAGTCACATGGCACATGTTTATTTTGTTAGGTACACGGAAAGATACGCTAATATCGGGCTGATAGTATTAATTTAGCAAGGCTTTCAAAAGTACTCACTGTATCGTGAACAGCCTTTAGTTAGTTTAAATTGACCTATTCATGGCCAATTTGTTTAATTTCACTGATAAAACTGTTTTGTATGCTGAAACAAAATTTTGTTAGGTGCAACCAATTTAATTTTTTGTATAAGAGAAATTAAATATTTTGTTATTGAAATTGAATTATTGTTTTTTCTTTTATTTGGTTAACCGAAAAGTGTAAGAGTTGGTTGGTTTAACCAAAGGTTTTCATTGCTGTACGTATATTAAATTTTTGTTTATTATAAAAGCCGGGTTAGATGATCGAGCCTCGTACATGAAGGAAGCACTTGCGCCTGAATGCAACATCACAGCCACCTAGACCACTGTGACTATAAGCGTAATTGGTGTATTTACATTTTTATACGGTTATCAATGCATGACAACTACTTAAATTTTTTTTCTGCTGAAATTGTTTAGTAGGGACTGGTTCTGTGGTAATGATGCTTCAATATAAACACTGAAAAATGTGGTTATTATCCTAATCGCTACATAAATTATTAAGAAACACTGGAGATGCGGGTTCTAGGCAATGAAATGGCCAATTACCACACAGCTAACTAAATAAGNTAAATTATTAAGAAACACTGGAGATGCGGGTTCTAGGCAATGAAATGGCCAATTACCACACAGCTAACTAAATAAGTGTGTGTACTGATTACTAAACCAGCTGATTTTGTTGCCACCACAAATTCTGTAATACTAGGTATATCAGATTGTTACAGCTAACCAAATTCTTATTCACTCCAGGGGCCGCGGTGGCTGAGCGGTTAGCCTGCTCGCCTGCTACCAAGGCGAACTGGGTTCAATACCCGACCGGGCCACTCCCGGATTTTCACATGTGGGAATCGTGCCGGACAATGCCGTTGGTCTGGGTGTTTTCTCGGGGATATCCCGTTTAACCGCTCTTTCTTTCCGGCGCTGTTTCACAATCACCTCAATCACTCTCATCGGTTCTCAAGACCTCGCCCAAATCTCTTCACTCGCTCTTATTCACTCCAAACGAAACGCTTGTTTTACTATATCACAGTAGTTACAATGTTTATAGCAGCCAAGCCTATTCGTTCAACGTACTTTTAACATGGTTGCTGGAAAATACACGTACACTATGTTCAGTTCAACCAATTATTTCCAAGTACTTTGTTTGGCTCAAGGTGCTTGGAGTAAGAGCAGATTAGCGGAGTGAAAAAGATATTGTTCAGTGTAAACNATGATGTCGGGACAACCAAATAGATGTTCAGTTCAACCAATTATTTTTAAGTACTTTGTTTGGCTCAAGGTGCTTGGAGTAAGAGCAGATTAGCGGAGTGAAAAAGATATTGTTCAGTGTAAACAGATACTCTTCAATAAAATTTGTTTCCTATCTGTAGCTAAATAACATTTCTGAGAGGTATAAAGGAATTACTTTTGATAGTTAAAATGTTTGACTGTGAATTTCTTTGAGAAATATGGGACTTTTGAAGTCAATAAATTTGCAACGTGTGCTAGTTTCTGATTTACGATTAGGCTATAAAAGTACAGCTTTGTCTAAAACAAGAAATGTGCTTACTTAAGAAGGTCACCTTTAAGTATTTTAAAAAAAATTCTAAGCAAATTCTAAGTTTATTTGAAACCAAGAAGGGTTTGATACTTCAGATAACAGTTATTTTCATTACTCACTTTACTTATCCGTACTTCTGTTGAAGAGTCAATAACATGTGCCTCATCTTCAGCTTCTTCTTCTATCACTGTATTTCGACTGACGCTTTTGTGTTTCTTGATCGACGGGCGCTTAAACCTGTAAACAGGTAAATTGTTATGCTCATACAACTATTTTCAATGAGTGTAATGTTAGTTGTAAAGAACAAGGAACAATACTCTACTCATCACTTGTTTTGGCGACAGGGGGACTTTGAGATGCTTTCTTCGTCTCCTCAGCCGACGAACTACTGACGTTTGCGATCAGTTCAGGCTTGTTCTGGTCCAGGTCTCTGTGACTGGGCACATGGGTCACCGCAGTCTCCTTGATCGTCGTCTGAGTTTCATTGTCTTCCTCTAACTTCTTGCCTTCAGCATGTTCGACGACTGACTTCACTTGCCTCATGCACTTAGTGCCATGCCAACTAAAATTATTAACAACATAGTAATCAAATGTGTTACAACGTAAGCTAGAATCATTCTAGTCTTCCAGAAAATACTATTTAATTTTATAAGCCCTTTCAGTCACAGTTGGACAGGAATGTTTGATTGGAAGTTTCTTTAATAGTCTGCGCTGTGAAGAGCAGGAAACAGCGTCTGATGAGAGATCTCTCTCAGATGCTCGAGACACATCTCATAAACAGCTGCTGCCAGTCGGATGAAGCACAAGTTGATATTTATTGTTCTCGATGTACGACAGTAGTATGATCAAGGAAAGTCCGGTGAAATGTTTCTTAAGTGGGAAGTGTGTGGCTGTGGCCTGCGGTCTTCGGCTCGACTCAGACGAGCAGGGCAGGGGGTGCTTGGAAGCCTTCGAATCGGAATTGCCGAACATACCCGAAGGTGCTTTGCAGTTGCACCCACTAATTCTTCAAGTATATATGTCTGTTTATGGCAGCCATATTGGTAGGTTTCATAGGCATAGGGTACGTCAAATTGAAAATCTGTATTTATAATAAAACTTTAATTTTTTTAATTAAAATATATATATGTACATTTTTTTTAAATTTTGCACGGAAATTGTACGTAAAGTATCGTGGAAACATGCAAAAAGCGTTTATTCAGTTACTTTATTTCCAGTTTTTCTCTTGAAGTTTAATTATTACATGATATGAGAATCTACACATTATTCACTGCCTCGACTGTTTTGTAGGAACACAAGTAAGCTACGCAGAATTGTTTATTTTTGAATACATGTATATGTGACAAATCCAAGCCCATCATACGAGTTGCAACCCTCTGCACAGGTATGTTTTAATAATGGCAAGAATCAGCATCTTCCAGTACTTTTATAGGTATAATTGTCTATGGTTTACGAACCAATAGTGCTAGCTAGGCGCCTGAGACTTGGAATGTAAGAGGGCAGTTCGGGTAATAAACAATCTTATCTTTCGTGTTCTTCTCAGAAATTAATACTTCGATCAATCCTCAATCCTCTGCAGTCCTACTCACCAATCCTCAGCAATCCTCCTTTTCAATCCTCTGCAATCTTCAGCAATCTTCTTATACAATCCTCAGAAAACCTCAAAAATTCTCCTCTGCAATCCTCAGAAATGCTTACCAATACTCAAAAAATCTCCCCAACAATCCTCCCTTGCAAGCCCCTCCACAATCCTCTGCAATCCTCCTCCATAGTCCTCGCCAAGACTCACCAAGCCTCATCAGCAAGTCTCCTCTGCAACTCTCAACAATCCTCAGCAATCAACTGCGATGCCTGCCAATTCTCAGCAATCCTGCACAATCCTCACCAATCCTTCTCGGTATTCCTTGGAAATTCTCAGCAATCCTCTCCAATCCTCACCAACTCTCAGCAAACTTCCTTTATAATCCTCCACATCAATCTTCACCAATCCTACTCTCAGCAAACTTCCTTTATAATCTTCCACAGCAATCTTCACCAATCCTCAGTAATCATACTCACCAATCCTCAGCAATCCTCAACACCAAACATCAGCAATCCTCAGTAATCCTCAACACCAAACATCAGCAATCCTCAGTAATCCTTCTCACTGATCCTCTACAATCCTCCACAATCATCACCAATCCACACCAATCCCTCGATCAATCCCAATCCTCGTTCGACCCTTGGATTAATCCTTCGGTTTATTTTCTGTCCCCACCTATATAAATTACATTCATTCCCGAACTGTCTCCGAATTTGTACATGTCGACTAAATTAATATTTTGTATGCAGTCTACTGTTTGTGTGTTATTATACTCAAGTCTTCATTAATATTCTGTGTGCAGATCTTTACTTTAATAGTCGAGTGCTCTTAGAACCACTTTCAAGTTACGATGGATAAAATGATAAGAGACACAACATTTTTATACAAAATAATTTTTTAAATATTTTTTCTAGTTCACTGATTAGTATTAATTTGCAACTGATACGAGGTTTTAAGGAATATGTAACTGTTAGGTATGGTGTAGGGACCTAAGTTCAAAGCCTGAAATCGTAAAAATATTAATTTTCTCCTCGACTTAGAAAAAAATCTGACAGTATTTTCTGTGATGCACGTTGATGCCTTAGTTGATGTTCAGATATTGAGAAGTTAACATCGATTTGGAAGCATTCTCTTGCTATACAGCGAGATGAATTGCGAATACGAAGGCCTGCCTTTTGGCTCAATGAGCATGGAGCCGTAGCCTGCATCATCGCTGCCTGATTGTTGTCTTTGTCGATTCTGCCTGATTGTTGTCTTTGTCGATTCTGCGATAGAGTTTTCACATTCCGCCAAAATGCTCCACGACATGAGAGAACCACCTATACGAAGAGTCATTTTCGCACGAGGAAACATTACAACAGTGGGCAAATGCAGTTTATGCAAAGCGATGTATTGAAGAATCACATCAAGATCCACAAGGATTTGTCTTTTGACAGCAAAAAAGTGTTGCCATCAATATCTCCTGCTGCATCGAGAGTACTGTGATTCCACGGGCGATTATGATAAGACATTTAATTACAAAGATCTAATGAGTTACCTGCATCGTGCAATTAGTTGGTTCGCGCGAGTTATACACTTGCAAAACTTTCGTATGAAATCGTAGAAATTCTAAATAAAAGGCCATCAGCTCTAAATACTGATGACCATGCGACTTCTTTTACAAAGAAAAGTAAACTCACTGTAGACTACAACACATGAGATGAAGATGATAATAAATATGGCATTGATGAAAATGAACATGTAGACAGTGTTTATACTGAGGGCAATGGCGATTCTCTCGATTCTTTAACACACCCCTCCACCGATTTTTCTGCAACGAGCGACATGAAGAAGACGGAAGATGGTGAGAACACTCGTTACATATTTCCCGAAGACCCGAATGAACTTGTTGATCGCATTGCAACAAGGTGGAGATTTCTCGCACATTAACATGGTATCTTTAATCATTAGTGAACTAAATGTCAGAGATTGTACCACATAATGTTATGAACTGCTTTTTTTTTCTGAAATTGAAAAGTGTAAGAATAAAATTAATGTTTTTTAAATATAATGATTTGGTTTTAATTTATTTGTGTCATATCCTTGTATCCCTCATTACTCTAAAGTGGTTCTATGAACACTCGACTTTTAAAGTAAAGATCTGCATACTGAATATTAATGAAGACTTAAGCATAAAAAATGCACAGACAGTTGACCGCATACAAAACATGAATTCAGTCGACATGTGCAAATTTGGAGATAGTTGTTGAATGAATGTAATTTATATGGGTAAGGACGGATGACAAACCGAAGGATCAAACAAGGGATTGGATTGATCAAAGGATTGACAAGGATTGTAGAGGATTGAGGAGGATTGCTGGGGATTGGTAAGGAGGATTACTGAGGATTGCTGAGGATCAGTGAGGAGGTTTACTGAGTATTGCTGAGGATTGGTGAGTATTGATGAGGAGGATTAAGGATAATTGCTGATTATCGGTAAGGAGGTTTACTGAGGATTGCTGCGGATTGGTAAGGAGGATTAGTGAGGCTTGAGAAGGATTGCTAGAAGGAGAATTGTGGAGGAATATTACTGATAAGTAGGATTACTGATGATTGGCGAGGAGAATACTGAGGACTGGCGAGGATTGCAGTGGAGGATTGCGGAGGAAAACTGCTGAGGATTGGTGAGTGGTGAGAATTGCAGAGGATTATATAGGAGATTGCTGAGATTTACCTAGGATTGCCGAGGAGGACTGGTGAGAATTGCGAAGGATTGTGGAAGATTGAAGAGGAGGATTGTTGAGGATTGACGAGGGTTGTGGAGGAAGATTGGTGAGGTTTACGGAGGAGGATTGACGAGGATTTACATAGGATTGTCGAGGATTGCAGAAGATTGCAGATGATGATTGGTGAGGATTGCTGAGGCAGATTGTAGAGGATTGCAGAGGATTGCTGAAGATTTGTGAGGATTGGTGAGTAAGGCTTTCTGAGTATTGCGGAGGAGGAATGGTGAGAATGGATGAGTATTGTAAACGAAAATTGCTGTATGATTGCGGATAATTGGTGATTGATCGAAGTATTTATATTTGGGAAGAGCACATAGATCAGTGTGTTTCTCACCCGAGCTGCTCTCTTATATCCCAAGTCTCAAGAGCCTATCTCTATTGCTTCGCAAACCATAGACAGCTATGCCTATAAAAGTGTTGGTGGATGCTGATCAATACCATGATTATAATTACATTCTTGTGCAGAGGGTCGCTACTGGTATGTTGCACTTGGATTGTTCACATATACATACATTAAGAAAATACTGAGTAGCATATTTTTATACCTACTAAACAGTCGAGGAAGTGAGTAAAGTGTAAATTCTGAAGCCGTGAAATAATTAGACTTCAAGAGAGGAGACGGGAAATAAAGTAACTAAGTGAGAGAGTTTTGTATGTTTCTGCAATACTCTATGTACAATTTCGCTACAAAAATAAATAAATTACTGAAATAAAATTTTTTTTATTCCAAATAAATTAAAATTATACAATAAATACAGATTTTCGATTTGACGTCCACTATGCCGATAAAACCAATATGGCTACCAGGAACAGATATATATATATATATATACTTGGAGAATTGGTAGGTGTAACTGCCGAGCACCTTCGGGTATATTCGACAATCCCGAGTTGAAGGCTCCCGAGCACCACCTGAGTCGAGCTGAGGACCGCCCAGCAAAGACAACAAGCCACAACCACACTTAATAAACATTGCATCAGACTTCCCTTTGTCACATACTATTACAGTATTATACCGATAGCAGTACAATTAGGAGCAATTTTTTTTCTTGCGACGCGTAAAGTAATATCGTTATCGGTGACTGAAAGGGTTAAACCTACAATATAAGTTTTGTCCAGAATTATTTGTGTGTTACAATGCATCTGAAGTAATATCACCAGAACACAGAGTTTCTCTTGCGCTCTGGAATCCTGGCATCTCCCTTACAACACACATACTAATCTAAGTAACATAGTGAAATTTGGCACGGACATATGTCGGTGTATGAGAGACATGTTAGCAGGTGAGGAGTGGAGGGGCTCCTTGCTAGTCCGTTTGTCGCGCCTGCACCATGTGAAGTCGCCTGCATGTTCGCTGTCCTCGGTACTAGGTCTGAGGCACCTGACTGCGCTGCTGTCCGGCGCCATCAGTGTCTTTGTGTTACGGGCAGTACAGTGCGGTACATAGAGGCATACTCACCAAGGAGGACGTCCCGTAACTACCATAAGCAATGGTGCGGCAAGTGGAAACTACTGGCCTTCCTACAGAAGTCACATCAACTGTCGCAGCAGACAGAGGGCACTGCAGACGCATGTCGACGAGCTGCAAACATAGCAAAGCTGCAGCCTTAGCCTGATTCTCCTGTAAGAGAAGTAGGACCTCCCGACAAACGAAAAAGTCTCGGTTTCTGTCATTGGTTCCAGCTTTCTCACGCACCCTTCAACTTTGTGTTGCCTTTGGCAAGCACAGTTATTATTAGTGTACAAATCTGCGATAATCCGTTACGAACACCTATTTTACCGTACAAATAGGGCGGCGTCCCTTGATTTTTTATGACGGGGATTGCTGTCAGTAGTAAGTAGTTCCCCCACCTGTATAACAACATACAATAACACATAATACATACCATCATCATCCCGCTTACAAAATATCTTGTAAGTTAGTACATACTTAAAAATAAAAAGAAATTCTATGATATATTGGCCCTTTTTTGTTCTCTGTGTGTAAGATAATATTTTTGGTCATTCGTTACCTCCAAACACGATGTTTAAGTAATTTTTGTATAAAAATCTGGTAATAAAATTTTAAATTATATCAAAATCACACGATTTATTTACGAAAATTAATATCAACCACTTGGAAATCTTATAAAAAAACTTTCTTTATAGATTTACAGGCAACTTAACTCCACGCAAGTAACCATTATTCAAACGGATTAATGGGAAACTTAACACCATGCCAGTTGTTATAGTTAAATTTTCGTTGGATTGGGCGTGCTTCGCCAGATGACTCTCCTTGTCTTCTGTGGCGTCCACGCTCACGCGACTTAACTCCATGTGAATTTTCCTATGAGGTTGCATCAAAGATCGTGTGTTCGTGCTCCCTTTGCCAAATGACATAGAACAACTGCAAGGAAGGACCATGCGTGCGGTCACATCGAGTGTGGCAGGAACTTGGTTACAGGATTGATGTCTGCTGTTTCACTAGAGGTGCGTATGTCGAGCACCTGTATGGTGCATAAAAAATCTTGGAGAGGTTCTGAATGTACTTATATGCATATTTTTGCTGTACGTGTAATAGTTTTTTTTTTTTNCATAAAAAATCTTGGAGAGGTTCTGAATGTACTTATATGCATATTTTTGCTGTACGTGTAATAGTTTTTTTTTTTTGCAATAAACTTCTGAAACCCTGGAGGGACTAAAGAATAACAATAATTTGTGACTGAAGTGTGATTACGCAAAACTGAATCGTTCAAACGAAGATATGGACAAAATAACACTCAAAATTGCAAATGAACCCGAATACGAAACTGATGAAATCAAAAAGTTCGTAAAATCCTGTATAGGAAAAATATGGAAAGAGGAATAAATGTACNCATAAAAAATCTTGGAGAGGTTCTGAATGTACTTATATGCATATTTTTGCTGTACGTGTAATAGTTTTTTTTTTTTTGCAATAAACTTCTGAAACCCTGGAGGGACTAAAGAATAACAATAATTTGTGACTGAAGTGTGATTACGCAAAACTGAATCGTTCAAACGAAGATATGGACAAAATAACACTCAAAATTGCAAATTAACCTGAATACGAAACTGATGAAATCAAAAAGTTCGTAAAATCCTGTATAGGAAAAATATGGAAAGAGGAATAAATGTACANGAATACGAAACTGATGAAATCAAAAAGTTCGTAAAATCCTGTATAGGAAAAATATGGAAAGAGGAATAAATGTACAAATAGCATAGACTGCGGTGGGTGTTATAAAAAATAATCACGTACAGCTTGGAATCAACAAACTGGAAACATTACACACCTCGTCTTTCAGCAAGTTGTGAGAATAGAATAAATAAAGAGAAAAAAAAACCATCCCCATGTTTTCCATATACGTAGAAGGCTGGAACCCTGAGCATGTAGACTGGCGATATTAAGCCATAGAGGACGAATTTGATTTTTCCAGACCGGATTTCCCGACACTACTGCATAAAATAAGGTATTCTACTATATCTGTCAGTGTGTACTTGCTCACCACAAACTATAAGGTTGTGCCCTTATGTGAAGTGAAAGAAGAAAAGACCGAGTATTTTGACCTACTGCTAGCGACTGAAGATGGGAATGCCCACTTTGTTACATACAATTTTTTCCCGGCTCATGAGAGCCCCATTAATCGTTCACAGTTGAAAAATTCATATATGCAAGCATGTACTACCATGAACTGCTGAGTAAAACTGGACTTACAGACCAGTGGCACATAGAGCAGTATAACAAGTACTGAAACACACTCGCGCCATTGCACACCGAGATGCCTCAGCCAGAATAAGATGGTAAGTCTTCTGTATTTAAATTGAAAAATTTTCATTGTGCGGATAAACTACCCATTGTTGTATAACCGACTTTGAGACCATACTGAAGCCCGTGTATGCCTGCGAACCGCACCCCAGCCGCTCATACACACTCGCACACCAGGAAGACAAGGCATACTGTTATTGTACATACATGAATGTGGACAATAATGTAATTCCTGAATCACTCACCTCGTCACTGCCGAAAGAACAGGTACTGTATAGGGGACCAGATGCAAAGAAGCACTTCATGGAAGAGACAGCGGACATCGGAAATGTTGTCGAACATATAAATGCCATGTCAAAGCAAATTATAATGCTCACACTAGCTGAAAAGGCGAATAATGCAAGGGCAATGAAATTATGCTATTTTGACACCACACTAATGCACGAAAATTACAAGATGAGGGACCACAGAACCACTTCACCGGGCAGTACATTGGGTCTGCGTGCACCATTTGCAATCTCCTGTGGTGAAGATCCAAGAAACTTATTGTCTACTTCCATCATTTGGGCTATGACTAAAATGTATTTATCAGGCAGCTGGGGTATGATACAAAATATTTCATCATTACAAACACGAGCGAGAAATAATCACATTTTCGAAGCAGCTGGAAGACCGACTTTGGTGCAGTTTGTAGATAACTTCCGGTTAATTGCTCACAGTCTGGCATCCCTGGCCGAGTACTTGCCGCCTTCAAAATTTAACAACACAGAGAATTTCTTCGGGACTAACCAACTGCTACTCATCACACACAAATGCATTTTTCCCTGTGATTACATAGCTTGGGAAAGTTGGACGAGACCCAGCAGTCTCCCCTCTTTCCTCCTATCAAGACGCTTTCTACTACTAGTTGACACTTGTCAGCATAACTGACGTAGATTACAATCATGATCAGGTGGAATGGGAAACATTTAGTTTTGCGAACCTGGGGGAGTATTCAAATATATATCTCAAGACGGATATGCTCATTCTGGTCGACGTCTTTGAAAACCTTGTACATGCTCGAATGTGCTCACTACACCACCATCCTATGGTTCGCTTTCGACACCATGCTTCGGATGATGGGGGTAGAGCTTGAAATACTGACAGACTACGACATGCGTATGTTTATCTAGGAAGGTATCTGCAGCAGCATGACACAGTGTCGAATGCCATGCTGTGGCTAGTAACATCCAGGCAACCGAGGTATGCGATACCAGCAAGCCCACTACATCATTGCAGTATCTGAATGCCAACAACTTGTATGTATGGGCGATGCCATTTCCGCGTCTGGTACACAACTTCAAGTGGGTCGACGCCAACATAGACTTTATTTACATTCCTGTCGATGATAACACTGGCCACTTCCCAGAGGTCGATGTCGATTTTATCTCGCAGCACTGCATGCAACACATAATGACCTGAATTTCCTATCCATCAACTAGTGTCCTCCAGGATCCAAGCGTCCGAAATTGATGACAACTATCGAAGAGAAAATCTGCAACCTGAAACAGGCGCTGGATTGGATTGAGACACACAAAAATTCACTGTGTGCTTCAATTTGAGCAGACTGCATAGCTGAAGCCTTAAATCGACCTCAACACAATGGAGCGACAGGTGGCCCTGCTTGCGATTACTTTTCACTTTCATGCAAAACAATACTGTGCAAAATAACAGCTTCGATATAGGGACTCATAAACCCAGAGGTTCAACATCCCAGGAAATAATCGGGGAAATAAATGATACCATGAATTATGGTAAACGTTAGTTAGAATTTTACAAAAAGAATCCAAATTTAAAGGTATGTTGTCCACTGCACTCGCAAATTACGATCCCGGAGATATGATGTTAAAGTTGGCCTAAGTTGGTGTGAGTTTAAAGTTTTCCATAGTAACTATGCCCAGAAAAAACTCATCAGGTAATACGGCCATTAACAGAAGATTAAATTTAAATTAATTTCACCCATCTCGTCCTAAAACGGCAAAGAAAACTCCCTGCCAAAAATGCACCCATGCTTACTACAAATACAGAAGCAGAGTACTTAACTCCGTACATCATTCCATCTCCAGAGATAGAGAGATTCTGGTAACCATTAAAAAAAGGCATTGTCAAAGCCATCTTTCCAATGCAGACACAGAGAAACCCGAAATGTGGCTACAAACATGAAAAATGCAGAAGCGAATCATAACTTTCACTCTCAGTTAGGGCCCTCACTCTTCGTCCAATCAAAGCCGAGGAGATCAGATATCCTTCTGGTAATTATTATTACACAAACATACCAGGTGGAGAATAACCGATCACCCAAGGAACCACAACAAATTCCAATCACTGAGTTGCCCAGAAAATGCATTATAGTGGGTGGGATGCTCTGCGAAATATTTTTCGTCTCTTAAAGCCGGTCAATACTGACTCTAATAAATACAGCTAACTCATAGAGAAACTAGAGAATGAAAAAAGTTCTGGTGTTCTGCAAACAAATAGCACATTTGTAAATCCCGCAACCCCTTTTCGCAAAGTCCAACTAATTGGGGTAAAGAGAAACGAGTGAAAAAATGCAAGTCTCAAAGGTCACCATTAGGAAACACAAAAAAAAACCTAAGTCTTCGGATAGCTGAGAATGGAAATCTATGGGTTAGCTGGCCAATATCAGACTGCTTATCACCCGGAACGAGATGCGGCAATGAACAGGAGGTTCTACTCTGTTTATTTTAGGGAGAAAAATTATATTCATCAAAAACTTTTAAGAAAAATTAAAATTACGCAATGAGGAAAGCATTATATTTTGTAGACGCAATATATGGAAGCACTCTGGGAAAATCCCACATGTCCTGTTTGTGCGATAAAGGGCCAAGGGATATATATTGCCCTTACATGTGACAAGGTACTGTTGCCCAATGGATGAAGAACTTCACCACAAACCCACAAAGAACCACGAGAGCTCATGGATGGAGATGGAGGTAATGTCCCCATCGTCAGCTTCGGAGCTGAGGTATCATGATCCCCTCCTCTTTCTTTGTTTAAAAGGGAGTCCTTTCGATCAGAAATGTTAATGCTTTTTAAGCTTATATTTATTTCTGAGTAGATGTACAGAATTTCCAAAAATTATCACTACAAAATCAAACGTAAATAAAAAATTAACTAAAGGCACTATATGTACACAGTTTTTTTTGCATATGAAAGAACATGTCCCAAATTTTTTAAACAAAATTTAGTAAACCTGTACATGTGCACAGTTTGTTGCACGAAGCACATCAAAACGATACTCCAGCTACTACCATATACGCACTAGCATTTCCTCATCGACAGCTGCTACAATACTTTGCTTCGGTTCATCCAAATTGTCAAGAGGTGATTTGTGTCATTAACAGAACTCCATAAGAAGAAGTCTAGAGGCATGGTATCTGGCAATTGAGGTGGCCAAGGAATTGCAATATCTCTGCCAATCCATCGTCCAGGAAACTGCTGATTCAGGAATTCACGCACAGACAAACTCCAGTGTGTGGGTGCTCCATAGTGTTGAAATATGACATTAGGCTGTGTGTCTTCCAATTGGGGAATCACAAATTCGGTGAGCATGTCCAGGTACACATTGGATGTGATTGTCTTTACAATAAGGAAAAATGGGGCAATGATGCAATCACACATAACACCACACCACACATTCACCTTCGGACTGTCGTGCACAATCTCGTGTGATTCATGAGGGTGTTCTGATCCCCAAATCCTAACATTATGCCTGTTTAGTACACCTGAAACATGAAATGTTGCGTCGTCACTGAAAATAACTCGCTTAAGGAAGTTTTCATTTAGTCAACACATTGCAACATGGAGGCAGCAAAGTCCGCCCGCCGTGCTGTATCGTCAGGTTGCAAAGATTGAACCAGCTACATTTTGTATGCATAGAGTCGTAACAGTTAGTGCAGAACTTTATGTGCCGACGATCGGGGTAACTGAATTTGCCTTGAGGCAGTGTGAACCGACTTACCAGGGCTACACACATGTGCAGCACACACGCAGTCGATGTCTTCAGCACTTGTGTGTTGCCAGCCGGCGCGCTTCTAATGCAGAATGCTGCCAGTTTCCGTAAACTTTCGGTGCCACTCCCGTATAGTAGATCTTGCAGATGGCTCTTTCGCATACTTGGTACTGTAATTTCGTTAAACTCGTGTGTCTTATTTGGTCTCAGTAAACCAAGACGCACATTGAGCCTTCTCGTGTGGAGTGGTCAGTTGGATGAATTAGCAGACACACCTTAAATAAATAACACATTTTTGTTTAAAAAATCTTTGGGAAATGTTTTTTTCACATGCAACAAATCACATGCATCTATCATCTTTAGTTAATATTTTATTTACATTTCAGTTGTAGTGACAAATTCTGGACAATGTGTAAATTTATTCTTCGCCCTCTTTTAGAAATCTTGCCTGCCACTTTATTAATCGACTGTTTTCTGAATGCGGAGTTTGCTACTTTCGCATATGACAAGTGCAAATCGCAGTTTAGTTGGTGAAGTGACAACGTGGAAAGACATCTCGCAACATTTACCGATCTCCCTTCACTGCCTGCTAAGCTTTATCTACCAATATAGCATCGGAGTTGTATTGGGATAGTAACTGATGTGACATGGACTGGAGAATCTCCTAAGCAGACAACTTCCGATGTGAATGCAATGGGCAGTTTGTTGGTTTCTTCAAGACTCCATGCAGTAACTGCGACAAGACGTTTACAAATGCTAAAGAAGCACGAAAGCATGAAAATAACCCATCCTGTTTGGAGAACCTTTCGCATGGCATATCGACGTGAGAAATGCTCTAAACTGTTTACGCGCACCGACATGTTAGCACTTACATTTGCAGCAGTGTAGAAGTGCTGCATCATCCACCGATGTTGACCAACTGGTTCAGCCCTCCTCTTTGCTGTTTACTGGAAAGACTGATCCCACTGTAGCTTCAACTGGTGAATCAGAAGTTACACCTGCCAATTCACGATTCAGCCACTCATCAAAACCTAAGAAAGTAATTTATGAGCTGATGCCGGATGTAAATAGATATTTCCCCGTTCCAAATAATCTGTATTTTCCATTTAATTTATTTAACTGTGAATTAAAATATACTCTGCTAAATTGCTCTACTGTGTCCGCAAATTGTTGGGCATAATTGTAAGAGTTGGTAGGGCATGCTGAGACAAACCTTTTTATGTAAGGAACATGTGTCTAGAAACGTCCCCCTACCGAGCAACAGGCGTCAATGTCCTCCATTTGTGTTTGGCGCGCTGCTGGGCCACTCAATTGCAGCCCGAAGTGGAGTATACGTATTTGGTGAGGAGTGAACCGGCCTTCTCCCGGAAGTAACTTTCTTTGTGATTCGCGCGAGCACCTCGCCTAGTTGTCGAGGTGCACTGAGGAGGACTTGACTGTGAGAATTATTGCTGCCCGCCTTGTTGTTCAACAAACACACAATATACACAGAAGAGC
>NQII01000483.1:272280-300216 GCA_002778355.1 Clitarchus hookeri | reverse complement strand
GTCGTCGTTTGTCCCGTTCTTTCACGATCTTTTTCCGGCCGCAGCGATGTCGAAGATGTGATGTTTTACCGGATTCCCGATATTCACGGTATACTCGTGAAATGGTCTTACGCGAGCATCCAAATGTTATCGCTACCTCGGAGATGCTATGTCCCATCTCTCGTGCGCCGACTATAACACCACGTTCAAACTCACTTAAATCTTGATAACCTGCCATTGTAGCAGCAGGAACCGATCTAGCTGCCGACCGCATCGCGTTACTCTTATTGGTTCCATGCCTTTGTTATTTGCATATGCACGCCTATACCTGTTTTTTTGGCTCTTAAGTGTATTTAACAGTTTGTGTAATAAAACTTTCCGCGGCTTTAATACCTGCTTGCAAGATGGAGGACGTCATTCAGAACAGCTCCTGTAAAGGCGAGCCATGCTTCACATATCTTTGTTTGTTTGTGCACTGAGACCAGGTGTTCGCCATCGTACGCAGCTATTGCGGAATGTAGTCTGCTGCTGCAGGCTGACTCCACTCTAGCGAGCACGTGATTGGCCCAGGCAGCTCGCCGAATTTAAATGGTGAACACTCAGCATGCCCCGACGGCGCATTCGACAAGCCTTCACCCAGCTGGACAAGTTTGATAGAGGCCGTATCGGCGGCCTCCAAGAGGCAGGTTGGACGTTTTGACGCATTGCTCGCCACTTGAACCGTTTTGCCTAAACTGTGAGTCGGTGTTGGAAGTAGTGGGATCAGGAGGGTACATACACATGCCGAGAAGGCTCGGGTCGACCCTGGCGGACCATCAGCAGGGAGGATAGTTTCGTCGAGCGACAGGCTGTAAGTTCTCCATGAGCATCGCTGCACACCATCCAGGGACATGCCACGGCAGCTGCAGACACGCCTGTGCTCACCAGTATCATATCCAGGTGGCTAGCAGAGTGGAATCTGCCATCGTGGCATCCCTTACGACGTTTGACATCCCTTACGACGTCTGCCATTATGACCTGAGCATCACTAAGCACGTATGGCCTTCTTCCAGGTACAGGCAGCACATAAGCTTGTATACTGGCAACGAGACGAATCGTGGTTCTGTCTAGATACAGAAGACTGCCAAATTCGAGTCTGGAGACATCTTGGCCAGTGTTGTGATCCACGCTTTATTGTAGAACATCAAACCGCTCCAACAAGAGGTGTCATGGTGTAGGGTACCATTTCGTACGATTCCCGCACTCCTCTGGAGGTGATTGAAGGAATCCTGACAGTGCAGCGATGCATCCAGGAAATTCTGCGGTCATGTTGCTATCCCCTTCCTGGTGCAGTTTCATTACCCCATTTTCCAGCAGAATAATGCCTGGCCTCACACAGAATGGGTGTCTGACCTGCCTTCATGATTTCATCATGTTTCCTTGGCCAGCAAGGTAGCCAGACCTCTAGCCCATCAAGAATGTTTGGGGCCAGATTGGACGGCAACTTCGTCCAGTGGCAACTACGGCGAATTTCGAGGGTCATTTGGGCCATCTGTGATAATACCTTCCTCAGGAAGACACTTGTATGCCTCCATGCCCGATCGTATCACCGCCTGTCTTTGTGCTATGGGTGGTCTCACACCATACTTAGTACAATATGAAAGTGTTTGTCCCCTGTAATACATGCCTGGTGTGGTACAATGTTACGAGGTTTTATGTATACATACCACATGTCCTGTGCCTGCACACATTTATATGTCCCTGCAATGACACCTTCAGGGTGGTCAGTTTTTTTTAAAATTAATTTATTTAAAAAGCGAGCTATTACTTTTTGCCTTCGCCATTTTCAACATACAGTTATGCGATTTGTTAAAAAAATGTACCTCCCAGTTGCATTATTTAAAAATAATAAATTGATTTAATAAATTTCAGCATAGTTATCAAAAGGTATAC
Source organism: Clitarchus hookeri (assembly GCA_002778355.1). Lineage (NCBI taxonomy): Eukaryota > Metazoa > Arthropoda > Insecta > Phasmatodea > Phasmatidae > Clitarchus > Clitarchus hookeri. The sequence goes on along the minus strand of NQII01000483.1, from coordinate 298,305 downwards.
ACAATATACCTTTTACATGTAAGAACTTCGTCGAATAAAAGAATAATTAAAATTTATAAAAAAAAATAATGCAAATTTTATTTGCCTGTGTATAGAAAAGTAATATGGTCTTCGGCTCCCAGAAACATATGTATATTCTTGACGGGCTAGAGAGCACAGCCGTTAAGCTCCTTCGGGTACGCCCGGTAATTCCAAGTCGTGCCGAAGCAGGGGCCCTAGATCTTCTGAGGACTGTCGAGCACTTCCGAGTCGAGCCGAAACAGAGGCCCTAGATCTTCTGAGGATTGTCGAGCACTTCCGAGTCGAGCCGAAACAGAGGCCCTAAATCTTCTGAGGATTATCGAGCACTTCCGAGTCGAGCCGAAGTAAGCGAGCCTCACTTGCTCGTTATAGTAATATAATCCCCAATTATCCTATATGTGCACTACTCCTGTGCTTTCTGAACACATGCCACATAAGGTTATAAAGTTAAAGATATATACAAACAAATGACAATGGGAATTACTGATCGTAATGGACCCGAGACCACTGCTCAAAGGTTTGCACAGAATCATCGCTCGTCTGATTAATGACGCCATAACGAACACCTCTACCGAGAACACAAAGCACAATGTTTTACGACTATTTATAATGGTTTGCATTGGGAAACTTAATGCGTAATGTTTAGTTTCAAAATGTACCACCTTTCCCAATATTGATAAGAAATTTTCTTGGGCATGAAAAAAATATGTCATCCCAAGCTGTTAGTTTACCTGGCTATCTGGGTTCGGGTCTTAGTTTGGGAAGGGGAGGGGTGGCTCCCGGGTTTTCGCATTGTGAATATGGTGGATGATCCCGGTGGCTGGTTGGTTTTCTCATTGTAATTCTGTTCCTCTCTTCACCATCACATCCCGTCATGTCTCCTCTTCCACTCGTCTCATCACGTCCTTTCTCTCAGCTGTCTGTAGCGTCAGCCTACTGACTGACTTGTATAGTAGCCCACCTTTACTATATCATCGCTACCATGCTTTCGGGCGAGACAAAGCACGTGTGGTTCTATAAAAATTAAACCTGGTTACAACATGCAGAAAATAAAATAGTATACTAGACAAAAAGAGAGTTCTGGGATACGATATGAATGATAAACATGTGATGTATTGACATATAAATTACTTCCAAGCTTCACTCATCATGTAAGTTATTCTCAACAAGAAAGATCGAGTAGTTTATGAGTATAAATATTAGTAAACTACTTAGCATCTAAACTTTATATTAAAACGTACCTAAGTATGACGTTCTCGACAATAGAGCAGAAAATAACTGAACACACTTCGTCTTCGATGGTTAGTTGACGCCTGGAGTCAGCAAGAATATAGTCCAGTTCTCCTCCATTCTTCAGTGAAGTGTTATTTTTTGAATAATTGTTGTCAGCTTCCTTGTAGAAACAAAGAATCATAACGCCATTAAGTATTCACAGGTTTTTCAGCAAGCATATATTAACAATAAATTCACTTAGTATTGAAATGTCACATGTTCCCGGCTCCATTCTCGCACTTAGCTTCAGTCTCTCTTGATGTCCTGTGGTAAGGAAAGGAGAAATATGAAGATTTTTAGCCTACTTTCAGACGAATGAAATGCTTATGCTATTACCCCAACGTCTGTCTGGAATCTATGTCCCTCCAAATTACATTTAAACCCGACAACCAAATTTTACCAAACAATGTCCACCCATAGTATTTATTAACGACATCGAACTTTTATAGTTTCCATTATGTTGTAAGCAGGAGGAATAGACCGATTCTAGCACAGGCGGCTGGTGGTTGGGGAAAGAGGGAGTCATCTGCCAACTTGGACGATGTCACCACCGCCATCTTGGATGACATCACCACCACCATCTTGGAATGCATCACCTCCTGCTATGTCATTCTCGTCAGCCATCTCGTTTCCAGTCGCCATCTTGCTTCTACGATTTTCCACTTCAAGCTCTCTCATTCCATCTTGCTACCTCATGCTCTGTCATTCCATCTTGCTACTTCACACTCCATCATTCCTTCCCATCTGCGTCGTCACTTCTAGCTGCCATCTTGGATGTCGAAGGGAAGCCATCGTAGAGGTCGTCTGCTGTAAGCAGCCATCTTGTTTCGTCTGCTAGTTATCTCATTGCCAGATAGAGTTCACCAGTGGCATTCTCCATCTTGGATGTTGCCTACTAGGGTGTGCATCTGTCATCCGCCATCTTGGTTGTCGTTTGCTGATGTCGTCTAAGTCGATTAACGACACACCAGGGGCATGCACACGCAATTAATCGAATGCCATATTGGTTCTGGCATCTGAATCGTCAAGTGACAACCAGGAGCACTGTGATAGCTCAAAAAGTTCTCTGGAGGAGTGCGGGACCGAACTGCCAGACCTTAGGTATAATGTCGTCTCAGCTACCGGAGCAGTCTTGAGAGTAGGGTTTTAAATGTGCTATGTAAATTTTTTTAATCTTTAATTAAGTTTTTATTACAAATATTAGTCCACTAAAGTGGACATCTGTCGCATGTTCTCCACACACCATCTTGGCTTAAGTCGACGAATGACATGCTAGGTGGATTGATATGTCCATGAACGACATTCTAGGTGGATTTATTATGATTTATTAAATTAATATTTTATTGCAAGTATTGCTATTGACCGCCACCTTGGCTTAGGTGGATAAATGTCACGCTAGGTGGATTGATTATTATTTATTTAATTAAGATTTTATTACAAGTAATATTATTGACCACCCAATTTTTTTTAAGTCGATGAACGACATGTTAGGTGGATTGATTATGATTTATTTAATATTTGTTATACTTAAAAAATGTTTCATAAAAGTGTTTATGAGTAGGAGGAAATTTGTTTAAGTCTGTATAAGATGATCAGCATCTTGCATTTCATTTATTTGCTGCATGTTAATAAATATTTTGCATGGCATACCCCCACATATACCATCAAAGGTATACAAGTGCAAAATAAAAACACGAGCATGGACCAAATAACTATTTACCAACAAGAACCCAACAAAATCTAAAAAAAAAAAACAGATTGGATAGCATTTTTTTACTCGCGGTTTATCGAAGTAGCGATGATGGTGCTGAAATGATGTCTCGCAAACACACAAATTAAAAAAAAACCCTAAAATTATTTACATGAATGAAAACACAAACTATCACTCTGCAGATGGTATAATGGCATCGCACAAACACCGCACACTTGCATGCAGGCTTCGCACCTCCTCCATAAGAAGAGCAGAGCATAGTTCCTATCACACAGAAGAAGACTCCCGGAAGAGTCGAACGTCAGCATGCATGCACCGCAGTCACCTCCTCTTCCTATTCGCCCAATATGTCCAGATTGCCGAGGTGTCCTACCAATGCCAATGTCGAGCCAAGTGTGTACTCACCTCACGGCACTGGAGTGAGTACACGTTCATCAGGTGGTAGGAATGCCTCTGTCGTCGATGGTGTGGGAGAGGAGGCGGCGATAGATGTTGGAGGCGGCAGCGTCCATGCGATGTCATCCCTCGGTGGCGACCGTGGGTGAGGTGTAGGCGTACATCGTCGTCGACTAGGTGACCTGCTGCGATAATATCGCCTGTCTGCTGGGACGAGTGGTGGAGCAGGAGGTACACGCAAGCGTGGCCTTGTGTTGTAGACCCTGCTGGAGACTGGTAGCTGTCCAAGGTATTACTCGAAGGCCCGGTTGTCCTCCAGCATGGCGTGGAATATGTGTAGCTCCTGCGACATCTCGAGAAAGAATGATAGTTGGTCCTCTGGTAGGATGGAGAGGGGATATGCGGGTAGGTCACAACATGTGCACTCGGCAAGTGCGTCACAAGGCCAGGTGGTCAGCTGACAACGTAAACAACACGCAGGTCTCAGCAAGCTGTGGGGATGACACATTGAAAGAGAGAAGCATCAGGCACCAGGTGGTCCTTCGATGACCTATGCAACATTCATATCCCTACATGCTGTGAGGATGACACATTTGGCGAGAGAGGCATCAGGTACCAGGGAGGCGCACCAGCCCCTAGCAGGTCGTGGCAGGTCCAGTCGAATCACATGCACTCGGCTTCCTTGTGGAATATCATAACAACAAATTAATTTCTAGTTAAAATAAATTATATTTATTCAGTTTTTATACAGACATGCGAATAAAAAATACTAGCGACCAACCCGGCTTCGCCCAGGTACAATTCAGTTTTTTCAACGATACACTAATAAATAAATTGGGAATAGAAAATTACAATATTATGTGATAGTAAATTAGTGAACTACCATCATGTATAACATATACATACATACACATCACGCCACCCGGAGCCTCGAGGAAAAACATCTTGCCTTCTTTGTTTGTTATGGATAAGAGCAGGGCATCATACACTGCTCTCTGATCGGGGTTCAGACTTGGTTCTTTCTGCCTGAGGGTTTGTAAAAGCCGACTTTGATCATGCGATGTCTCCCTCAATAATTCAACATTGTTAAGGTCTGAATTAGCATTAACTGGCAAAGAGAGATCCTACTATTTTGTTTACTTCTATTAACGCATCGTCGAATATGTTCTGTTTATAATTTAAATCTTCTAATCCTGACACCCTCCGTAGTCGATGTAATATATCTTCTGATAATTATTCGAAATACTCAACAGATCAGTGATTTTGCAGAAAGCTATTAGGATGGAAAATACATATCTAAGTGATCCTTCTGAACTGCATAATGCAGCAGCTTCCGACAGTGTGCTTTCTCAGTGAGTGTCAGATTCTATAAAACCCTAAGCTTTGCACGCAGCTTGAAAGGTTTTGTAAATGATCCCTTCCGTAGTTCTTAGATCTTCAAAATAAGTGGGACCTTTAACCACATGCAATAACATTCTTAAGTGAAAACACTCACTATTATTGGGATGGATAACATATACTCTTCCAAGCGCATCTGTTTTTTTTAACGCTGTTGTAGCCCTCGACTTCCACACCTTGTTTCCTTCGTTGAAGTTTCCTATTATTTTGATTCCAGGTATAATAGGTGGGTACTTTGTCATAAGTGAGCATTTTTGCAAAGTCATCTCCTGAGCACAATTGAAAAAAAATGCAGTTAATGTCGTGTCACGGGAGTTACTTACAATATCATTGACATTGTTTTCGTTGAAATAAACTCGTCTATTTTCTAAATGGAACGCTAAATGTGTAATTGTAGGGGCTCTTTCATGTAAACCGAACGTTGAAATTCGCCACACGGCTTCGGAACTGCAAATATATCGGCCAGATTGATATTGTTGCATCTCATTTGTAGAATTGAAGGAGAAAGTAGCCTGGTCCATACCTTTATTTATATATTTGGGAACATATTTAAAACACTTAATTGAGCTGCATAATTCGACATTGATGTGCGCATCAAAAACCCTAAGGAGTACTGGATTAGAAGGTACGACCCATCAATTATCTATTTCCTGGTTCCTGACAACTGTGGTATGTCCGCCATCACCTGAAGAGAATCTTCTGTATTTGGGATACCCATCGTTACCGGTAGATGTGCCGTTTTGAAAAGGTTTTGGGAACTTCTTAGTGCAAGCACCTTCACGCATGTATGGTGAATTATTATTTATAGCACCACAGGGCCTTGTATAATGTGCCTTCGCACGATATCATCAAGTACCGGATCTTCCTCCTTGCTCGGTAACTCTGCTGAAATAACAGTCTAATTTTGTTTTTCAGCCATAACAGAAGGTGGACGTGTGGTAAACCACGTTTCTGCCATTCTACAGTATACATGTGGCATCGAGGTGATCGAAATATTTGAACTTTGTTTATTTAGAACCATATTTTTGAAATATTCAAATGGAACATACTATTTACTATGTCGTATCTATCTTGAGGTGTTGCATTGGGATGGATATTTTCTTTAATTTCAGGCCATTTAGGATTACATCTGAACGTTATAAACCAGTCAGGTTTGCCATAGTTTCTAACATAATTCATGGCATCTTGGGTTTTTTCATGTAGATACCTAGGTCCACCCATGCGCGCGTGTCTCGATTTTAAAAATTACTTTTTTACAAAACTTTTTATAACTTTTAAAGTATTAGTGATAATTGTATGCTGTAAATTACATTTCTTATCTACATTAAACAGTTTTAATTATGAACTAATTTATTTAAGATTAAGTTCTGTATGGTTAGAAAAGACAGTGAATCTTATGTTTTTTTTACTACATAATTTAAATTTTAAATATGCTTATTACTACTTATCTATTAAAGATAGATCCATGCTACCGCTGACTTTTGTGTAGATAATTTAATTTTACACAATTCTTTCGTACATGAATTTTTATATCTATAAAGGACTAAGCAGCATATTCTATGAGAGCGTGCAGGCAGCAAACGTTTTTCCCGACTTGATTAACTAATATCATTAATGCTCAGCTCCCATAAGTGATAGGGCAATTTTCACTGCACACAAATCTTCCTCGATAAATGCAGATCATAACAGTAAAAACCGCATCCAAATTCGTTCAGTGGTTCTCGAGATTAGAGCAGTCATACAGACAGACGCGCGCCAGGGACTTCCTTCTATACTATGTAGATATATATATACACAGAAACACAAGTGTACAATATTATATATCGGTAATGGAAGATTTTGGATTCCAACTGTCATAACTAGGATCGAATCCGAGCCACAGCACCAACAAGTTATTTTATTTGCGCTTCAATACATTCTCGACCAAATATGTGTGTGGATACTTGGTAACTTGAATTTCTTCATTATAGTAACCTTATCTGATAGGTGTTCCTTACATGTCCTCGAGATAGTATGTCCTTGGTTAGTAATGACGAATCTTGACAACCTTTTATATTTCTGTGCTCCAGTTTGTAGTGTATGATATCCTGACATAGTCTCCAAACTTCATTCTTGAATTCAGTTATGGAGTTGTCCTTGATGTCCACAGGTTTCATTCGTATAGTTCGATATACTTTGTCGCTGTAATTCGATACAAGACTATGTTACATGTCCAGTCACTTGTAACTTCTTTGTGATGAAAATTTCTTCCACATTTCATTCTCCAAAGTGCAATTAAAGCATTCCACAATGTTCGCCTTCATACCACTTTGTGTCGAGTAGTGGTTTACGTTGTGTTTCACCATCAAGGCACATAATGTAGGACTGCAAAATTCTCTTCCGAGGTCCATATGTAAATTCTTGGGATGTCTTGCAAAACAGAATTCATCGCGTTTGAAACATCTCTCGCAGATTTAGTCTTTATGGACACTGCCCAAGCATACTTGCTGTAACAGTCAATGTCTGTCAACATATATTTGATCCATTATTCGCATGTGCATATGGTATAATTTCAACCAGATCTGCTTGATACAAGTCTCACAAACCAAATACTAGCATTTTGCAGCGAGGATAAAATCATCTTGCATGCTTGTGTAACTCACTGGCAATATCTGCATGGCTCATTCTATGTATAGAAAATACTAGATATTTCATTAGCATGGGAATTATTTCCTATTTGCTGAGAAGCAATTAACAGGCATAGTCTGGCGACATCATTCCAGTAAATATTTTCTGGACATCAACCATCTTCTACTTCGATAGAGACCGGAACCAACTGCGTCTCCAACATCGGGAAACAAGTGCGAAATAATGCCAAATTTAGATGTGTTTCATCCGTATATTCTTGCTGCGAGGGTCGCTTTATCATAAGTTTCCGCTGTTGTTTGTACTGTTGCAGTGCATTGCGAGCGAATATTCTTAACCACTTTGTGTAAGTCACTGACGATGTCAGATATCGTACTAAATACAAAATCGTTTAGTACCTGCTTTATATAATCTTCTTGCGAGGTAGCGAGTTCGAAACTGTTGTCAACAGGTTTTCGATATTACCGATGATGTTTTCTAGTGTTATTAGACATGGTATTATCATATCGAAAACATCATTATTGCTACTCGTAAATATGTCTTCCATGCTTCCGAGCTTCCTCTCGATCAAAGTTTCCATATCCATAGGGATAAAGTTTAACAACTATATTATTTATGATACATTTAACATTATTACTTGTTCTTCCCTGCACACTTTGTGTTAAAGTAATCAAGTCAGATTCAGGGTCTCGACATGAGCCTTGTTAACCGCATATTTGCCTTCCATTGGATCACCAACATTTTTAATTCGCTTACCTTCGGCGCTGCATTTACCATCATCAGTGGGCGAAAAGCAGCTTTCAGTCTTTTGTTTCAGGCTGTTATGACTAAATTTTGAAATTAAGTAGCTCATCTCTCAATGATGTATGATTATGAACTGATCAATTTCCCGTCTGTACCTCCCTTTAAGTAGGGGAAATCCTTGACTATAATGAGGAAACGATGTGGATCGCTCCAACAATATGCACACATCTCCTTAAATTTTTCATTATCATGACTGCATTAACGTGATCTGAATAAACATGGCATAAGTTTAAATCATCCATGCTAAACAAACCAGCATGTTTGCATTGTCACATAGTAATTGTTTCGGTATGCATGAGTAAGTTTGGCAAATGTAAAACGATTTCACTTCTACATATCTGCCCATTCAGAAATATTCGTGAATGCACGACTGTTTCCCACAAGCCAAATCGCCGAAAATAAATATAGAGTTTGATAAAGCTTCACTTCTCACAATGCTGGAAACCAAGACTATCGCAACTTAAAAGCAAGCTATGGAGCATGGGCTAAAACTGAAGAAAGTATGCCATGTTCTGCAGTTTACCCGTACTCCTAGGTTGAGTCCCTACATCGACTTGAATACCAGGAAAGGTCAAGCTGATAGCAATGACTTCGATCGAGATTTTCGCAAGCTGGCGAATAACTCCACATTTGGAAAGCTTATGGAGAATAAGTGGAAAATACAGAGGATGGAATTGCTATGCGATGAGTGGCACATCAAGATGGTGTTTGCGAAACCATCATTCAAGGACAGAACAATCTACACTGAATCACTCATACTGGTGAAACTGGACAAATAAGACATTCTTTTCGATAAACTTATCTATGCCTGTTTTGCTATCCTGAACCTATCGAAGACAGTGATGTATGCATTCCATTACAGTGTCATGAAGGATAAGTATGGCAACACATCTTCACCTCGCATACATGGACACAGATACGTTCATCTCTGAAATAATAACAGACGACTTCTATCATGACTTGGCCAGTGATCCTGTGTTTCTGAATGAGTTTTATACCAGCTGCTATCCTGCCTCTCACCCTTGTTACTCATCTGTCAACAAAAACGTTAGTTGGCAAATTTAGGGATGAGTGCAATGGGTTGGCGATGAGTGATTTCGTGGGCCTGCGAGCCAAAATGTATTCATACAAATGTAGAGCCAAAGAAGTAAGAAGGGCCAAAGGTGTACAAAAGTGTGTTGTGAAGAAAAATATTACTTTTCAGGATTATCTGACTGTTCTGGAGAAACAGATCTCTATCAGATGCAAGATGGATACTTTATTCTGAGTGTTCCAATAAATTATTACTAACTTTGATGGATGGTAAGAGGTTCATAATAGATTATGGTATACATACACTGCCTCACAGCTATGAAGAGGAAACTGTAAAATGTTTTAAATTGATACAGATACCAATATTGCTCTGTTGCTTTATCATGATACTGACAGGAATTGTATGCTTCAACCAGAGCAGAAAAATGGGAAACACTAGAAACTATTGTCTGCTATCTGCACTGTAACCTATTGGGGTTGGTAATGAACCTTTCATATGCCCACTTATTTCCAGTTTCTCTCATTCTTCACTCACATGATTTCTACATCTTTTTGGTGTGAAGTTATTCCTCTTCATTGTTTTATTTAGTTTTTGTATTGTATTTCTTCAGTATCGACATTGTTTTCTTTAGTTTCAGCATTGTTTTCCCTAAGTTTCAATGAGGTTTTCTTAGGTTTCGGCATTGTAAGCTCGCCTGCATAATACTCTCAGAATATTGGAGAATTATTATTGAGCTTCCTATGTGAAATTAATTATGATTCTAAAAACATATAATGCTCTCCAATATGGCTGCAAGGATGTTGTCTAGTCCCAATGCCTGGAGAGCTGTTGGCATTGTTACAATGCGAGCAGTAAGAGCGAGGGCAATGTTTCGCCACGTGTGTTTGTGTGACAACTAATATATTTGTAAGGTGGTTGTTTCTAGGTTTCCATTTGATACATCTAGGGTCTCTCCCAAATGGTCCTAGGAGGAAAGAACGAGAGGAGTGTGGAACTGTCGTGAGATCTAATTAGCAACAATAAAATTATTAAGATGTATTTAAAGATAATAATTGAAACAAAAATAATATTTTATTTACTACTGTATTGACTTCCGATTAATATTGTAAATAAATGACAAAGACATAAAATTGCTGAATTTTATTTTTTAGGTTAATACTTAGCCATCATGTGATGTAGCACTAATTGCATTTTCATTTTGCACTTTTATACATTGTGGGGGTATGCACATGCAAAATATTGATTTACATACTGCAAATGATTGAATCTCAAGATGCATAAATTTTATAGAGACTTGAACATACTTCCTTTTTCTCATACATAATTTTAAAAACATTTTTTTAATATAATAAATATTAAATAAGGCATAAACAATCTACCTAGCATGTCGTTTATCGAATTAAGCCAAGATGGTGGTCAATAATAGTACCAGTAATAAAATATTGATTAAATAAATCATAATTAATCCACCTAGTATGTCGTTCATCAACTTATCAATCCACCTAGCATGTCGTTCGTCGACTTAAGCCAAGATGGTGTGTAGAGCACATGTCCACTCTAGTGGACTAATACTTGTAATAAAATTTTAATTAAAGAATAAATATTCTTATCCAAATGATGATAGAAAGATCGTGCATATAGCACATTTAAAACCCTATTCTTCAGACTTCTACGATAGCCGAGACGACGTTATACCTAAGGTCCAGCAGTTCGATTCCAAACTCCTCCAGATAATTTTTTGAGCTATCACGGCGCTCCTGGATATCACTCGACGACTTAGATGCCAGAACCAAAATAGTGTTTGATTTATCGTGTGCACACGCCCTTGGTGTGTCGTTCATCGACTTAGATGACATCAGTAAATGACAACCAAGATGGCAGACGACAAATGCACACTCTATCAAGTAACATCCAAGATGCAGGATGCTACTGGCGGACTCTATCTGGCAACGAGGAACTAGCAGACGAAACAAGATGGCTGCCAACAAAAGACGACATCCAAGATGGCTGCCCTTCGACATCCAAGATGGTGGCCAGAGGTGATGACATAGGTGGGAAGGAATGATAGAGCATTATGTAGCAAGATGGAATGCCAGAGCTTGAAGTAGCAAGCTGGGATGACAGAGTGTGAAGTAACATGGCTGTCAGAAATGAGATGGAAGTCAGAAACAAGATGGCGTTTCAAGATGGCAGCATAAACAAGATGGCGAACAAGATAATGGCCGGGAAAAATATGGCGGACAAGATGGCGGATGGCAGATGCCGGCACTAGGGTACTGGACCCTGGACCCTGGACCCTGTACTCCAAACGTACACGTCAGTTAAATGGATGTCAAGTGAAAAACGAAGATATTACAAATAACCAAGACACCAAGAATAAAAATGTGACCTCCACGACTGCTGGTGATGATTTGAAATATACATATTCTACTGATGATGAAGTGCTGACAACTACAAAGCAAAAGCGTAAATGTGATGCAGAAGATATGACAAAGCATGAAGTGGAAAATTCTAGAAACAATATGGCGAACAGAACAAGATGGCTGACTAAAATGACAGAGCAGGAGGCAATGCATACAAGATGGTGTTAGTGACATCATCCAAGATGGTGGTAACATCATCCAAGATTAAGGATGACTCTCCTGCTCCCAAGCCAGCAGCAGTTTGTGCTAGAATCTGCCATTTCCTCTTACTGCTGTGTACTAATTTTCAAAAAGGCGGATTTTTTAAAATAATTTATGACACTATGTAATATCCCGTGAACTTTTCAAACGATTTACACCAAATTTGGTACTTTGATAGTGCATGATATAAGCATTAAAATTAGAAATCAACAATATTATTAGTTCGTCATTTTGGAAAATAGTGCAAAAAGAAAGAAATTTTAGTTTTTACATTATCTCGGAAACTATTTAATAGATTTCAACCAAATTTGCTATGTTGGCAGTGCATGATGTAAGCATTGAATTTATAAAGTGACAATATTACTAATCTGATATTTTTGAAGATAGCGGAACATGAACTATAAAACTTTTATATTATATCTCAGTAACTGTGATGTAAGCATTTCATTTGTAAAATTATAAAATTATAATGTTATTTATTAATCCGCCATTTCGGAAGATAGTGGAACATGAAATAAATATAAAACTTTTGCGTTACATCTCTGTAACTACACAAGCGATATCTGATATATTTAGCATATAACTAATACTATACTAGGCGATTTTCACATACGCAATTTAAATGGATAAGACACTTGTTTTCAAAATGGCGGCAATATAGATATTTTAGGGTCTTTTGCAATACCTACACTACCGTTTGAACAATTTAGAGCAAAATTGTTTTGCTGAAAGTATCTTTTACAAGCATAACCTATTTGATACTCTATTTTATAAGATGGCACTACATGAAAAATAAAGTTTTAATATCATAACTCGGGAAACAATCAACTGATTCCTGCTAAATTTGCCAATCAAATAATAGTACAGTACGTCTGTAAACAGACATGTTTAGTGGGTCAGATTATTATATTCAAAATGACTTCTGCATAAACTTTATAAACAGAGAGGTGACACTAGATAGGGTCTACAGAGTTCTTACTAAGCATTAACGATTATGTGTACACTCACATTGGAGTGATGTACACACTGACTTTATTTATAAATGTTATTAATTTTCTGGCAGAAAAATTGATTTGTTATTTCAATAATACTGGCTTCACTTATGCAAGTGAATCCTATCAAGAAAACATTATGGTTAGCAGTTATCAGTTTTTGAAATACGGTATCGTAGTTTAAGAATGTTTTGAGTGGCATTCCAGTTCTTTAAACTTGCTTGGCCGTTTGGAGCAGTTATTTCATTTCGTTCAGCGAATGCATTTGTTATTCTAATTGTTTACACATTTGTGTGTACGCGAAAATATGTGTAACAGCTAAAAAGTTTCCCGAATTTTATGAATTTCAAATTTTGTTCTTTTGTGATGTCAGCATGGTTGCCGGCCAAGGTGTATAACTGTGTCAAGTTCAACAATGACTGGAAAGGAAAAAGAGATTGAGTTGTATAGCCTACCTACGTTGGTTCCTACGGCAGGCGTTGAGTATGTTCCCGAGGTATTTAAAGCTGGAATATTGGCCACCTCAGCTGAAAAAGTGAAGAAATTTATTTCTCGGCCAACTAAAATAAATAAGACTTGCCCACTTTGAAATCTGTCCCAAGTCGTTCACAGTAGCTGAAAATGTGTAAAGATGTGAAGTAATGAGAAGTACATGTCAGATGCGACGCCTATGACGTAAACCTGTTCAGGAATGGCCGTCACACAAGTTCTCGAGGTGAAGTGGGTAAAACAAGAAAGCGGTTGTGGCGCCTAATAATTGTTCCGTATGTATGGAAATATACAAAGGAAAGAAGGTATGTCAAACAAGCAGTCTGATTGGCCAACATGCAATTTTAGGCATACAATATTTCTGAAGAGGGAAGAGGAAATAAGGAATGTGGCAAAATGACACGGTAAACCTTTACCTATTGGAAGTTGGAACTTAGAAATTATGCTTGCCATACTAGGTCTAAATGGCACCCTTATCTTTAATGTATAGAAAATGACAAATGTATTTTTGGTGGGGAAAAGGGTGGTCAAATACCAGCAACCTATGTATGACTACATCGTGTTAAAATACTATAAAAATTAAATAAATAAAAAAATTGGATAACAATTCTGAGGAAAACACAATACAGGTAGCACTTCTCGAAATGCTGACAAAAATCCAAACTGAAATTTGCACTCGCCTTTTATACTATTATTTGAGATTTAAGGTTTTGAGAGTTCTGTAGACCTACTTAATTTCAAACCTATAGCTATAGAATTGTGAGAAATTGCCTCACGGTGAAATCCGGACCTCCAAATACATTCCACCTTCGTGATTCTATCTAGAGAAGTTCTAAACGGAAAGAAGTGTTGGAAAGAGGGAAAATGGAAATAGGGCCTCGATAGCATAATCAGCTTGATTCAAGCTTGAATCAAGCTTGTCATTACAAGCCTGTAAGATTGCAGCAAGATTGTTGTGCAAGCCAGCAAAATTGAATCAAGCTTGACTCAAGCTAACTTGTCTCCACGTCTAAAGCTTGTAGTATGCTTGATTGGTTTTATTTGCCACAATTTTACCACAACACTTGTTTTGTCTGTTGTTAAAAGACTTGATTTTATTAACAGCTGCACACAGAAATATAAACTGTGTGCGAGAAGTGTCGCGACATGAAGGACAGTACAAATTTGCTGATACAAAATCTACATTTTAAAACTGTGTCAGCATTGAAAACATTGTTGTTGGGTTACACGTATCCGTCATAAAAAAAACGCAATTTTGAAATTTTTTTTAAATCTGATTATTTGAGGATGTTTTGAAACAGGCCGTTGGTTTCAGCGAACTTAAAAATTAACTGATACCCCATATAGCATATACATTTGCAGCAAGCTTACCATTTGTTTTGAATTTGCCTTGCCGAGCAAACTTGCCATATCATGTGTGATTTAAGCTTGATTCAAGCACAATTCTTACGTTGGCAATGACCTGCTAATGGAAAGCTTGCAGATGGCTTCAATTATGACTACTTTCAGCTAGCCAAGCAAGTCAAATAATCAGTTTTTCCAAAAAATTTCAAAATTTTGTTTTTTTTATGACGGAAACATAAAACGAGGAAAATCTGTGTGTACATGCAACCCAATGAAAATGTTTTCGATGCTGACACAGTTTTAAGACGTAGATTTTGTACCAGCAAATGTGTACTGTCCTACGCGTCACCACACTTCTCTCTCTCTCACACACACACACACACACTCTAAATTTCTGCGTACAGCTGTTAACAAAGTCAAGTCTTTTAACAAGAAACATATCAAGTATTGTGACACATTGTTTAAGCAAAGACGACCAACAGCTGATCTGTAAACAGGAAACGTCACAGTTCTTGTACATGTGCACGAACTCTAGCTAGCGATCAAGGTATATTGCGAAGATATTCCTTCCGACTTATTTGTGTGCCTAGTCATTTTGTGAGTGCGTAGGTGAATAAAAGCACACGATAACAACATTATTTTACACAGAAAATGAACAGTGTAGGAACCACTATCCGTAGTACTTCTACCAAGTATCAGTTATAAAAAGTAATTAGTTTTACTTGCGACCATTTCAAAATCAGTTCCTGCATTTGCAAGACCGTATCCCTGAGTCCTGAGTCCACAGCTTGGTTGGGCCGGAATATCTGACTCGTCTCTCAATTCACAGTTATTTTCAAGAGAAAGTTGTAGGCCTATTTATTTACAGTGCATGCGTATTATAATTTCAAGCAGTATTTGCTCCGTGGCCACAATGTAGGCTACAATAAAAAAAATATATTATTTTTAAGAAATTGGATTATTATTAGTGAAGTATAACTCACCATTTATTTTCAGTAAAGAGACGTTCAAGAACTTTCAGTAACTCCCGTTCAATGAATGGTTTCAGATAATGGCACAGAATGGCACCTTCCTTCCTTTCAAAAGACGTGGAACTAACGACGGTAGAGCACGGAACTCTCTCGACACATAAACTATTTCCGTAGCCAAAGAAGCTCCGAACGAGCAAAATGCGAATTAATAATTATTGAAACGAATTGCTGTGAAACCATCTCTTTGCAAAGTTAGTGTGTCTTCAATCATCGCTAACACTACAAGAACATTATAAAATGCTGAAATTTGCTATAGAAACGATGATTCGAAAAAACTGAAAATTACAATTAATTATTTTCTTGACCTCTTAATAAGTGGGGTTTCTATTGGAAAACTAAAAACTCTTTTATAGTTATACAGAAATAGAAATGTTCACGTTAGGTTTTAAATTCACAGTTTTTATGCACAGAAAGTTCTGAAAATAACAAAAAACATAAATGTAGAAGTCCCGAATTTTGTGCAATCCAGTCCTTGCTCACAAACTGACTAATTCGTTGGTTAAATCCGAGTCTTTCCCATTCCCGCCTCGTCGCATCATGTGTGCGCATCATGTGTGCTACTGTAACACACATGACCACCAAGAACCCAGGGATAAAATGTGCTTGCCAATAACAAGAATAGCTGTCACCGGAGATGATGAAGCCAGGCTTAAAACAATTGTAGTACTTGCATAAATAAAAAATATTAAACGATCGTGAGGTTCGGTACTCCGTGAATGAGGAGAGTTGCCATGGTTGAAGTTAAAAAGATATGGAATTTGGGTGGATTGTTGGAAAGTGCGGTAACGACAGTTGTATCCCTGGATGTCAGCTAACCAATGATGAAGGTGCTGATCTCGGGTTAGCACGAGAAACAGTAGTCCCAGGACGTGGCTGCTCGACTGTGACCTGTAAGTCCCAAACACAAGTCGCGGTTGACTTCAGGCGCCACTGAAGAACCACTCAATTGAATATATAACACACTTGTACACATGTGCGGTTAGGAGTTAGCTAGAATGGGCCTGCTAGTCCGATAATCCACGAAGCCATTGTTTGGAAAGAAAGTCACAAGTGAGGCACTATTCCCTTACACTGAAAACACTTGTTAAACGATAAACTTGATGATTGATTCCTAGTGATGCGGGCTTGTTATATAAGCCAGACAGTACCCTATGTTCGGTTTCAAAATGTCTCGCAGACGACTTAAGTTAATGCGAAATAAACAGGTGTGGTGTGAATCTATGCTGGCGGGGAAAACTAATGTTCCAGAAAACTAATGATATATTATTGGCACTATAAGATGTGTCATATTTCTTCTTTCATGGGACCGCGGTCGCTGAGTGGTTAGACTGCTCGCCTCCCACCAAGGCAAACCAGGTTCTATCCCCAGCCGGGCCACTCCCGGATTTTCGCAAGTAGCAATCGTGTCGGACGATCTCGGGGATATACTATGACCCCCGCCCTTGCAATCCGACGCTGCTCCATTCTCACCTTATTTCACCGTCATTGACTCTCAATACCTCGTTGTTAAGAGCCGCCAAAATGTCTCAACTCAACTCTTCTTTCGTCATTCCAACCCGATCCTGGCACGCGACATTATACACTAACCATCTGAGATTGAACACTGGGCTACACCTGGCTATATGGCGAGGAGGCGGAGGCCACAAGAACAGAGAACATGGCGCGTACCACCAGCATCAACACAACAGCTCACACGACCACATCGCCTCAATATCAAACAAAGTGTTCCTCAAACAAAGTGTGTCTGTGCGTTAGGGGTGTTAGTGAGAAAGTGCCCAGTACATGTTCTTCTCGTCAAATTTCTTTGCTCAATATTGTAGGAATGCCAAACAGACATTTATATATAATACATATACACAGTACTGCCCTGAGCAGAATAAGTAAATGAAATTGAGAACTGAATTTCTTAACGGAAAATTGGGGAAGGTTGCTTTTGATTTTAATTTTAAAACAAAAAATGCTTATTAAACTGTGAACTGGTGCCATTCGTTTAGAGTGTTGTTAAGTGTATGACTTTTGAATTTAATATGCAATCCCTTGTAAATGTAACATGTGAATAAGAAAGTTTTTAAACATGGTCTTGTGTTTATTAGTTGCATTTTTTTTTACCAACAACTTAGCACCAGTGCTAAGCCTCACTTCAACTGCCAACGTCCCTTCAACTTTCTCATGCAGTTCCGTGATTTATCTCTTACATTGCACCAAAAACATAGAGAGTGCAATGCAACAACTTGTTTGAGTGTTCCTTCAAGTGCTTCACGGCACTTTGGGGAGTGAGCCCTTCCTTCGCAGCAACATTGGAGTGGGGGGAGGTGCTCAACATCTACATCATCATCACCAATTAGCTGGCACCAAAAGTAACTTTGAATCCAACAATTTCCATCCTCACCACACCTTGCACTCGTGCACTCGACAATCTTCACCATGGTAACCTCCCCTCGACCACTTTGACAATCTTCACCATGGTAACCTCCCCTCGACCACTTTGACAATCTTCACCATGGTAACCTCCCCTCGACCACTTTGACAATCTTCACCATGGTAACCTCCCCTCGACCACTTTGACAATCTTCACCATGGTAACCTCCCCTCGACCACTTTGACAATCTTCACCATGGTAACCTCCTCTCGACCACTAAGTACCGAACACTCCAGTCGCATCGGTGTTTCCCTCTGTGACTGTTCAACACCAAGCACATGCATCACCTTGTAACTGAAACACTAAGAGCCTGTATCACGATCTCTAGATAAATGTCTGGAATGACTGTAGAGTGAAAAAACTAAATGATCTAAGTGCCAAAATAGACAAAATTGAGTTTCTTACATCGAAATGATCTATGTGCCAATGCCAATGTGCTACTACAGGACCAGAGTTCCAATCATTTTCCGAACAGTTTTTATGGGCGTCAACAGATAACCGCTCCTGTATGCACACAGGCTCTTGCAGCGCTAGTTAATCTGTGTGCCAGAAGCAGAGAGAGCATCAGATGCCTCCCTTATTGCACGTGGTTTGTATATTAACGGTCACAAAAGATGATACCACATCCAGCAATTTTGCAGACAGTGACAAGTGCACTATCATGATGTATTTGCAAAATTAATTTTCGCTCCCGAAACTGACATGCAACCACGTGTAGGTACTATATTCGTCAACTAACTTGCTACAATTTCGGAATTGATGTTGCCGATACTCCAGATCACATTATGTGTGTGGCAAACAGGCCGAGGAGAGGACCAGATGGCACTGTATCTATTGCAATTCATACATTCAGGACTACTTACAATCTACGAATGCAATCTTTGTCTTTGGAATGAAAACTATGCAGTGCCGATAAAAAGAGGATGCTGTTATTTGTATACATTTTTTCCGTCGTTTCAACTTTTTTTTGACAGCATTGAACACGAGTTCTTAATATCTGGCCGCAGTTACTCTTCGTTAGATAGTGACTTTGCTCTCTCATTGAGAATCGTGCAGAATGTCCTAAAATGCAAACTGTGACCGTTCCAGGTACTGGTTATGAGTGACAGGTTTCTAGTGTTCGGTAAAGCATGATATATTGACACACTAATTCTGGGTGTTACTCAGGTTTCATGCCTTTAGGTGACTAAAGATAATCATGGTTTAGTTGCGTACAAGAGGAACAGTCACAGAGATATGTTGGAATGGGAGATATGTGGTGTGTTGTAAAGAGGAATCACTGTAAGTGATGATGTATCAGTGCAAGTTGAGGGATCACCAGCTGTACATCCACTGGCTGTAAACCAAATTAAAGATATTCGATCAATGTTAGAGTTTATCGAAGAGGAAAACAAGCAGTTTTAGCATTACATTTTTGGTGCCTAGAGACCAGTAACCTCTAAGACATAGTGCAGTTAGAAGTGAATTACTACCGGCACTTAGATCATTTCCCATTTTGCCATGTCTGCAATTTTTTGTTAATTTTATGTTTTGTGTTTAAATGAAAATTTTCTTTTCATGTACTGATGAACATGTTATGTAGGACTGTCGTTATTAAATAAATTGTTTTTCTCATTTTCTTCACTGATGCACAGTTTTCTCCCCTTTTATTACCAAACAACTTTTTGGCACTTAAATCATTTACCTTTTACACCCTACATTATTATTCCATTGTTAAGTGATCTAGTAGCACTCTGTGTGATGAACATTCCTTTGGATAAGTTAGTCTTTAAATAGGTATTCGAAGGTTCTAGTTTGTTGCAGTGTATTTTGTCATTAATATTTTCTTCTTTTAGTTTTAGAGCTTACTTTAAGATGTCGGGAATGAGCGCGAGATGTGTTTTGGAATTAATTAGTACGCTAATGCACTTCTAAGCAAAGTGAATAACGGGAATTGTATTGGCTATAGTAGCTATGTACCCAGGCTGCAAGCTCAGGTACCGAGGTACCACCTGCCGTAACATCACAGGCTGACATCGCGGTCGGCAGCCATGATGGATGTTTATTCCTCCTCCCTCCCCCTCCCCCGGACATTACCAGCAACCTGTCAACCTAGCATTTATTTTAATAAAAATTTATTTGATAAAAAATATATAAAAAAGTTAAAATATTGGCTTGCCGCCTTGAACATTTAATAATTATTTCCCGTTTGTGTCGACAAATAAATAGCCAGTGTGTCACCCACCACAGATAACAGTAATTTCGATTTATGTATTGGTTTGTGTAAATTTAAAAAAAATGAGAGCCAGTTTTGTTGCTACAATGTTTATGGTGTACAACATTGGGATAAACTGCTCCCCTCCACCACCGAGAAGCCACACTAAGGAGTAGATAAAATAAAAGTATCAAAAAATTAGTTTTGAATATATATATACTTAAAACTAAAATTGAAAGCCGATAGATTACAGCGTTATATATCAATGGACTCATCTTTTCAAGGCGAATAAATTCGTGATTTACCCCAAAATAACCACCATATTGTATTTAANAATTCGTGATTTACCCCAAAATAACCACCATATTGTATTTAATAGGTTTGCCCCCACCCGCATCCCAACCAACACCCAGTCCCATCACCCCACCTTATATTCACATTCCGACCCACCATTCCAAAACCTCTATCCAGCCCCTTAATTTTAATTTGATAAAATAGTTGAAAAAAGGCTGTTTATATCATGGTTTCCAAGCATTGGAAATTATATCAAATAGATCAATATATATGCTTCTCCCCCACCCAGATACATCACCCCCCTTCAGCTGTAGCATGCAAAGAAACACTTCCCCTCGCCTAGCCCCAAAATACATCAACACATCCCCTCAATGCTTGACATCTTCCTCATCACACTCCGCTCGCGGGATCTTGAGCGTGTATCGACATGCTCGCGGGATCTTGAGCGTGTATCGACATGCTCGCGGGATCTTGAGCGTGTATCGACATGCTCGCGGGATCTTGAGCGTGTATCGACATGCTCGCGGGATCTTGAGCGTGTATCGACATGCTCGCGGGATCTTGAGCGTGTATCGACATGCTCGCGGGATCTTGAGCGTGTATCGACATGCTCGCGGGATCTTGAGCGTGTATCGACATGCTCGCGGGATCTTGAGCGTGTATCGACATGCTCGCGGGATCTTGAGCGTGTATCGACATGCTCGCGGGATCTTGAGCGTGTATCGACATGCTCGCGGGATCTTGAGCGTGTATCGACATGCTCGCGGGATCTTGAGCGTGTATCGACATGCTCGCGGGATCTTGAGCGTGTATCGACATGCTCGCGGGATCTTGAGCGTGTATCGACATGCTCGCGGGATCTTGAGCGTGTATCGACATGCTCGCGGGATCTTGAGCGTGTATCGACATGCTCGCGGGATCTTGAGCGTGTATCGACATGCTCGCGGGATCTTGAGCGTGTATCGACATGCTCGCGGGATCTTGAGCTTGTATCGACATGCTCGCGGGATCTTGAGCTTGTATCGACATGCTCGCGGGATCTTGAGCGTGTATCGACATGCTCGCGGGATCTTGAGCGTGTATCAACATGCTCGCGGGATCTTGAGCGTATATCGACATTCTCGCGCGAGGCATGCGGCTGACAGGCCTTGGTCGTGAAATTATCCCACATATAGGAATCGGTGCGTCCATGAATAGTTACATTNTATCAACATGCTCGCGGGATCTTGAGCGTATATCGACATTCTCGCGCGAGGCATGCGGCCCTACAGGCCTTGGTCGTGAAATTATCCCACATATAGGAATCGGTGCGTCCATGAATAGTTACATTTATTTTATTTTAATTTCTTCTATATAACATTTGAAAAAAATATCAAAATCTTAAAAATACAATTTAATATATATAACATGTATTTTAATGCAAAATCGATGTATTAAACTTGATAATTCAAATTTTACATTTTCCCATGACAGCTCGTACTATTTAAAAAAAAAATTACACATGGAAGTAAGTGGATTTTAACACTCAAACATTTGGTTGGAAGGCACACAACTTAACCTCCTCGCTACAGAAACACATGACCCCACATGCTCCTTAGATGTNTTATTTTATTTTAATTTCTTCTATATAACATTTGAAAAAAATATCAAAATCTTAAAAATACAATTTAATATATATATCATGTATTTTAATGCAAAATCGATGTATTAAACTTGATAATTCAAATTTTACATTTTCCCATGACAGCTCGTACTATTTAAAAAAAAAATTACACATGGAAGTAAGTGGATTTTAACACTCAAAACATTTGGTTGGAAGGCACACAACTTAACCTCCTCGCTACAGAAACACATGACCCCACATGCTCCTTAGATGTTGTATATTAGCCACTCAAACGAACTTGCCGCATTCATTTGCATTCCTAGTTATGTTTATAAAAGAGCATAACAAATCATATATATTTGTAATTTTTTATATTTAGCTTTTTAAAAATTTTTTAAAGCCAGACAACTTTTCACAGAACTTTTATTTCTCATTTGGATCTGAATCTTTAATCAGATTAGCTTTGCATGACTGAACATGTTTGCAGAAAATGTCATTGTGATAGAACGGTTACCCGCACTGTAAGCGCAGATATTTAATGCGGTAGGGATTCTTCCTGTGGCCGTGCATTTCATGCTGTCGAGGGATGTGTTGGTGCGAAGCCTTTACGCAGTAGCTGCAGCGATAAGTTATCTCCGGCAGGGCTGATGCAGCCAACGTCCCAGATTCTGCTGGAGACGACACCGCCAAAGAGCCAGATGGTACTAGAGCCCAAGAACAGCAGTAGGAACTGTAGCTGTCATTTCGTGCGTAGGTGCTGTCAAGAACAGCGAAGACATTTCAACTGCAGAAGTCGATGGCATTGTACCAACCTCACTTGGCTCACTACTGGACCCACGACCAACATATCCATAACATTTATGCCAGTTAATGTCACCTGCTGCGACGATCTGCTTTTCACCTTGACCACTATCAAACTAAGGGTGGCACGCAAACTCCTCGCATATAAAAAGAGAATGTCTCTTCAATATCTCGTAAACCGAGCTTGAATCCGTGAACGAAGTTTGAGTTTGTGACACCTCTTTCCCGAGGCGTTTGACAGTACGATGATTTTTCTGAGCCGTGTGTGTGAGGTTGAAAAATGCAAAGCACAATTCCAATCGTCGGCAGTTAGGAACAAGATTTTGACAATAATGGATTAACCGAAGAGCACATGCGTTGTTAGAAAAATATTTCTAAATTAGTGTGTACGCTACTAAAGTTAGTACTTACGAAAAATGAAACATATATGTGCTTATGAAATATTAAATATTTCACAATTTGTTCTATATTTTCTGCCGAGGCATTATTCTCTCTACTGGAGCATAAAATTATAAAACTGATGTTATAAAATACAAATAAAAATGAAAATGAACACCTACAAGCAGCAACAAATAAAAATATTAATAGTTATAGAAAAAATAAATAAATAATTTAATCGGAATTTTTCTTGGGTAGTAAGGTGTGATTGGGTGTCCTGTGGTTATGTATGACCCATCAGATTACAGACGACCCTGCCTATAGTCATGATGTAACCCCCTCCACAACAAGACATAGTCGGTCTTCATTAACGTAGAAATATATTGCGGTCTTATCTCTTGTCTGGAGAGTACAAGCCCTAACAAACGTACAATATAAATTCCAATTTTGCAAATAACCAATTTATTTTTAAATTAGAAACTTTTAAAATTTATAAATTTAAATTATTTATTAAAGACATAAAATATAATTTTTGTACCAACTGTATAATCTGTAATCACAATGTATGCAGAAATAAAATCTACGATATCACTTTCGACTGTCACATCAGCTGCGAAATTTTTAGCCACCACTAGCCAAAAATTGTTATATCATTATAAAAACAACAGAAATTTTGAGATATGTTACGGTGGAGATTTGGAGTGTAGGCCTACCTAAGAGGAGTAGACTTTAGCACCACGAAAAGAGAGAGACGAGGTTTGGATTGAGCTGTAATGGATTGCAATGAAGGGAGAGACGTGGTTTGGATTGAGCTGTAATGGATTGCAATCAAGGAAGAGACGAGGTTTGGATTGAGCTGTAATGAATTGCTTAGGCTGAGAAGATATAAAGTAGCGCAGGAAGGCTCGGTAGCCGACCACATGTGCAAATGTTTTGTGAGATATTGTGTTATGGGGAATATTTAATACCGGGGTGTTGAGAGCCGTTGAGGGTGAACGAGAGCAATAGAATATGACTTCTCTAAAAAACCTGGCAGCCAGCAGCATCGCATGGAATGAATATCATGTGCTAAAATCCTCTGGTTCATACGCCGGGGATCGAACCTGGCTCTCAGTGTTTCGGGGGTTGGGGAGAGGGCTAGAGTATAGTTGTGAAGACCATGAGCTCACTGCAGGTAAATGCCAAAGTGGAAGAATGTGCTTGTAGGTTGGTGATGACAAGCGAGTGCTGCGAGCCCGTTGTGAGAGTATCATTCCCTCTGCTCAACAGCTGAGGGCGAACAGTTGCAGGGAGCCCCCCCTCCCCTTGCTGTGAATCGAACCTGGCGCGTCTTGTCGGGGCGAAGCAGCTGTGTGAAGAATGGAATGGTCATGAGATTGCCCTCCTGAGTCAATATTTGTGCCGAGGGAAGAACCCTGTGCAAGTTTGTGTTCGTAAAGGAAGGTGCCAAACCAACCTTCTGCGTCGCGGAAGATGTCATCGTTGCAGAACGGGACTGGGAGCTTCTTTCCCTTTGCGGTACTAACTAATTAGTTCAAATCTTAATAATTTCGTAGGTTGCACCAGGCCTTCTGACCTAAATAATTTCTCCTCCATACATATGGCATTTTTTTCTTAGCATGAGGAAAAAAGGTCATGTGCATAAATGTGTGCAGGTTTAATTTTTTTTTTTTTGCGAACGTATGGCTTATATGCTTGATTTATATATGTATGTATACATATATATATATACACGTACACCTTAAAAAACGTTTCGCACCACCAGAATTATTGAGTTACTCGGTGGCTCACGTCCCAAGAGTAAGTACGGGATGAAAATACACGCTGTCTGCACAGAATACTATGCCTGTCATTCTAATGCCTCTTCGTAATGAGCCGACTATCCTAGCGAACATCCTTCATGTGCAACGAAATTACAGGTGGCGAAAACTGTTTTTGAGGTGTTCATATATATATGTTGTGTGTGTGTGTGTGTGTGTGATGTGTGTGGCATCATTCAGGGCCAATAATAGAGTGCAAGTCTGTTAACGAGTATCAGAACTCTTCTTGGGAATCAAGGCGGTAACAGACCGTAAGTGCCCGAAGTTTGCCGCAAAAATTAACATCAACGAACTGTTCCCGTTTCTATCTCTTCGAAAGTTTGTCGTTGGTATGGTTATGATACACTGGCATGCTTGGGCTGAAACATCGTCAATATGCATGCGTATCTCTGCAGGTTCGAGCATGCGCTAGTCCTTGGTGAGACGTTTTTCTACTTGTGATAGATGGAAAGTTCGGTGGGATGGCGTTTCGTAGCCGCCACGATGTGTTTCGCAACCCATTTTATACGATACTTTCTTGCCTATATACGAGGCGCTGATAGTTCGCATTTCTGACCTGTGTACACCTACCAGTTCGTGGACACAGTTATTTATATCTGCAGGGGAGAAACAGAACATAACTGGGTTGTTCACACAGTAATTTTTTCTTTTGCTCACACATGTACTATTAAAACATGAATATGCGAACTCAATTTGGATACCTGCATATGTGATATATGTTTACTGATAGAGATGTACATATGTCTATGGTCCACAGGTTGGGCTATTGGGGGGGG
>NQII01000483.1:154874-272270 GCA_002778355.1 Clitarchus hookeri | reverse complement strand
GGGGGGGGGGGGTTTCCTATAAATTGAAGGTCGGAACAAAAGATAATTCTTAATTTCTGAACACCCAACTTACCTTGTCGTTGCTTTATTCGCCTCCAAAATATCACCGGTGTTCGGAAACAAAATACGTAAAACGTATTCGCCTCGGCGACTTACTAATATGTACCGTTATTAAGGGGGAGGTGGTTCGTTATCTCTTCTACACCGCTGCTTTAATCGATTTTAATGTGAGTATATTATTTTCAGGCTTTCACTTTGTTTACTAGAATAAAGGCTTGTACCTGCTTTACAGAAATATCTGGTTCGTGTCTTTCACCAGATTTTTTTCTATGCAGTTCGTCACTTTATATTAGAGTACTGTGTGAAATGTAGGTGTAAAACATATGCCAATCACATTGGTATATAAAAATGACGGCGCATAAAAAGGCATGAATACGTAATGGATATGTACAGGTACAATTCGATATGTATTGGTTCCATTCGATATGTATAATTCTCGTTGTTACGAGTTGTGGTGAGGCCCTTAGCTGAGCGGCATGCCTGATCACACCTTCACTTATTTATCCAGGACACGGGCCGTGATCGCTGAAATTAGTTACGAAATCGCAAACCACAGAACATCCTCCACCGGCCAGTTAATGGGGACAAGGCAGCCGATATAGGACAGTGTGGTCCGTGGGCGGTGTCTTTTGTCGTTGGGCCATTGGAACAAGAAGACCACTGAAGATTGGTGTGCCGGGTCGTCAACTTGCGCCATCTTAATCAGCCTCTGGAATCATGAACAAGGTGGGGACTCTCCAATTAGGATTTAATNTCCAGGACACGGGCCGTGATCGCTGAAATTAGTTACGAAATCGCAAACCACAGAACATCCTCCACCGGCCAGTTAACGGGGACAAGGCAGCCGATATAGGACAGTGTGGTCCGTGGGCGGTGTCTTTTGTCGTTGGGCCATTGGAACAAGAAGACCACTGAAGATTGGTGTGCCAGGTCGTCAACTTGCGCCATCTTAATCAGCCTCTGGAATCATGAACAAGGTGGGGACTCTCCAATTAGGATTTAATCAGAATGTGGCTAGTTAAATGTAGGTAATACTGATAAATCAACTAGCATCAAACGTTTATGAGCCCTGACGGTTCTTATAAACATCTCCCGTCATTAGTACATCAGGTACCGAGCGAAGTGAGGCAACAGTAACATGTTAAACAGGTGTAGGGAGCACCCCGAGAGAACCCACCCTCCTGGGAGTCGAACCTGGCGCGCTATGTCGGGGCCAAGCAGCTGTGCGAAGAAAGGAATGGTCTTGAGATTGCCCTCCTGCACGGATATTTGCGCCGAGGGAAGAACCCTGTGCGCATTTGTGTTCGTAAAGGCGCCAACTCTACCTTCTGCTTCACAGTCTGGATATTACCAAGGAACAATGATAAGGCAGAACTTTTTGATGGGGCACCATCTGACGTACTTAGTTTGTGCCATGAATCTGGGTACATGACACGAGAATTATTTCTTCGCTGGATGAGATATTTTATTTCCTATGTCAAGCCCTCTCTTCAGGATAAAGTGACATTGATAGCTTATGGTCATGCTATCCACAAGAACTATCAAGCTCTACAACTGGCCAAAGGTAGTGGTGTGTTTCTTATGAGCCTGCCACCTCATTGACACTTATACAACTCTGAAATTACTAGGTGGCTAAAGAATGATCCAGGCAGGACCATTGGTCTATATCAAACCAGTAGACTTTTTGCCAATGCCTATGGTAAATCAGCAACTGTTGCAAATGCCATAAGTGGGTTCCAAAGCACTGGTATTGTTCCATTCAATCCAGACATATTTCCCGGTCACATGTTCAATCCCTGAGAGGCAAATGATAGACTTCTTCCTCCACCCAACAATACGTCTACTATCAACGACTGTACAACTTCATCTCGGGCATGCCATTGGTCTGATGAAAATACTGGCGACTGTGCAGCCACACGCGTAGGGCTATCACAAAACAATCAATTTCAGCCGTCTGGTTCTCCAGGAAAAGAAAAAAAAACATGAAACAACAGATTAATCATTTGCCGATTAAACAAATAACATTCTAGAAAAGTTCCAAGCCTGTACCATCAACATCTGAAGAGTGTTTGGCAAAGCCACGCACAAGAAGAGGAGAAGGAAGTGCAGTGCTTACAAGCAGTCCATATCTGTCAGCCATCAAGCAAAAACAAGAAACCAAGAAAGAACAGGATGTCAAAAAATTTAAGAGACAAGCAGTGAAGATCATGAAGATGATTTTTTCGAAGATTTTGAAGATGAAAATGGTGTGACTTACTTGTACTGCAATGACTTAAATATCAGGCCATAAGCTGGTGAGAAATGGGTTCGCTGTCAGGAATGCAAGATATAGTGTCACAATGAATGCGCTGGTGTTAATAAGGCATCAAAAATATTCTTCTGTGAACTGCGCATTGCAAAGAGATTCGTTTATGGACACTACTAGTAGGCAAAATTACACATTTGACATGACATCGATGCATGTAATTCAATGGATATTTAAGAACACAACAAAGAACAATGCAATATAAAGATATTTATGTACAAGCATTACTTTAAAAATCATAATCTAAAGCCTAAATTAAATAATTACTATTTATTTAAGTAATAAGTAATTTTAACGAGCATGTTAGGGTAAAATGGATTTTGGTAGATGTGTGAATTTTATTTATTTCAATGCTTACTATATTAAGTTCAAGTGAATTATTCTTTGTATGTGAAGTAAATATATTACAGATATAACACCCAAATTTACATAGTCCCAGGATACTACTTTCCTACCTTACAGATCCCTTCAAAAAAAGTATGTGGTTTTGGGCACAGTTCTCACCCGAATTAAGCCAAATATGTACATATTCTTAAAAACTCTGATGCTGGCACCACATTCGCTCCCTTTCGAGTCTTTGTTGACTCCCTCTTCGCACAGCAGCTCTGCATGGTGTGTGTTCCTTGCCCATGCTACTCCTATAATCACTGTAGCAATGAGTGTAGTTACAAGGGGTAGCTACCTAAATTCAGTGTAATATGTTAGATGTATGTAAAATGGGAAAGTGAGCACAGTTTTAATTTTTTGATAATTTCCTCTAAATATCAATAATTCAAATACTCCTTGAAAAATCTACATAAATATCAAAAACCTAAGAATTTGTTAAAATATCAAAACCCTCAAAATTAAAAAATTAAAAAATTAAATTAACAAAAATTTCCAAAAATTTAAAAACATTAAAAAATTAACAAAAAATTGAAAAAAAAAAAAAATATATATATAATTACCAACTTCAATATTAATCAGTTTAAAGTTTGCTAGACTAGGATTATCAAATTCAAATATTTACGGGGACATAATTTTGAAAACTCGCGTGTGATTCACTTAAATCATGTAAGTTTTAATGGCATACCATAAAATCTACTTGTGTGAAAATTTGGTACAAAAACAGGTTGACCTGTTCCCGAGATGTGGGTAAAAACTTCCGTTTCTCATTTGGCACTATCATACAAAACATCCTAAAACAGGCTCTGTATAGACATATCAGATACTTCAAATAGATACTGAAATATGTAAAACTTTTTAATAGATCTGATAAACTTATCTAAATTATTTATATTGCAGCCATACTGGAAGTACTTTAAACACGGCCTGCTGTAGCACTACTAGTGTGAAATGTTCGGTGGGAATCGGTTCATTGGTCCTGGCTATATGACAAAAAACTCCATTTTCTCACGTGGTGGTATTTTCATTACCGAAAACAAAACAGAGAATTATTTTCACATTCTATGTTTGCCATAGATTCATATTAAATCAGTTGAAATTGTTTCGCACATGTAGTATACTGACATAAAAAATTTACATTGCTGTGATTTTGAAAATATGTGACTACCTCCTTAGGTCATATAAATTTAGATGGACTGCAAAAGTATAACTTTTCGCCTGAATTGGGAGGGTACTAGTTAATAGTTTCCCGAGATATGACACAAAAACTTAATTTTTCATATCGTGCTATCTTCTAAAATGGAGGTCAAAAGAGTTTATGTATCTGTTTATTTGATGCTTTCATAGATACTGCCAGCATACAAAATTAATTTGAAATTGGTCATGATGCCGACCCTAGATCCCTTGTAGACCCGCACACACCACCTAGCAGAGTAGGTATGAACTATATACACAATGTACCGGTCGGACGCCGCACGACCGGAGGCCACACGCCCAAGTTATACTACTAAAGTAAGTTTAATAACTTTCACTGCCACAAGGCATGAATAGGTTTCAACTGCATAAAAAAGCCTGATCAACCCTCTATAATTACTACAGTAATTATTAGCAATACGGGAAATTAATGTGAGAAAATCCCTGTAAGGGTAGCAGAATACCGATAGTGCAAATTGCCGACCACGTGGTCGCCGAGAACTAATTAATCCGGTAACTTTATGAGAATCCCATTAGTGCACCATGTAACTCTTATTAAACGAACACATCTATAGTCAGTGATGTCTTTAACAAGTGCCATTCATAATAAATTATAGATATGTTTCTGACTCCGGCAGTGGAACACTTCAACTCTAACTGAACTATGCAAAAAATTCTCATGGAAAATCAACGTAATTTTGATAATAATTAAAACGATTTTTAATTAATATATAATCATTCCCTGCATGTTTAAAAGTGTTCTATGTGTGTAATCTCTTTTTCAGGTAGAGGCAGTGCCGGATTTAGACTTGATAAGGGCCTTGATCAGGCTATTTGAGATATGGGGAACTTTATAGGTCCAGATATTATATGTCAGTGCCAAATATGATTTTCGGATACCTAGAGGGTTAAACTGAAATACAATTAAGAATTATATAAATAGTGAAATAATAAATCTTTAACTTAAAATCATTTTTATTCATAACAAACTTAAAAATGCAAACTCTGGTAAAAAGAAACAAAAGTTCTTTTGAAAGGCACAATTTACAAAGGCTTACTATCTAATCTCTTTAAACATGTTATAAGGATTAAAGAATTATATTAAACTAAAATATTTTCTTTCTTGCCTTTGCCAGAGCAAAGTCACTGATGACATCATCAAATGATAAACTGCGTAGTTTGTCACTTTATATGCACATGAGACTGAGGGAACATAATTTATCTTGAGTCATTGTTCTAAATTCATTTTTTATCCTCTTCAGCTGAGAAAAAGATCTTTCTCCAGAGCAATTTGCAACCATCATACTAAGAAACAATCTCAAAATTGCTTCTACATTAGGGAATGCTGATTGGACAAGATCGTTAAATATTACCCTATACAGATCCTGATGTGTCAGACTATCATGTTCCCCTGAACCATGGGTTTGACTATGTCTAACATATTGATGAAAATGCTTGACTTCTCCTACAAGATTCATGTCCACGTCTTCTGGAAATGCTTGCCATAAAACACTAACTCCTTCACGAATCTCTTCTTCTGTAGCTTCTAATTTTGTTAAGAATGACAATTTTTTGCAGCATCATTGTATACTGAGGCCCTCTGTCCCAGACTTGACTAATGCATCCATCACAGGTATAAATGTTTTGATTCTGAACTTGTCTCTTGGCTCAAGGTTCTCTAAAGCACCATCTTCATCATCATTGACACGCCTTCTTCTACATCAGGGAATTTTTCCTTTCCTTTTTGTTCAAAATAATCGAATATATCCCTGGAACCTTTAACAAAATCCGAAAGTGAAGCATACAATTTCCTACATACATCTCGACCAATTTAGGGGTCTTGCAGTGATTGACTAGTCTTGTGAAATTCATCTGGCAAGTAACTCCACAAATATAACAATACCATAAATTCAAACTCCTCCATTTTATTCAAAATAGTTTTGGCTTGATTTCTTGTTTCGCCTTTCTGTGTAGTATCAATATGCAGCTGATGAAATGCAGAAATTATTCCATCATAACTATTAAGTATTGCACTTGTGGCCATTGAATGTGCTTCCCATCTAGTCTTTGACAAAGACTTTGGAGCTTTTGAATCATCTTTGAAGAATGACAACTGTACTGCCCATCTATGTGTAGATGAAGAAAATAAATTATATATTTCTTGAACAATTCCAAAAAAGTTTACTGCATCTAAACAACAGTCAACTGCTGCTCTACCAATAAGATTCAGGGAATGACCAGCACATGGAATATACCTAGCATACTTGTTAATCTTCAATATTATTTCTTGCATACCCTTGTATTTGCCAGACATATTGGCAGCATTATCATATGACTGGCCTCGACACTTATTAAATCTATTTTGCACTCATTTGTAAGATAGTTGTGCACCATCTAAGCCATACTTTCCCCTGTGTGGCTACCCATCTCTAGGAAAGTTAGAAAACATTCAATAGGGAGCCCATCATCTGGTGAAACATACCTCACAATAACAGTGGGACCAGCCTGGAGTGGTATCTACAGATAAACTGAAGTACCCTGCAGTTCTTAAATCATCCAAGATTGAGTCTCTTACTTTATGTACCATACTTTGGATAAATTCATCACATATTGTTTTAGACAGATAAGATGTTACACCTGATCCCTTATTCCCAAATTCTTCTATATAGCTTGCTACAAAAGGATCAAATTTTGCTATAAGTTCGAGTAATCCAAGGAAATTGCCATTGTGAGGAGAACCAAATGTTTCCTTATCTCCTCTGAAAGGTAAACCATGCTCTGCCATAGTAATTATGACTGCGACAATTCGTCCAAGAACATTTTTCCAGTACTGCCGTTTATTATTTATCTGTTCTGCTACTTGGCAGTCAATTGTTGAGCCACGTTTTCTTGTAAGATATGTTACCGAAGCTGTTATATTGCCTACAGAGGTTTCATGACTTTACACTAAATAGGTGTTGCGCCAATCACAAAATCCATCGGATGATAATGGTGTAGAGGAATTTGAAAAGAGTTTACACACGAAACAGTATACACAACCAGTTACTGGCGAATGTACTAACCATTCTCTGCAATATTTTTCACCATTAGCCCGTTTGGGATAGAACAAGCTTTTTGAGCAATATCTGTCTTGGTTTGCAAAAAGCTTCTTTGATTTTTCAAATGAGCCATTTGAGTGCTGACATTCTGACGGACCTTTTTCTACCCAGTATAAAATCTCATCTTTACTTAAATCACACCATAGCCCAACATCATTCTGTTTATTTTTTGATGCTGAATCTTCTGTGCTTGTTCTACTCTCTGGTTTATGAATCTTAATATTTGTAGCTTCATTCGTTGAAGTATATTCTATACAACTAGATGTACCAGATTCTGTATCAGGAATTGGATGAATATCCCTCGACTGACTCACTGTGGTAGAGGCTTTTGGTTCATCAGGCCCCTTATCTATCTTTGTTAAGAAACTTTCTAATTTTGTTAACTTGCTAAGTAAGCTCTTCTTCAGCTCTCTGCTTCTTTTTCCTCTTTTGAGCTCCACTTTTATAACTTCTGGTTGACATCTTGCAAACTGTGGGCAGAATATTTAATATAACTATAAACATACATTTAAAAGTAATATAATGCATGACTTTTTTTTAATTGAAAATTTCCTGTGATATTATCATTACTTGCCAGCGGGCGATATTTTTATAATAAATAATAAAGGCAAAGAGAAAATTAACAATATTCTCAAGTTTTAATATTATTTTAATTAATTAAATTAAAGAAGAAAAAAAAACAATAAACATATACATTAATACTTAATTTAATACAATCAAAACAAAATAATATGTGTTTTTTAATGTGCAGTTCTTTCAAATATGTATTTAATAATATTATTTAAATATTGTTTCTAATGTTTAATCACTTAAACCTATTAAGGACAATATGTCTTTAATTTCAAAATGTTTTACCAATGTTTATTTACAATAAATTGTTATCATGCAAAGTCTACTGTTATTTTGACTTGAAAATATAGAAAATGGATTCTCTATTTTCCATATTTTTTTCAATTAAAATACGATCGCAAAAAATTATTGCATGCAACAGCTGTACTAACCATGTTAATTATTCACAACCCTCCAACAAGGTTTTTTAAATCAAAATATTGTAAAAAAAAATTTAATGCGGTAGAAAATATTCCTGTGTTAGTTAGGTTACGTGCGTACTTGTATAAAATGCACTTACCTGAAATGTAACTCCAGTAAGGACACAAAAAAAAAAAACACTTTCCAAAATTATGTCAACAATCAAATTATCGAAGAAACACACTGTAAATACTAAATAAAAGGTCAGAAATATTGTGTCGTCTGCCGGCTCACTCGAACTACAAAAGGTCAGCGCATGCTCGAGTATAGCGGAGCAACACACAGGAATCCCCGTGTTTATAGTAAAATAAATTATATACTTTACATGTTCCATTTATATTATCAAATGATAATAAAATAATTTTAAAAATTACCGAAATTACCGGCATTTGCTGTCGAAATTTATCAGTAATTTTCGGTAGTCATAATTACCGGCAATGCAAACCCTAGGCACAATAGCCCTTTGTTCTTCGAAAAGACGCGCTAAAAAAATTGGGTGAAGAGTATGGGGCGTTCCGGACGTGCGGCATTGGGACAGATAATGCTGCAGTGTATTTAAGTATATATGACAATTGCTCACTCGGACAATTTTTTTGGGGGCACCCAAGAAAGTGGGGGCCCTAAGCTATAGCTCGTCTAGCTTATACGTAAATCCCGCACTGGGTAGCGAAAAAGACTCACTGTAAATATATTAAAGCTCTATAAAAATTATTGTCGCATAATTTTCATCACTTTTTTGTATGTCAATGTAAACCACAATTCACATCATGCAAATTGCAATATATTTTCAAGGGCTATATGTTTCATTTCACTCATTCCATCTTCTGTGAAGGGATGCTCTGTTTTGGCCGGCGGCGGTCAACTAGCGTTACCTCCGCTGCGCCACCCCCTCTGAGTAGCGGGCATCAGGGCAAGTCGCGCCACGTGGCCCGGGGGTGAAGCTACTTTGCCCCTCCGGCATTACGTACAACATAGTCTTCTGTTTGCGTGTGTTGACGCCATTGTCATAACAGCTTAGGTCTGTGCGGAGCCTCGTGGCGCACACCCGCTTCACTTTCTGAACCATTTCATCTGGACTTTCTCAAATACAACTGGCATTTTCCTGAAACCGATGTGTATGTGTACCTAATTCCCACTCCACGGGGATGTTAAGGGCGATGACCCCTTACAACCGTCAACTAACTGCCATGTTTCTCTACTTCACGTAAGTCTGAAAGTATTTTGTGAAATTTGAAGTATTTATGTCGGCGCATTGGAATGACGTTCTGGGGAGCCACAACACCCCAGTTCGGGAGTGTGTATGTTACGTCGCATATCTAGCCACCGGAGTCAACCATCACGCTCGAATTCGCAAAGACACTAGGCGCAGTGCTTTTCGAACGCAGTCCACCTCAAGAGCCTCGTGCTAACCCGAGCGGATTCCTTTAACTGGTTAGCTGGCACTCTACGGACATTATTCTCATCGCCGGGACCCTGATATCAGCCCCGAAACGTGTCAGTCACATGGTTTCACAGATACAGCATAATACTCTAAATTGTTTATATGGCCGCCAGTTTGAAAATAATAGTCTGACCCACTAAAACTTGCCAGTTTCTATCGCAGTATTACTTGAGTGAAATATTTGGTAGCAATAGGTTGTGAAGTTACTGAGATATTACATAAAAATTTAATTTTTTCATGAAGCACTATCTTCTAAAATAGCCGGTTAATAACATTATAACTACAAAATCTTGGCTTGTGGGTAGCAGCTGCATCACTGTTGTTACCTTCAGAAGGTAGCCATCTGAAGGTAACAGTCATTGCTGCTGCTGCTTCGCCTGAAGATGGAGGCTGCAATGTCTTCCAAAACATCGGAAAGGAAAACGACAGTGTCTGCATGATTTTGCAGACAACGGCCTCGAAAGCCTGCGAACTTAATTAACATAATCACTATTCAATGCGTACATCATGCTCCGTCAACTTACCAAATCTGGTTTAAGTCAGTTAGATGGTTCCCGAGATATCATTAAAAGCATAATTGTTTTAATGTACACTATCTTACAAAATGGGGGACTGGTTTCTAAAATAAATGCTTACATAGTGCACTACCAATGCACTTAATTTGGTTTAAATATGTGAAATGGTTCACGAGATATAACGTAAGAGCTTTATTTTCCCAATTTGCATGATCTTACGAAATGGCTGACTAATAATATTATAGTGTTCTTAATTCAATGCGTATATCATGCACTCTCCATGTTCCAAATTTGGTTTAAATCGACTTATTGGTTCCTGAGATATGACACTGTGGCCTAAATTTCAAAAGTGTCGCCGTTTTGAAAATAAGTATCCTGCATTATCGAAAATCATAAAAGTCTGATGCCCTTACTAAAGGTTATATGTGGACATAAATTTGTTAAATTCGGTTAATGGGTTTAAACGTTATTTGTGGTGGACATACATTCCAAACAGACAAGCAGGTGATTGTATAAGCCTTTCTTTCCTTAGGAAAGTAGGCTAAAAATGAAAACTATTTGTGTTGATAAAGTCAAAAAACTATTTTTAAATCTCAGGAGTATAATAATTTATCTGCTGAGACGTAGTGAAAATAGACCATTATATGAAAAAGAATATACAGCTAATTAATTATTGGTTAACAGAATTATTTATAAAATTAAGTTTTAATTAAAAAGTACGAACTTATATTTTATAAGATAATAATAATGACGAAATCAAAGGAAATTTGTATGAATACGAAATTATGAAAACTAATTATCTTAATCAATATATAGTTGAAAAATGTTTAATAAGAGAGGATGATAACATTTATGTTAAATAGGTTGGATTTGATAATTCGTATAGTTCATGAATTAATAAAAATTCTGGTTTATAAATATTTTAATTTTATTTATATAATTATTTACAAATCAATTCAATGGTTAAAAACATTAAACACTTATTTAAACCTTTAAATAAACACTTATTTAAACCATTATATAAATGCTTATTTATACCATAACAACGTCTTCAATACTTCTGTATTTCGCATTATTAATTTGTGCAGCCATATTAATAGTAATAACACCATAATATTTATCCCAACATTTTAAACAAATTTCTTTAAATTTTTCGTAATCCATATCTGCGCCATTAAAATCATTATAGCTTCTCAAGGAAAATAATATGTGCACAATACTGAAACCTATTAACTATATTGGAAGCTCTCTTGCCTCAGTAAAGGACGAGACCTCAGCAGAACGACTAGCAGGTGCATACCGGATTCCCTGTTCATATGGAGAGGTGTACATCAGACAGACTGGAAGGAGGATCAAGGAACACACCAGGGACTGCAAACAGGAAAATATTCGGTCGGCCATAGCAGAACACTCAGTTGAAACCAGGCACAGTATTGAGTTTGACATATATTGTACAATAGCAAATATTTTCAATTACTACAAAAAATATGCCCGAGAGGCAATAGAAATATCAAAATATCTATCCAACTGCAATAGGCGATGGATCCGACCCCCACAGTCCCCAGGTTTAATTCCTGGGCAAAGACCCAAAAATTGTGACCTGCCACAGCAATGTTTAGTTTAACATAACTGAAGCTCTTGTCCACCTCTAACACAGCTGACGAGGGCTTCACCCTATCACTACCAGATCTCCTTTCTCCCCTTTGGGTTTAATAGAGCGCGAGGCTCCTCCAGCACTGAGCAACAGGCTTCCTCCAGTGCATCGCTAGTTTACTGCTGCTTCACTGTACTTATTGCAAGGGGACCACTGAGGCCTAAACGCCGGCCTCCATGGTCCGTCTCCCAACTGCACATGGGCGCTCTGTTGCCAGCTGGTAGCTTGGGGACGACGGGAGCTGCAGTGTCTGCTTTTACATTCTTAACCGAAAGTGTAGAGTCTGTATATACTTGCATGCACTATCCTCTCCACCTAAAATCAATCCCGCAAATAATCTGGGAAGTCCCAGCAAGCAAGCTTGCTAGTCGCGGATCACCTTTAGTTGCGTGGAGGGGCAGCAGAATAAATAAAATGGGAAGGGGGGGGGAGTGTACTTATGTATGCGCGTTAGAAGTTGTACTTATTTGGTGTGACTAAAATAAAATTTTATTACATATGTTACCATTTCACGCTTATATTCATTCAGATCTTGCCCCATATGATAATTGAATTGAAACTATATAAATGAAATGTTTTTCAATTTGCTTATTACATTAACTGATTTTCTGTCGGTTTTAAATATAACCACGTGCTATGTTGTGTACCTTGCGTTTGTTACACTGTGCGCGCGCAACTTCCGTTGCACACTAAACTTTTACCCCTCAACGTGCCAAAATAAGTATAACTTCAATTAATAAAATAACCCAGATACTCAGAAGGTAACAGTTATTACAGCTGCTACTTTGCCCTTAAGATGCAAGCTGCAATGCCTTCTGAAACGTGGGGAAGAAAAACGACAGTGATGAGGCTACTACCCAGAAGCCAAGATTTTGCAGACAATGGCCGCAAAATCCTGCGATCTTTATTAGAAATATTCAAGTTATGGAATCATTCTTATTTGCAGTAGTACCTCGTCTTTGTGCATTTTCTCAATAGCAAGATGTTTGTTTCTGTCAAATATAGCAAGTAAATGACATTTATGCTCTGTCATATTTAGAGTGCCTCTAGAGTTCATAATAATAGATAAGCGTTTTCTTAACTTTCACCTCGTTACATTGTTTGCTTATTTGTTAAACCAAATTGTTTTTGCTAATGGGACGCAGTTTAGTTCTATTACTGCATCTTATTGTCCAACCAAACCATGGTAGACTAACAAAGCAACCACACTTTTAAATTGTTAATCCAGGTTCGTTTTCACAGCAATGTATTCACACTGGCGATCACATTCCATTGCTTGTGCACAAATTTAGGTGGTATATTAGTTGTTTCACAAGATTCGCACGGGGTGTTTTATCCTTCTCTCGGCACACTACTGCAAAATTGCTTTACAACTGAAAATTGTATCACGTAATCTCTAAATAGTATAAAATATAGTCGCTTATCAGCATTTGTCTGTGTATTCGCTTAGTACTTCTAAACTACTTAATGAATTTTGATGCGTTTTTCAACATCATTTGGAGAATTTCTTGAGGAATGTTTATTTTATAAGAAAAGTTGTATTTAATGTAAGTATAGTAGAGATATGTAGAACCGTTTATAATCAAGTCCTAAAAAACAGCTTTCAGGCAGTAAATATTAACTTTTTAAACTTAATTTTAAAATTTCAAAAGTAAACAGTTTATTTTTAAACTTAATTTTTTTATTTAAACAAGCAGGCACCAAAAACTTACTTTTAAATGATCATAAAAATTTAATTTTTTGTTAAATAAAATAATTAAATGATTAAAATATTTAACTAAACATAGTTCTGATTTCTATTAATATATAATAATTTAAATTAAATAATTTAAAATTTAAATAATTAAATTATTAATTTTAAAGTATTTTTATATTTAATTATTAGATAATAATTTTAGTTATATGTAAATATGTCTTTACTACTCCTTATGTATACTTCTGTAGTATTACTAGAATCAAACATGCAAATTGAGGCATATTTACGAACTTACAAATTAGTCTGTATTCACGATCTCATAAAAGATACGATTTAGTTATTAGTATACAGGATAATAATGCAATGGATGGGGTTCGGGTCCACTCTTCACCGAATATTTAAAGAAATGTAACCGGCTCCTCTTACACGAAGAATAAAAGCAAACCAAGCAAAGTATAAACGTGTGGCAATTTTCTTCAATCGGTTATTTGAGAGCCAATATTATTGTCACTGTAGGGAATAATCCCATACTTTCCACGAAATTTCCCCAAAACTTTTTCAGGTAATTTTTCCTTATAACGGCAGTCTTTCTTTTAACAAATGTGTTATTCAATTTCTTTATTAAGTAAATAAATTTTACCTCAAAATTGTTTTCAAAATAGAGGATTATTTAAAAAAAACTAATAGGAATGTGCATATAGTGTATCTCTATCTATGGAAAAAGAACGAAAAAATTTTGATACAAGTTTGCATTTTCATAAAACGTAAAATGGTTTTGTCTTTTATGTTGGTCGGTGGGCCGTGAAAGAGTGATGGTTGGGAATGGTAATCCGACTAGGCCCTAGACACCATTGGTAGGCGGTTTCGAGGTGAAGTTGTTGGTACTCTCAGAGTCGTGCGGCCGACCGCCCGGACGTTTGTCGTTCCCTCGGTGATTCCATTCTTGAAAACGCCTCCAATGATGCTGAGGAAGGCAGGCTCCCTAGTACCTGGTACTAACATCCTGAATGAAGTGCCTTAAACACTGATGAGAACTGATTTAAGTAAAACTGCACATAATTAAGCGGTTGAGGAAACACATTTAACTGCGGGTTGTAGGGGACCTGTATCCCGAAATGGCTTTCCATATCAGTAGTCATTGTTCAAGAGTCAGAGAGGTCGGAACGCATCGCATCGCGCTCAGGGTGCATTCACATTTTGCATGCCAACCATGTGTACATTCACATACGTAGTTGTCTGCATTCTGCATTGTTAAAACCCAAAGCAAAATTTTCTAACACGTAAAATCATCTGTCGAGATAGTTGTTTTCAGATGAAAATTCGACGTCTACAGGTGCTATAAACCAAACAGGTTCGCCACCCTTTCTTCTGGGGACTAGCAATGCCCGGGGAAGCTTAATTAAATATGCTTTTTGACTAATTGTGTGCATTGTTTTTAAAGTACGATATTTGAAAGTTGGTACATTTTCGCATATGTTACGAATTCTAAAAAGAGTCAATAAAGTTCCTAAATAGGGGCTGTTTACGTATGTCATTAGAAAAGCAGAAGTAATTTAAATAAGAAATATAAATATTTCACTAGTCTTCGGAATTTGTGTAATATTTGTACTTGTGTTTCATAAAATTCTCGTATAAGGCACTCCTTAAATTTATTTATTACTTGATAATCCCTACAATAACTCTGCAACCCGGTTATATGTACAATGACATCGATCCATGCAAAAATGACGCCAGTTGACACAATGTAACAAAAACAAATGTGTATACGATTGAGGCATACTGCTGGTGGCTGGGGCCCTCGGGTCTAAGCAGGAAAACAGGGAATAGTGATGCAACAAATCTGTTAACTCCTCCTCCTCCTAGTCTGCTATCTTTCTGTACTTTTCAACAACTATTCGGCCCCACACTCTTCCCAAACCGGACTAGCAGTTAATCGAGAGGCCATGGCACACTCTGTGGCTACACAACTGGCAGAGCCCCGACACAGCAGTGAACCATAACAGCGAGCTTTGAGGTCCCCGTTAACACTGTACCAGGATGTCTAGTCCATCCACCACTGTGTGT
This sequence comes from Clitarchus hookeri, assembly GCA_002778355.1. Lineage (NCBI taxonomy): Eukaryota > Metazoa > Arthropoda > Insecta > Phasmatodea > Phasmatidae > Clitarchus > Clitarchus hookeri. Next base: position 256,830 of record NQII01000483.1, on the reverse strand, counting down.
ATAACATAGCACAGAGCTACATATTTCAAATTACACATATACAACCCTCTTATCACTCCAGGCATCAATGTGCATCTCCAGTCGCCCATCCACATCACTCTGCACATCGTTTAATCCATCTTTCTAAAATAGGGAAAATTTGTTGTGCTTGGATGACTCGTTAACAGAAATCCAGCAGCATGAGCTCAGCAGGAGCAATGACAATGTTGACATATGCGAAATCAGAGGAAGAGGTTGGGGAAATCAGATGGTGTAGGTGGGAGAATAGTTTACCCTTCTTCTTTTTCGAGCATGATGACATCTCCTGGTTACCTGGAAAGTGCATCAGCCAGCTAGTACTCCTCAATGGTATGTGTTGTACTTCGAAGTAAAAAAAAAATTGTAACAGGATAGGCCAGCATATCGCTGGGCTTTGGTCCTCGTTTGTATTGTGCAGCCACACCAAACACCTGTTGTCACTGCATAGTGTAAATTTTTGGCACTCCAGAAATTTTCGTTACTGTACCACTAGCAACTCCACTGCCAAGCACTAGCACTCATGTACATCATAATGGCGATCTACTGAGCTGAACTTCTCACTGCCGAAATCGATGATTTGCCATCCATCATCACTCACCTGGAAAAATACTGCACCTATTCCCATTTCGCTCGTGTCAGTCTGTTGGTGCAAACAATGAATCGGGTAGTAGTACGCAAGCATGGGGCACTCGCGGAAACTGTGCTTTACTTCCTTGGGGCACTTTTAATTTTCGGCAGTCCAGCAGAATTTTTGAGCTGGTGACAGTGTGTCTGTTTTAGTGGAGCAGTTATGACCGCAAAGTCTTATATGTACTCGAGGACAATTTTATTACACTAAAGTAATTATATATTTGTTTTCGGTTGGTGGGTAGTGAATAATCATAATAAACTGCAGTTGTTCAGGTGTAGTGACTAGCAGGTGTTGGCAGATGGTTTTGCACACTCCATGCCAGCTGGAGTAGAATGCTTACTGTTAAGGTGGTTGTGGCGTCCCCTCGAGAGTCCATGCTGCTGTGAAGGCAGTATTGTGCACTGAACTTTTAAAACAAACGATTTCGTGTGAACTTGTGCATATTAAATGAGCTTTTAAAGGAACTAATTCACTTTTGATGTTACCAAATTTAATTTTTATTAGTTCTTTTACTAAACGATGATTATCACAAATATGTTTCTTTCTAAATGTTCACTTATGCCCTGCCGACTGCCTTCATGTTGAGAATAAATCAAATGGTGTTTAATCTTAGTCACTAGTCCACCTAGTGTAACAATTCATGTTCACTGTGCATATGCTGATGCATACCTTTCCCATGACACATATCTGTGTGATTAGGAAATTTTTCTTATAGCACATAGGTGTGTTTGCATGTTTGCTATTCAACTAGTTTACAACTGTTTCTGCTAGATCATGTTCACGTTACCGGAAACTATTTTGTATGCTGTTCGGCTGGTGGTAACAATTGCTATTTCTGCTATAAAAATCAATTATTTCTACCTTAGCATGCCGAGGTAAATCAGAAATAGCAGAATGAGCAAGACGAAAATACCTATAGAGTACAGAGACATCCAATGAACATCAGACGGATGTCACTCTCGGACATTCTGGATATCCAAGGACATCCACTAGTAGCAAATTTACATTCAAAATATTACCAGAAGATATCCAAATATCCGACCAATATCCAAAATGTGATATAGATATTGTGGATGTACTGTATACATCTTTAGATGTAGCCACTTACCTTAAGTAATGGCCATTGGTGGTTTTGTAAAATATAATGGATATCCAATAAGTGGTACAAACTGGTATCTACTGCTGGACATCCAAAGGATATACATTAGAGCTTCACTGTAGTACTGAAATTAATTTGAGATATTGTGGACCTAATTAGGATATCCGGTGGATATCCGATGCTATGTGGGTAAGGACTGCAAAATTAAATCAAAAACATCGAAGAGCCTTGATAGTTTTTATTCCGAAAAGTAATTTACTTTTACACTGAATAATGACAATATGTTTTTTTATCCTGTAAGAAGTGCACAGGGAAATGCACTTAGTAATAAAATGAAGACAAATTTACTATCGAAAATAATTTATACTCATTAACGCAGGATGGCATCCTGCCCTCCAGTCCATTTGCCATGCTGCACATCCACCACATCAACCACACTAGTGTAGCTGCAGCGCACCGCGAGTGTCGACACGAGTGCAGTGCATGTGCGTGAAAGTGCAGAGCAGTGTAGCACAACCGCATACCACAGCTCCCTCGCTGGTGGTTTAGGGTGAATAAAGATAGACCCAGTATATTTAATTTGTAGGGAAATTTCAAGGCAAGTATTTCAAAGTAAAGAAAGACACACTAAGATTGTAAACTTTTAGAGACACCCCTACTAGAATTTTAGGTTTTTTTATTTTGTAATTCTCAAATTCACGTATTTTTCACCTCAGTTGCTTCACCCTCATTTCCTCTCCCCCCCCCTGGACACATCAAGAACATGTCAGGAGCAGTATGATAAACCTGGGACAGTGCTTTGATACCAGCCAGACACGAGAACGACGCCGAGAGGCGCCATGCAGCTTAAAGAGCACCAAAATCAGCTTCGCAGTCACCATTACATCAACAGGGCGGGGCACACACAGCAAGACGGCCTTATGGGGACAGCGAGGCGTCACCACCCGTACCCTTCCAGCACCGTGTACTGCACAGTAAATTCGGTTGGTGCACCTGCACTCTCCCTCATCACCGCTTAAGCACCCCAACAACAGCCGGAAGTATCGATCGGTGCAGCGGGCTGTGTGGGCAGGAATGCACACCCCCTCCACCAACAGGCGGTACACCCCTCCAAGCAGGCGCGGGGAGGTAGTTTTTGTCGGGTGGGCTGTGGCCTTGACTCCTACCACCGGATTCAGCTGCCGTGCTACAACCATCAACAAGGGCCGACCTGACACCTTTAGGCATCCCGATGCCTCTGTGTTGCCAATGCTTGTGCTCCTTCCCACAGTATGTAGTGGCAGAGTACGAATAAGACACAACATATTACAAGTGTGCTTATAAGACTAGCCCAAAGGGCAACCACACTACGAACAATCGCGAAAACATGGATAGCTCCAATGTGATAAACCAAATTCAAAGTCAGTGCAAATTTTAAGTTTTGGACAATACCAGTCAACAAAATTAAAATACTCAGCTCCCAATAAACAAAACATCACAACCCAGTTAGTCCTTGNNGCAGTACATGTACATGGGTAATTTTTGCAGCCTGGCGAGAGACTGACAGTACAAGATGTCGAATTCACATGTCGGCAATGTACAGCAATGGCTGATACCGCACCACAACTCTTATCACACACTATCAGCACGCACGTGGCAAATGTAAACAAAGCAGCGCCACTCTCTCATTCCACACCCCGCCAGCCGGCCTTGACTTCAGTACATCTCCCTCTTCTTCCATCAGCACCTCACATAACACCACTCGCCACCTACTTCCCCATGCCTGCCTTCCCCCAACAGATAATTCAAGTACTACCAACCCACCTCGGGAATTACCTCTACATGTGACAAGTGCATCACGTTGCTGCTATCATGAACTACTACTCAAAATAACAGGCCACACATTTAGGACATGTGCATGTGTTATGTTCGTGGCTATGTCATTCATCACTTCACAGCTGCGTGGGGAGACAACAGGCGAGCCTCAACCTCCCCTCCTCTGCAGTAACTCCTCGCACATGGGAGGTAATCGGCGGGTGACAGTCCCCCGTCCCTTCACAAGTCAACAAGCCCGGGAGTGGGCAGCAGGCCACACTCCTCCCCTCCCGTTCCCGCAGCACTCACCATTCATCGACTTGTCAAGCAGCCATGCACGAACAAAACATCTGTTTCCATGCTCAGCGCACAGCAGTATAACAACTTCGCAGCAGGAATAGCAAGCTCACTAGCACCCTTCAAGTTAACAGTATGCCTATGCAAAGCCTTTTGTGATGTAAAATCACACTCACACCATTCATCATTCATACTTTCTCCTAATTTGCAGTGTCGCGTATTTCTTATTTCTACGTGGCAATTCATTTCTTTTTGTGTTTTATTATTGTTAGATCATATTCACCATGCATAAGTATTTGAATATCTTTAGCAGGTATAAAGGGAAGTTCAATTAGTCAACAATTGCATGTCAGTACATAAACACTGTTCAAGTCAACTTGAAAACTCATTGTTTCACAAGTACCTGTCATCAATCGTGTCGTTTGTGTGGCAACATTGTGCTCTTGACTCGTCGCATCGTCAGCATCGTACATACTACTTATCACCCATACACTTCATCGCCATGCATTCGGAGATAATCGGTGGGTAACCAATACCCCAGGCTCATGTGGCGTCATCATTCATAACTGTGTCATCCCATGCGCACAGAGAAAATCCGAGGGTAAATTCCCCTTCGGCCGTGGTTCACACCACCGATACATCCAGTGCCCAGGCGAGACAGCCAGTCTAGACACCCACAAGTGTTCCAGCCAGCCAATCACCATTCACACTGCCATCCTTGTAAAAATGCAACACAGGGTTTTCACCGCAACCTAGCAGTATAAAGGTATGCACTCACCAGCGAGGCTACATCTCGCTGTGCCTGCCGAACACAATGCGACCATCAACTTTGTTACTATCCAGTCAGCATGTCTACAACTGTATGCACCAACAGTTACAATTTAACCAATAATTATAATATAGTACATTTTTGTAAAATTTCAACCGGTATTCAATAGCTGAAAAAAAAATCGCAGTGAAGTATATTTGTAATAAGAGGATTAATGTAAATATTTTTCTCCTTTATTGACAGTTTCAGGGTGATAACTAACACAATGTGATCACGTATATGTATGTTTGAACCTCTATAGCATTGTGTACCGAATTGTGACCATGAAATGTAAGAGCTTCATTAGGAACAACTTTATTTGGTGTGATTCCCATAGAATTTAAGCAATATCTATGAAAACCTATGGTTGAGATGCTCTTTAAATCACTCTCAAATGTAAACACAAGAGTTTATGAAGTGTTATTGTGTTACATTCTACCTATTACTAGTACATTTCACGCAATATTTACAAACGAAAATAAAGTATCATTGTGTAAACCACATACGTAACCTAGAATTCAATATAAAACTTGTCAGTTTTGAGATAATTCTTCGAAAACCCAAAAGCTACTTTTTCAAAACCCAGAATACCGAAACAGGACTACAAATGTATATACCGAAATTAAAAAAGTAAATACATATTTTTAATGCAAATTATTAATAACTTATTGCATTATTATCTTATTTCCTGGCTTTTAAAAATTAATTTAATCACAAGAATAAATATCCTTTCATTCTATTAACAATTTATATAATTATATTGATTTTATGAAATATCGATACTTATTTTTACGTGTTTATCGAATAAAAATAGTAGCAATACGACATATCCATATAATTATATATCGATATTTTGGCTCTCTGTTTACGTTCATATAATAATTATTTTTCATGTTTGCAAAATAAAAGAAAATAATGCAAATCCCTTGCTTTAAAGTTCAAAAATAGCTACACGGGATTTGCAAATATATAAACAATATTAATGATCTAATTTGCATAAGAAAAATTATTTTAATATTTTCTTGACTGGTTGTTGCTAAACGGTGTGAACTTTTGTTAGTTTTTGATACAACTGATACCTTGGAAAAAAAAAATCGTAATTTTGTACTGTTCAATGGTTTTAGGTAAGTCTACACACTGAATTCTAACATATTTTGTATGTTTAACACGCTGGGATCACGTGACGGACAGCAACTATTGACCAATAAGAGAAAGGCCGGTCTCCAATCTCACTAATGATTGGCTGCAGCATGACACGTTATGATAAACAGAATTGTGATCTTGCCACGTTGGTTGCCTGCGGTTGCCTGTCAGATTGTCGGTTTGGCACCTGAAATTTGGAAAACAGACCAGTATAGTATGAGACGTGTACTTTGAGTTGTGTTACATGCATGTTGTACCCTTTTGTTTGCCTAATGACTGTCGGCGTGATAAATCTGTGAAATCTATTGGTTGCATCACTTGGAATGTCACTGGATAGGTAAATATATTGTTTCATCTCTATTAAGAAGTTTGACAGAGGTGTACAATGGTTTGATGTTATACATTTCATTGATAAAGTGGTAAAGGAATTAAAATCACTGAAGCAATTGTTTGGTTGTTGATAACGATTTCGCGAAGTTTTAGTTTCACATTTTGGATATATACGTAACGATATCGGTATTGGTATTAGATGGATGTTGAGGTTAAGGAACCGCGACATGCACATGTTCTCGGTGCTAGGGGGAAGAACTGAAAGCGGGTTTCACAGAGCGACGTGCTTCAGCCAATCAGAGCTTTGACGCTGGCGACGGGAGTCGAGAACTTTGCACGAGCAACGAACATTAGTTTTGAAACTCGTCGCCGGCGACGGGGAATAAGAACAACGTTTCTGTACCTCATAATTAAGAAACGGGTGAGAAGCTGAGGTTAAGAAATAATGAAAATGTTAATGATACATGGTTTGCAGAGATACTAATTGGTGTCTAAATTAATATAGATTTTTTTTACCTTTACGAAAATAAAAGGATAATTTTTCCCGATACTTGAATAGTGGTTCATGTTCTAAAACACTATTTCGAATTTTAATATGTTTTTATTAAATAAAAGTGTATATCACAAAAAAAATCACTAAATGGCAAAAAACGTTACTGATTTCAGTTTGCTTTTATAATTTCATTGCGAGCTTCCTTGCAGGATAACAGATGGCAGCACAGTCTGTGTCGCCATCGGCCAGCGACAGAACATCGCTCTATTGTGAAGACTCAAATAACGCTCGTCGCTGGCTGGTCTGGGGATTTTCTCTGGGATCTCCCATCTCCCCTGCCCCTGAATTGCGACGCTGCTCTGTACTTCACTGTCATTGGCTCTCAACATATCAAATGTTAAGAGCCGCCAAAATCACTCCATTCCTAAGGGGCCCCTCCAGGCCGTTAGACTTGGAAAGTTTTTCCTTCATATTATCACTGTCATATGATGATGCAAAACCTACACACAAAATAATTAGCATACATTTAAGAACACAATACAGAGCATTAGACAGTGTAAGTATATTGTAGGGAGTTTGTTTGAAGCCACTGGTTAGCATGTTTGAGCAAGTGCAGTATATCAGAACGTCATCACAATGCTATGAAAGCAACTCACGGACGTGGGTTGAGAATGTTAGGGGCTAACTACAGAAGTATGTATGATTTGAAAATGTGTAACTTCAAACTCACCAACCACATCCGCTTTATAATTGCTGTGATTTTTGTTCATCTTTACAAAATCATCTTTTACACACATCTGAAAATTTTCGATTTAATTTTATTTTTGTTAATAATTTATTGACTGAAAGTGTATTATAATTCTTTGCAACAGTTTAACGTAAACAGGATACAATTTTTTTATAAACCATCCATATTGTTAGTTTGATAGCAAACTGTAAACCTGTTTTGGAGAAACTTGTGTCTATCAGTAACATAGAATGAAGAACTCAACTAATATTCAAAGTGTCNACTGTAAACCTGTTTTGGAGAAACTTGTGTCTATCAGTAACATAGAATGAAGAACTCAACTAATATTCAAAGTGTCTTGTCAAGAATAGCGTAGCACCATAAGCTGTGTTGGATGTTGGACTGGTAGCTGGCACTCATGGTGTTGTGTGGGTCACTGCAGGTTCCCTGTGTGGTGCTGCCTGTTGGCAACACTGCTGGTCTCCAGCGTCGTGTGTGTCGACAGAAACAACTTCAAGACCTGCGAGCAGAGCAGCTTCTGCAGGTAATACAACTAGTCTAGTAGATGTATGGAGCAGTCTGTAGTTGTAATAAGGCGCACACCATGTTGCCAGTAGCTCTCCCATCAAGAGGCGAGCATGTATGGTGTTGGGAGTCTCATGTGGTGTCTTCAGTTGGTTTGTCAAAGCTGTGGGGCAGAGCTGCTTCTGCAGGTAATACAACTAGTCTAGTAGATGTATGGAGCAGTCTGTAGTTGTAATAAGGCGCACACCATGTTGCCAGTAGCTCTCCCATCAAGAGGCGAGCATGTATGGTGTTGGGAGTCTCATGTGGTGTCTTCAGTTGGTTTGTCAAAGCTGTGGGGCAGAGCTGCTTCTGCAGGTAATACAACTAGTCTAGTAGATGTATGGAGCAGTCTGTAGTTGTAATAAGGCGCACACCATGTTGCCAGTAGCTCTCCCATCAAGAGGCGAGCATGTATGGTGTTGGGAGTCTCATGTGGTGTCTTCAGTTGGTTTGTCAAAGCTGTGGGGCAGAGCTGCTTCTGCAGGTAATACAACTAGTCTAGTAGATGTATGGAGCAGTCTGTAGTTGTAATAAGGCGCACACCATGTTGCCAGTAGCTCTCCCATCAAGAGGCGAGCATGTATGGTGTTGGGAGTCTCATGTGGTGTCTTCAGTTGGTTTGTCAAAGCTGTGGGGCAGAGCTGCTTCTGCAGGTAATACAACTAGTCTAGTAGATGTATGGAGCAGTCTGTAGTTGTAATAAGGCGCACACCATGTTGCCAGTAGCTCTCCCATCAAGAGGCGAGCATGTATGGTGTTGGGAGTCTCATGTGGTGTCTTCAGTTGGTTTGTCAAAGCTGTGGGGCAGAGCTGCTTCTGCAGGTAATACAACTAGTCTAGTAGATGTATGGAGCAGTCTGTAGTTGTAATAAGGCGCACACCATGTTGCCAGTAGCTCTCCCATCAAGAGGCGAGCGTGTATGGTGTTGGAGTCTCATGTGTTGTCTTCAGTTGGTTTGTAAAAGCTGTCGGGCAGAGCTGCTTCTGCAGGTAATACAACTAGTCTAGCAGATGTATGGAGCAGTCTGTAGTTGTAATAAGGCACACACCATGTGGCCAGTAGCTCTCCCATCAAGAGGCGAGCATGTATGGTGTTGGGAGTCTCATGTGGTGTCTTCAGTTGGTTTGTCAAAGCTGTGGGGCAGAGCTGCTTCTGCAGGTAATACAACTAGTCTAGTAGATGTATGGAGCAGTCTGTAGTTGTAATAAGGCGCACACCATGTTGCCAGTAGCTCTCCCATCAAGAGGCGAGCATGTATGGTGTTGGAGTCTCATGTGTTGTCTTGTGTGTTTGCCAAAGCTGTCGTGCAGAGCTGCTTCCCGTGGTTTTAACATACACGTGGATTTGCATTCACATCACAATACATCATGAGTGATGCTGTTTTGATGATTAATTGAGCTTTTCATTTCAAACCCTTATGCCATATGTATAATTAAGTGTCATGAGCCTCATTGCTTTGTTTATACACAATTATTCAAGTGTAACCATTGAATTGTTTGTATAGGCTATTCAGGATAAGGAGCACTTTTGAAAATCATCTCATTTGAAATAATAGTCAATAAATGTAATTTATTTTATTCTTAAACGTTTACTCAGAGAATGGTGAAACATACATGCTGTGTTTATTACTTGCATGGCAATATTTATTTAACAATTGCTGAAAGAAAAAAGTAGTTAGTGCCTCAAAAGTGCTCACTATACCATTAACACCCTATAATGTAAATGTGTTCATAATATGTAAATTCGTACATTTACATTACAGTCGCAATAGTACATCAATTCTTAAAAACTGCTTTTATCAATGAGTAGGCAACTTAACTAGGAGCCTGCGTGCAGTGCTTACTGTAGCATATAACTGGTTACAGTCGTTAAGTTTGCTAATATCTTGTCATTTTGCAATGGTGCATTGGAATAATTACTGGTGTCCACAATAAGTTATTTTGAGTCCTGGGCATGGGACACAATTCATGTCTGGTAAATGTGTGTGTATTTACCTGGTTTACAATACAAAAACTATATTGATGTTAAATAAGTTTTGTGATGGGACATTTACATGTTTGGTAAATTAACCAATTGAAACTTAATTTTACTGTCAATGTGCACTTTCTTAAATGTATTTTCAATTGAGTCTTCTTCTGGTTGTATCGTTTTATCTGTTTTGAAATTCATTCACACTTGTTTGCTTTCTGAGAAATTTCTTTCATCGCATACATTCTTGTCGACTTATTGTACTGTGCTTAACAAAACTGTTTCTGATGTGTTTGTAACGCCTTGATGGGTATTTGTTATGTTTTGTTTATGGCTGCATTCCATCAACTGCTGTTGTATATCTAAATAATCTTAATATGATTAAAAGAACACCCCAGTACCTTCACTGCTTTTATCTTTAGGTTTTGTCTTCCCAATGTTTCCTCAATAAGCCTAACACACCTCCCCATATACAACAACCTGGTAGTACAAAGTCATGTTTGTTTCACGGCAGATACATTTAAACACAAACTTAATGTGAAGAAACTTCCTTTAAATGCAAAAGAAAACATCTTTGCAAAAGATAATTACATGTTAAGGTGTACTGTATAGCAATGATAAGTGCAACTATTTTGAGTGGAATAATCTGTGATCTATAATCTGGGATAGTGTTGGAAATGTCCTGTAGCGACTGTCGTGACTTGGTTTGAGATCAGACTCGGCGGAGCACGTGACTGCTTTGTGGGGTGTTGCATTTGGCAGGATAACCGTGCATCGTTAGAACTGAGATCACACCACAACTCCACCGTGTTTAATCTTAGGTCGCACGAAGGCTTCTGCTTTTTGTGGCGTGAAGGCGAGGGTGGTGCGACATCAAATGAGTTCTCCTCATTTAACTGTAGCTTTGTTTGTGGTGAAAGTGAGATCGACGAGACTGAAACCATAGTTTTCTACAGCGATGTATGTGCTGCTCAAACTTCTCAAATGCTCTTCTTTTCTTGGCACAAGAGAAGAAAATGGCAATGATCCAAAAGTACCTGGGGAGTGGCCACACTCGAATGGAGTGCCACAGAATGCATGCTTTAATTGAAAGGCCCATAAAGAATAGGGAAATGTATTATCCAGCTGGGTACGTAGAGGCATACAATACTGCTACGAAACAACCTAAGCCATACAAAGCTCATGACCTACGTCACAGTTATTTCAAGAATTACTCCCTCCTGAAATATGCATCATCTGTCCGGCCAGGAACGAAAGAAGGGGATCCCACTGTGACAGACATTAGAGCATTAAAGTACATACACCGCAGAAGTTCAAACACCTGCAAGATCTTAAATCAGTTATTCCAAAGGATCTTTATCGCTTCTATGAAAACTTACCACATGAGTAAGTCATGATTGTTAGAAAAGTCTAGCATCATTAGCAATGACTCTTTCAAGTGTAAGTGGCGTATGGTGTTGTTATCATGTAGGTAAGGCTGTTTAATGCTCACTAGATAATTATGTACCTAATATTGGAAATTATGTATTGATCTAATGTGACGCTTATTAATAGTCTAAGTACGTTATTAGACCTCCTTGTAAAAGTGTTTCATATTCTTTTTTTGCATTTTGTGTTTGTGTTGTGTACATAATAGGATTATCCAAGTAAGATATTTTATAAAACATGAAACACGTTTTTTTAGAAGTATTAAATTTTTACATAGTAATTAAAAAATTCAATTTAAAGTTTTGTTTAAGTGAACATGTTAATTTTAAACAGATCAAGACAAAAAAAGATTTTTGATTTACTCCCTAGAATTATTTAAAATTGTGTAGAAAAATTTGAAAAAGTCACAGAATTATTATTTTGTTTGTTTCACGACAAAATGTTTGCAATAATCTGAAACCAGTTTGTTTACAAAACTGGGAATCCATCTGTTCCATAAATACCTATGTTTTTGCAACATTTAGTACACAAATATTCTTCAGTCTGTCTACCTTCAGTTGTAGGTTGGACAAATAAGAGCGCTTGCAAGTCCTCTTTCCTTCTATAAGAAAGCTCATTAAGGACTTTATAGCCATTTGTTATAACAGAATCAAATCAGTATTAGCGACCATGTTAGTATGGAGTAACAACATACATATGAACTAATCATATCATCATAAGATTAATGAAAATAAAGTAAATGAGTTTTTAATCGCTCCTGAAAAACTTTATATTTTGGACTTATGAGAATTTGAAAGTAAGCCAGCGAAATACCATTCATTGGCTTAAAAAAAGTGTGTAATTATTTGTTAACAATTTGAATTTTGCATAACATTTTATTTTTAAGTATATGCAGTTTGTTAAACAAGTTGACACGTCACCGTCGGCTCTCCACTCTGTATGCGATCTACAGGGTGATGGCGCGCTGGATCAACCTTATTGCGTAGCGAACTGACACATACCCAGGGGTGAAATCAGGCGGCTAATAAACACTTCGACTTCGGATTCGGTTAGCTAAAACAGTTATTTATTGCATCATTACGTCACTCATTATATAGGTATGGTACACTGCACTCTTGGGTTCCGCTTCCTGCACCCTTCCCTTACCCGTTGGAGGCCTACAGGTCAGAGTTTTAGTTTATAAACGTCGGGGAAAAGTGGTCGGATTTGGAGGCGCGGTTACTTAACTGAGCTGCTACTGTGTGCTGGCTTCATCTCGGCGTCTCTCTGCGACTTCAGTACCCATCCTGCGATGTCTCTCTGGTGCTTGCGTCCAACTGGGCCGCACCCCTGGCGCTGACCCCGCGTCTCTTGAGTCCTCGGATTGACTGACTTCTCCACTACCCTGCCGGACTATATCTCAAGGAATTCCCTACGTCATTGGTGACCCGACTTATGTCAAACTTCGGCGTGCGTCGATCAGGTGAAGTAAGCCTCGCGCGCTGACGAGCGCCTCTCTCTCTGTCACCTAGCACGTGCGTCATTGGAAGGAACTATTCGGGTGACGTCGGTATGAGCATTTGACGCACGTTCTGGCAGATTGTGAAATCGTCGCTCTGTTCTTTCTCTAGACGCGTCGTGCGTTAAAGTTTCACTAACGTACGTAAAGTATTTTATCAGGGGTCCGCCTTGGTATACGGCTAAATGCAGTAATTTGTGTACTGTAGAAATCTTTGGAAAATTCATAACCTGTAATAAATAAAGATAAAAATAAAAGCTCTGCGCCATTATTTAACTTGCAAAGATAATAATTGACAAAAAAAATACACGAAGAGATACAATCAATATAACATGGACAGAAGTTCTTTATTCTAAATTTATGGGTCTACTGTATATAGATCAGCTGCCCCGATTCATAAAGCTCATCTGTACCTCTGTGTGCGCGCTTCTCCAGTTACCGGGAATGACCTTGAAGTACTGTGCCAGCACGTGTCAAGTGCTATGTGGTGGCTCTGCTCCTCTCCTGTCACCTGCCATGCCCTTCATCACAGTACCTTGCATGCCTGTGGAACAGCCACATGTAACATTATTATATGTATCCTAAAAGCAGTTCCTCTGTTTAATCTGTATATTCTGGAATACATTTTCCTTCATGTATTTTTAAACGTCTTGTCGAGGTAGCTGTACAAAACTTTCTACTATCCTTCTGTACTTTAAATTAGTTATAATTACAGAGTTATGTTTTAAAATGATGTGATTTTGGTATTTATTTAAAATAGAGGTTTTTCCAAAACGAAAAAAAATTCCGGCAAATTGGTATAAATCCCACGCAGAACCCACATTTACTAAGGGCATCACGACATTTGCGGTACACACTAGCAAATGCGATAGTGGAGAGGGCTATGAAGATTGGGGAAATTGTGTGGTAAAACACATAACAATTGTGTATAATTTATGTAAACAAATTCATTTGCTGTGCTAAATGTAGGAAGACATAACCTAACTTCTTGTAACTTCACCATTGTTGAATCACAACAGGGTGTATGTGGCAACGCACTATCGCGCATCAGCACATGCACCCTGTTTTTGGTTTTATGGCAAACTCCAAGCTTCGCGAATACAAGAATGCTTCACTCGCTATATCTACAAAAACCAACAGGCATGCCTTGAATCCCTCCTGGCGCTGGGAATCTGGCTCGGAGCGTAGTGTTCGGCTACTCTTGAACAGTTTGTTTCAGTGCGAGGGGGTTACGCTTGAATATCATTTATACAGGATCACAGTAGAAACTAGAACCTATTGTGAAGTTAGGTTTAACATGGTTAGTGGTTAGGTCTTCTGCATTTGACACGACTAGGCGATACTACACAGTACAATTAACTACACTTCCCACGCAAAAACTGTAGTATAAATTCCGTTACTCACCCATGTAAGCTGCGAATACAGCTCCTTGGTGATTTATTGCTGATGGCTCATGTATAGGACACGTTAACGCCTATTCAATTTGTCGAAACTCCACAAACGCTAGTATTTCCACACAATAGTTATATTTCAACACTTCATATGGACGTAATTGCAAAGAAACACTCTTATTTTCACACAATAATTTGATGTAACATGTAAAATGGAAATTATCACAACGAAACGTGCTTAATAGCACTCGTAAATCACATTCCTCTGCGTTGTCAAATTCACACGATACACTGGAATTTTGCACACCCCCAGTCTACCACCGTCATGTAGAATAGGTACAAATTAAACCGGAAAACCAAAATCGATGCACGTTTGTTGCTTGTGTCTGTGTATTGTTGTTAGAGTATGTCATGGTGATACACGTCAACTGCTTGTAAGCAACACCTGTGAACGTCTTTTTGTGTGATATGCTATATGTATACTTTTTCTACTACTAATTTGTTACTATTACAATCCTCTCTTGAATGTAGACAAGATATGCCTTTAATAATTAAATATAATTAAATTACATTCAGACACTGCTTTATTACCGTGCTTTATAGTTGTATAACCTTAGCGCGTCGGCAAAATAATATCCTGTGAATAACGTTTTATGAATTTAGGTTTCATTTCTAGAGGCATTCTCACATTTAACACAATCCAGCGATCTGATAGAAATATATTTGACATAATGTTTGTGTGTTTCACCTCATAAACACCCCGATCCGGCCCTCCTCACCATGACATTTCATGGTATATACTGCAAATTACGTGAAACCCCAATTAAATTCCTATTAATGATCATATACACCAGTTGCAGGTACTATTTTCACATTTTTGGAAAGGCTCCTGTTCTGGATAATTACTATTTTGTTTAGCTTATTATAATTATTTTGTGTTACAAAACAACAATTCTCAACTACTGACAGTTACTGTAGGGGAGTGAGAGGGTAGGCTGCGACAGCAGGCCAGCACTCACCCCTGTGTTGTGGTGGTGTGTGCAGGAGATGTCGGGGTGTGGAGCCGGGCAAGTCACCCTACAGGCTGTTGCTGGACTCGCTCCAGGCTGAAGAGTCCAGCGTCCACGCCCAGCTGATCAACGCCGACAACTCCGTCCTCTTCACCTTCCAGCTGTACGCGCTGGCCGACCAGATGTTCCGCATCAAAATAAACGAGCTGTCGCCTCTGAAGCCGAGGTACGAGGTCACGCAGCACGTCCTGGATGGCGAGCCAACGTTGGCAAGGTGAGTACGCAGTTGCTTACAGGAGTTACAAATGTCTGAAAGGAGACTGATTACCAAAACTTCAGTTTTCTATTCTAGGTCAGTTGTTACCAACTTGTCTTACTCTAGGCATACTAAATGCTGAGTTGTAAATGACATGTCAAGTCTAACTTATATAGTAATGTTGTGATGATGACGCACCCTGAGGGCATTAGTCGCCAGTTTCATATTTAAACAATTTTAAACTATGTAGTTGAGATATGGACCTTCAGGCCTACTTCCTATCTTCTACAATTTGTATTACTTTGGCATTTGTATCATGTGAAAAATTAAGAATACTTATTTTATAATACAAAGTATGGTAACTAAACAACTTTTTGTGTTTGTATGATATAAAAGGTTATGTCGTCCTTTTTATTTTATAACAGTAACTTAATTACATTTTTTTAAACAGGCCCATATATTGAAAAGTTAGTGAGAAATTCCCTAAAATTCACGGCACGCTTGCAGAGGTTTCACGACTCATTGGTTGGGAACTGCTGTTCTAGGTATTGTATTTGCAGATAAAAATAACTAGTCTACATTTGCAGATAAAAATAACCAGTCTACATAAGAGTGTTACTTCTAATTAGGGCTGTACCGATATATCGAAACCGGCCGATATCATAATTATCAGAATTGTTCGCAATTCATGTTTAAATCGCCGATATTATAACAGATATTTTGCTCTAAGAATCTAAGATGATGCAATTTTCATCTTGCCATAATTGGAGTGGATTAGCGCACTATTTGGTTTTATTAAAATAATAACTATTTTTAAATATGTTTTTACCAAAGTACCTAACTGGCTGTATTTATTTCTAAAGCAAAATTAGGCTCGTTTCGCATGATTGTTTACAAAACATGTATACAACAAAACAACAGTAGCCACCATCTGCATTTACTATTTCTAAAGGAAAGCTTGCAGCATGAATAAAACTTAACATTTAATCAGCCTAACGCATATTTAGTATTAACAATAATTAATATCTACGATTACCTCCATAAATANTTTGTGTTTACTATTTCTAAAGGAAAGCTTGCAGCATGAACAAAACTTAACATTTAATCAGCCTAACGCATATTTAATATTAACAATAATTAATATCTACGATTACCTCCATAAATATTTTGTCTTTGTAGTTTCATGTCCAACCGCGAACACTGCGACGCATAAAAAAATTTATATAATCTTGTAATGTTGGTTACGTGCTGCACATTACTGCCGCCGCCGTTGGTTTGTTTGCTGTTGCTGTAGTAATATGACGGTGTTAGGTTGGGGAACGAACATGGTGAAATTATTTATGTGTGCCAGCAAAAAACAAATTATATGGCTGGAAGGAAAAGTGACGTGTGGAATTTTTTTACCCTAAGCAACATGCAAGAATGTTTGCAATATTTGCAAATGTTTGGTTTTGAGAGGCGGTACATCATCGAGGTCGTATAGTACCACAAACTTAAAACGGCACCTTGAGTGTACGCACCCTTTGAAGTGGAAGAGCTTCAAATTACAACCGTGTCCTCCTAGGCCTGTTGCACAACTCTCAACACAACTTTCTGGCAGATAAAACACGCCTAACCATGCCATAATTGCGAGTACTTCACAAATTGCAGATAACGATTGTGTGGTGACATGTTCGTCTAGCCCTGATGTAAACAGGTCTAAACCGAAATTTCATAACGTGTATGAATTAATGCTTTTTTCATTTGGAATACCTTCATCACATGCCCGCACTGTGAAAATAAATAGTCTCATTGGAAAAATGATTTGCATAGACCTTTTACCATTTAGTATTGTGGAAAACAAGGGTAGGTTAATACTACAAATACATTATATGCATAGTTCATATGTGCATCACATCTTACACATTTTTTTCCACAATTTAGATAATTTTTGTTTTAAAAATATGCTTAATTACTAACTAGTAGTTATTTCCTAAAATTTTATATATCTTAATAGTTTGATCTATCACTGAAACAATAAAATCGACCATTAAAATTTTCTTTAACTAAATGCTTTAAAAATAAAGTTTTAAATTTTTTTAAACTTGAAAAAATGTAATTTTTTCTTGTCAAGGCAGTATTGGTATCAGCAATACCGGAAAAGGCTCAAGAACCAAATCGGCTCACCTCAACTTCTAATAATGATACTTTACATACACTCTGCGACTATATGCTTCCAAAGTTGCAAACAATGGTTAGTTTGCCTTCATCTAAGCCTGCAAAATGGTTTGTGTCATAATGTCTAATATATATAACGGTGTAAGTAGAGCTGCGCCTATTCTCAAACTTATGCTGTGTACCGAATCATTGATGTGCAGATTCTGTAATGCCAGCTCACCAATGTGTTGCAGATGTGTTGAAAAGCTTTTGGCTTATATTTAAGTTGAATTTATGTTACTATGTATACTGACTGGTTTTGAGGAAGCGCAGCGCAGCACAATTAAAATCAATTTTTAACTTATTTCAGTTTTCTGTATCCAAAAAGTAATTATTGTACAGTAATGCAACAAACCATATGAGTTGAAGTAAAGACAAAAATAAAGATAGGTCTGTGTTCAAAAAAACACTAATTTGTAAACACACAAAACAGGAAGCATGCATAAGGTTATCTACATTTTTTTTGCTGTTGACAGTCAAGTGCTAGGCTTTTGTGTATTTTTTTAATATATGCATTGGTACTGCAGTAGATAGGATTAAAGTTACAGTATTTCCAAAATATGTACTCTTGAACGTAATTCTTTCAAAAAAAAANGTACTGCAGTAGATAGGATTAAAGTTACAGTATTTCCAAAATATGTACTCTTGAACGTAATTCTTTCAAAAAAAAAACAAAATGTAGGTTAGTTGATGTTTTGTGCATGGATGCTTTGTTACACATTTGGGTTGTTATAAATAATTTGTTTATGAACAGGAAGAATTATTAACGCCCATTACAGAATTAATTTCAACNAACATTTGGGTTGTTATAAATAATTTGTTTATGAACAGGAAGAATTATTAACGCCCATTACAGAATTAATTTCAACATGAAAATGTTACTAAAGAACTCGTAAATACAGCAGAGCCTTGTTATAATGAATCTGAAGGGAACACTTTCTATGTACCCTATAGAGGGGAAACTTCACGTCCACACTTGTCGTGAAATGATGTATGAAATTGTCATACGTAAGAGTCCTTTGTAATCTAAATAACGTTTGGGAAAGCATTTCATAACTAAAATACAGAGTCAAAAAAATTCTAATATAAACGTAAGTCAAAACTGAAATACATTGCAACCTGTGTGGGTAGTTTTTCAAGGGACTAAAATGAAAAGAGTGGAGATGCGTACTGTTATCTCCTTGCCATCACACTTTGTTAATGTGCAGGGCTGTGAAAACAGTTTCCCTTCTCTCCCCCCCCNCATGTTACAAGTCTCTGGCCCTCGTCATTGTCAAACTGGCATGTTATCCCACAGCAGGGTGGAGCCTGGAACGGGAACCACAAACTTTGTTTAATAAAACAGTGCAAGTTGAGCAACTTTGTCTCTGATGCTTTCGTTTCCCTAATTGTGGTGACAGTGCTTCCTTTTACGATAAATTTTATTGTTCAGAAAGGAAAGACTTATCAATTATTTTTACTTAAGAAATCTCAGAACTACTGGCAACATTTTATGTTTGTCAAATCTGCAGAAAATAATTTGCCGTCTCAACAAGGGATTTCTTGATAAATCAGTACTGCATCTTTAGCATTCGCTTTATTATGCGAGTGACAAATTCCGAATGCTGATGTTAGATTTTGCTAATGCTTCACAAGGTTACAAGAAGGCATGTGTATGTACTGCAAATGTTTGCTACCTTGGCGGTAACCAATGTCACCTCATAACCTAAAAACTTTCAAAGTATATTTTTTATGCCGAGATATATGCATTACCAAGTGGTAATGCGTGTATCAACCACTGGAGTGATGGGAGTGTCGATAGCATGGAAGATCTCTTGCCCAGCACACGCACTAGGGTTATACATCTGGCAGTTTCCTTTAGTTCACAGCTCATGGAGAAGCTTGCTTGTTAGCAATGGTGAAACTGTGTTTGTTTTACAAGTGCTATTTTCCTGGCGAATACATATGTGTAAATTACACTGTTTTAGGAATTTGTGCGGGAGCGATGTTGGTTGCCATCATAAATAAGGTGAAGGTTCCGATAATATGATTTTGTATCTCGGTTGTCTGTTCTCGAGGCTAAGAACCGTTGAAACTGAGAACTGGAGACCATAACTGTCCAATCCCTATTCAGTATCAAATTAATCATTTTGAAATAACTTTTTTAAAATAGAGTGTTAACCCTTTTTATAAAATTTTTGGAGAGTATAAGATATGTTCAAGGATGTTTTTAAAATGTAAGTAGTAAAATTAAAATTAATTGTATTATTTGATGCTGAGTGTAACAGCATATAGAGTAAATTTGAAGTAGTCTGTATAGTGCACTGTGTGTTGCTCCCGCAGGCTGGAGGTGGTGGAGAAGACTGCAGACTATGTCCTCATCAAGTCAGGCCCGAACAAGGTGCAGGTGTTCGCTGCACCGCTACGCCTGGATTTCTACTCCCACGACCAGCTAGTCGTGAGCACCAATGCTCGTGGCCTCATGAGGTTCGAGCACCTACGCAGGAAGCCTGAGCAGTAAGTGCTGCCAACACTACAGTACTGCATTGAAACATGTTCTTGTTGTGTGACCAGCGATGGGGGTATTAACCATGTAGCTCCAGTGTTGGCTGACATGGACAGGCAATCGAGTTTCCCCNCCAGCGATGGGGGTATTAACCATGTAGCTCCAGTGTTGGCTGACATGGACAGGCAATCGAGTTTCCCCAGGCAGAGAACTTGCTCATTTCACAGTTGAAATTGTATGTAACTAAGTTACGAACTTTTCTTGTGTGTGTGTGTGTGAGAGAGAGAGACACACACGTTCAAGCTGCGCGTGCATCCTGCGATTGGTACCGCAAGCACTTGCCTGGCGACTGCTTGCTTTCTGTTTTTTGCTTGAGGGTTCTGCGACACCTGTTTTGTTCGTTGTCAGGCACATGCACAGAGGCACAGGCAGGAAAGTGATCTCGTAGCGTTTCTCTCCTTCGGAAAGTAGGCCCCAGAAAGGAAGCTGTCCACCCCGGCCGCTGACATTTTGTTTATGGCCTTCATTTTACAGCGGAACAGCGCACCACATGCAAATTTAATGAAAGAACAATTTCTCATTCACGTAACAGGACACCACAAATTATTGATGCAGTTTCATTCAAGAAATAAATTTTTTTTTTTCTGAACGTACATACATATATTTTAATTTTTCTGTAATAGTCTTTGCATTGTACTTTTGCCTACTTCCACTCATTATTTCAAATGTAAAAAAAAAAAAACAAGAATAAAAAATTCAATCTTTACATGAAAATTAATTTTTGCCACAAACTTCTGTATCCTATATTCTTCACCGTCGTTATCTAGTTTTTTGGACCGGTTTCCTTATGATCCTTGTACTCTCTTATATTTTCACCCCTACTGTGTTTGTTATTACCCTTTTTGGGTATTTATTTTCGTCCTCCTGTACCTCGTTATTTCTACTTCTGTCGTTGATTGGTCTGAATTATCACTACCGGTGCGGGTTTTTAATGTTTCTGCCTGTAAAATTTTTTGATAGCCCTGGTGTATATTTATTTGTTTTTGTGCAATAATTTTCTGATTACCCTGATGGTTATTTTGGAAGGTACGTGTTTGTGTTGCATCCTGCTCTGACATGGTTATCTTACTTAGGTCCTCTATAATTTTTTGAATTTCAGAGTGAAGGCTCTGATTTGCAGTCTGCAGTACACCCTTCTCTAGACACTCACTTTAACCTTTCACCCTAGTTCTCCCCTTTGCAAGTTGTTGAGTAGTCGTTCTACTATGTTATTTTGCAGCCCTATGATTTTGTGTGGAACTGCAATTTCCATATTATGTCAGTAAATTCAGTGTCTAACATATGTGAATTACTCTTGTGCTTATAATACATCAAATCCTCTCTGTGGGACTGGCAACTTTCTCCTCATTTCTGTCATTTGTTCTACAACAGCTCTCTAAATTTGTCTCTCTTATCTACAGTATTGATTGCCTTTCTTAACCTAGTTTCTACAGATTGCCACGTTGGAACATTGTCTACACTATCTGCCAGTGTATTTTTGTAGACGCGTCTTGCTGTTCTGTGCAAGTATAATTTAATTTGTCTACATGTCTCTTCCTTGTGTAGGAATTTTTACCGGGTCTGGGAAAACTACCTTGATTTGGTGTACTTGTGTCATTTTTGTTAGTGGCTCTAATTGAATATTATCTTCACCCTGAGGTGGGCCTATATTGTAGTACTCACTCACAGTTAAACTGCTTTGACGAGCAGTCACTTGAAGTGAGGTTTCGTAATCTTGCGCTGACTGCACATTAACAGACTGCCGCTCTCTCTGATTATCGTCGTCGGCTAAACCTTTCCCTATTATTTTTGTTAAGAGACTCCTCGTTACTGTGGTAGACTAAGTTGTCTTAACTCTGTCAAGAGGTTAGGGTTGTCCTGTAATAAATCATCTGCCCTGTGTATCAGGGACTGAAATCTATCTGTCTGCTGATTATTTTGTCTGTTCTCAATATTAGTTCTGGCTTCAAACAGATCTATAATTGCTTTTTTAGAAATATTTTTCACAGACTATGTGATTGTTTTTTTCTTTTTCGGCACTCATATATTCCTAAAAACCCATAGATTCAATTGAGTGTATCTATCGTATCTAACCATTAAAACTACGCACTGTCAGTTTTAAATGTATTTGAGTGCACTCTCACACCAAATCGTGCATTAACTTACGTGTTACTTATTGCCCATTAGTTTCATGCAGTGGTTTATTACTTCAAACAAAGCGTCCACTATGTATTCTACGGAAGAGTTATTAATTAGTGGAGTTTAAAAGCACGTAGCTAACGGTAAACACTCCAGGCAAAGAGGTGGAAACGTGAGGTGCCTCCACCAGTGTCATGCTTATTCGATATGGTCACTGGTTGGTCTCCCCAAATAACGAATCGCATACAGACTGGATTGGTTAGGTGCAAAATGGTGTTTATTGTTTTAATGACAACATAAAAATTACCTACAGCCACGTCTGAGGAACATGACTAAAATGTATTTAAAAAGTGGGCTCGGCTAAGCTCTTTACTCTAGAAATAACAGTTTGACTCGCCACTGTTATAAGACACTTTGAATCAATTTGCTCGGGCCCTCTCTTCCTGGAAGCTCATGCGTCGATTGTCCCGGCGGCCGCGCCTCTGCGGCCGACGTCCGCAGGAGTCTTGCAGCAATGGCGACCTCCAATCTTGTCTCGGCGTTTGTATAGTCTGGCCGCGTGTCCTCGATTTCCCCCTTCCGCTTCCCTGGCCGACCAGCTCTCCGTGGGCGTCGTTATGCCTGTCCGTATCCTTGACTGCCGTAACAGTTTGCATAATGAACAGTGATAATGTTTTACATACAAAAACCGCTACATTGGAAGGAACTTTGTGTAAAAATGCACATATATGTTGGCAGTAATCTTCAGATTGCCAAGAAAACAAGAACAGAGGTTTCTGCCACTTCCCCTTAAAAAAACTCTAAGCTCTATGATTAGAAACTTTGTGGAAACATTTATACTGTGTAAAGAGTATTTTTATTTTATTTATAATAAAAATTTTACTTTTTTTGTGGTTGGAGTAATAACAGTGAACATGCATTTTGCCAGTGTTTGCCGATATATTTTCATTTTACTTAAGTTTTATTATTTTCCTTTCAAATTTGATCTTAAATGTGAGTAGTTTCTATGAATCAATTCACGGAAACCATTCGACTGTATTTAACGAATATGTATAAAGCGAAAGTTTGGGGCTAAAGACATTTAAAAATAGCTTAAGTAAAATTTCAATGCAATTGTTGTGTATATTAGTAGTAACTTCTCTAAATCCTACTACTTAAACTGTAGATGTTGAGGGTGGGTCATATTCAAACAGCCACCCCTTGAAAGTAACAACCTTTTTCCTGGGAACNCTTAAACTGTAGATGTTGAGGGTGGGTCATATTCAAACAGCCACCCCTTGAAAGTAACAACCTTTTTCCTGGGAACTCTGAAAGTTTGTAGTTTTGAGAATTTTTGATTTATGGATTTATTAATTCATTAATGGTTTAAATTAATTAGCATGACAAGAGTATATCAAAAAGTATAAATATATTCTGTGTTTTGCAAAATACATTTTTAATTTGTGTGTGTGCAAAATTTTTTTGGTTATTCTCTGTTAGCTAACCTGCAAATTGAGAATTAATTATAAAAGCAGGATCATTATTAATAAATGCACGACTCATGTGCAGGAAGGAAGGGGAGGAAGGGCAGGAGGAGGTGAAGTCGCAGGACATTGCCGACACAGATCCCGGGGCCTGGGAGGAGAACTTCAAGTCCTTCCACGACTCCAAGGAGAACGGCCCAGAAGCAGTTGCCCTCGACTTCTCATTCCCAGGAGCACATCGTGCCTACGGCATCCCGGAGCACGCAGACTCCTTCGCCCTCAAGTCCACCAAGTGAGTAGTTACCAGTCTCGTCGACATAGTTTCGACCCTCACACGTGCTTCTGGTCAAGTGTGACACGCCTGTTGTTCTGTTCTAGGAGCACAGACCCCTATCGCCTCTACAACCTGGATGTGTTTGAATACGAGCTGAATAACCCTATGGCTCTGTATGGGTCCATTCCNACCCCTATCGCCTCTACAACCTGGATGTGTTTGAATACGAGCTGAATAACCCTATGGCTCTGTATGGGTCCATTCCGTTCCTTGTTGCTCATGGGTGTGTATTTTCTTTTCATTCACATATATTTTATGATGTCCATTTACTGTCCTGAGGGGTGTATGCAGTATTGGGTTTGTATGTAACTTTTTGTAGATGCTTACCCCAAGGCCATCGTTTTTATATTTTTAATTTTTTTTCCCCTTTTGTTATTTTATTTTCTCTAATTTAATGTCTGATTGTATATTTTTGAGTATTGTTTGTGGTGAAGAAGTGATGTTTTGTGTAAAAATGGCTCTACCGTTTCTAGAATAATTAACCTTCCAACAGTATCTACTCTCTTTCTCATATAACTTGACAAGATCTTGACAGTTTGACAAAAGTAGTGCCACTGTTTACTTTTCATTTGTGTATCCTTCCACCATCATCTAGCGGGTCAATGCTCTATATTTTGTTTACACGCTGTCAATTATCAACTTGCCATTGTAATGCTAAACAAATTTTAGGGTATTTGAAAACTAACATGTGTTTAAAGAATATTTGCTTATGAAAGTAAAAATAGAAAAACCGGCATAAATTAAAATACTGGTGAGCACTGCTTTAACTTATAGTTTTTAGTTTGGACGTTACAGCAAATATGTCAAGTTTGGAAATATAAAATTTCTTGAAGCTTGCCAAACAGTGCACTTTCATTTGCTAACAAACGACTTTTGCAAGTTAATCTGCTTTAAACAATTAGATTATGAAATACGTGGTGTGGCGTAACAGAAGAATTNACAAACGACTTTTGCAAGTTAATCTGCTTTAAACAATTAGATTATGAAATACGTGGTGTGGCGTAACAGAAGAATTGCTTCAAAACTAATCATGTGTGTTCCATTTTGTTTGTTTTATTAATATAATACAGTAACAAAACATACTAAGAACAAGGAGACTGGTTTGCAGACAGGGAATAATATTGCACGTCATGGACGCAGGTGTAATGATTATAGATTGAGTAAGCAGAATCGCTGCACACTAAACAAATTATAGAGAGCTTGTGAAAAAATAAAACTATTGGTATTCATTGTTATATTTATTATTTTACACAAACACAGCGAATTTTCTGGTGGCTGATAGTGTCTGAGGAGCGTGCTAACACACGGCGTGGGAGTGAGTTGAGCGTGCTCGTCAACAGGTAGCAGCACGTTAGGTTTTGAGTCTGTCTTTTTAAAAGTTCACTTTTCTCTGGCTCGTAATGTGTGTTTAAAATCAAAAATATTTTCAAAAGTTACTGGGGTAGTCATATGTAAGGGAAGAGTAATCAGATGATGTCAATGAATGTGTTAGAATGTAAGAGAGTAGAGCGTAACTTGCAGTGGCTACTGGTCTCGATGGCATGCTGTAGGTCAAGCAGTTCTAGCCTGGCGCTAGACAGAGCTTTACTGACCCTCAACTAAGCCCTAGCCTCAAACCAAGAACTACTATTCTATCCCACAATTCGTGAGTGGTTTGTTTAAAAACCGAATACTAAATGTTGATTAGCCAATTTCTGGATTCCTTTAGCAGTATACAAAATACGGTCTTCAGATACTTGATCAAAATGGTATGGTTTGCAACATTTACAGAAATTTTGTTTTGATTATCTTCAATGGAATTAAGTCTCTTTTTCTAAACTCTTACGATCGTCGTTATCCAGGGTTCCAAAAACTGTTTCAAGAATCTTGCCTCCAATATCTAACATTCCCCTTTTTGTACGCGACTGAGGCAGAAGAGAGGTAAGCGTACGCACTTCAATCTTAAAAGCACTACAGCTATCCTCTAATTGCAATAGCGCAAACTTGAAATTTAATCAAATGAACCATTGGTTTTTATTTTTTTCAAAGTTTTCGTGCACGCTAAGTACAGTGTTCAACATGTCTGACTCAATACATTCTTCTTGCAACTCCCAAAGATCAAGTAGAATAGAAATTATCAGAAAAAGTAAGATCTTCATATTTTTCAAAAATCACTCCAGTGTTGAAATTATTTGCAGTGACCGACGAAACACTTAAGTAATTGGCAACAGCCAGGAAGATGCCCAAGGCCAACATGGTCTAGCTGGCAGACACGCTTTGAAGTCTAAGGTGGCAAAAAGAAACAGGCTGTAAGGTGAAGACAGATACCTAACAGCAAATTGAAAACAATTTACCGTTACATTAACCATACTAAACGTTAACATCATCACCTACTAAATATACAAACTATAATCTGATGACCCACAGATCACGATCCAATTACACAAGAGTGTCACATCTGGAAAGGATTAATCAAGAACCTAACTAGTTCAATACCCAATACCCAAACCAATTCAAAATATCCAAACTAACAGGACATTGAACACAAAAATATATAAAAATCAAACAATCTGAATGCAGAACACAATACATTATTTGCTGCAAAGACAAGCTTAACTTAGTATCAACTTAGTTTAGTATTTCAGCCTTGCTTAGTTTAGTACCGCTGATTTTTCTTGAAGTGTGAGCTCACAAAGAAATGGATCCAAAAATAACTTGAGTTCAATGCTTGATCAGTCCATGAACAAGACAAAGTCGGGATCTAACGAGTAACAACAGTTACCGAATTATTTCAAGGAAAACAAGTGCACATGCAGTTAATGTCTGCAGCTCCTAAACATAAAAAAAATAAAAATTTCTTTGTAGAATGAAATCTTTTCAAATGCGAGACATGAGCTCTTGATCCTGAGCTGGGACCAGCTAAAGCGGCAGTGACTGGCATCAAAAAACGTTGGATTTGATACAGGTCCCGACCAACAGTTAGACATTTTTGCAATTTTCTTATCAACTGCCCTGTGACAGGGTGTGCTTTGCACGGAACAATGTCATCTGTACGAAAAGTGTTATCGATGCGACCTTTATTATGCTTGGCACGACTCTTGAAATGAGCGCGCTTTAAATTCTTGAGGGTAGATGCCCAAACATCACGAACATCCTTAGGCAATAAGTCATTCAGATGCCACAAATTTGACAAAGGGTTATTTGAGGGAAAGGTAAACATAAGATAGAATGGTCTAGTGGTGTGTGATTCATGTTTGGCATAATTGAATGCCATGAGAGATTTTTATCCCAATTTGTCTGGTCTGTCGCATGGAAAGCAACGAGTGCTGAATGGAGGTTTCGGTTGAAATGTTCCGCATGCGAAGGAGGAGGATTGTATGGGGATAAAGTAATGTGGTATATGCCATGAGGAAAACACATTTTCATAAAGAGATGAGATGTAAACTGTGAACCTTTATCAGAAACAATCAATGAAGAAGTACCAAAATTTTGAAAGATGCGAGCTTGAAGAGCACGAATAGCATCAGCCTTCTAAAGTGGTATTAACCATACAAATTTAGTGAAATCATCAACACACACTAACAACATATTTCCTAATTTACTCCTTGGAAAGGGACCAACAAAATCAATAAACAATTCTTTCAGCTACATCTGAAGATAGAAAACCTAAATGTGTATTCTGAGCCGGTTTGCTCAGAGTACAAATTTTGTAACATTTCACTTGCTCAGAGATATCAGCGGCCATTCCTTTGTAAATGGAGAGCTGACGGATAGCCTGGATAGTTTTGTGTGTACCCAGGTGAGCGCCAAGAGGTGATGATTGAAAAGACTTGAATATCATTGGTTTTAGATGATTAGGCAATACAACATGTTTCTGTTTGTCACGGGATCTGCAGTAAAGGCGACCTTTGGAATGGAAATATGGTTTATTTTCAATACCTGATTTTAAATGTGAGATGATTTGTTTCAAATTACTATCCTGTTCTTTGTGTTCTTTAATGTCAATAAAAGTTGATAGAAAACTAGACAAAACATTACAATTTGAAGAACTTCAGATTCCACATTGGTGCCATCAAAAATACGAGATAGTGCATCTGCAAATACATTTTGAGTTACTTTTGTGTGTTGCACTTAGCATTTTAACTAAGAAATTCCAACAACCCAACCACTGATTTGTCAAAGTAGGCGTGAATGAGCCAAAAGCCACGACAAAGCCTGGTTGTCGATTTCGAGGAGAAATTCTGCATGTTCCAAATATTGCCTAAACTTATCTGTGGCAAACTACAGCAAAACATTCAAATTCATAATTAACGGACTACTTATTCTCTTGGTGGGACGCAAATGCCATTGGCCGACGACAGCCATCAATCTCCTGGGCCAGGACAGCTCCTATAGCTTCACTTGAAGCATCAGTTTGAAGGATAAATTCCTTGGTAAAATCTTTTATGCGTAACACAGGAGGATGAATAATATAATTCTTAAAAGTGTCGAATGCCTTTTGCTGCTCCTCATAAATGGAATTTCTTGCACTCCACTCCAAATCTAACTTTAGAAGGTTTAACAGTGAGAGCTGCCTCTTCTAAACGAGTAAGTTCTTCTTTTAGGCGATCTAAATGCTGTTCAAAGCTGTCGGAATAAATGACAAGATGATCCAGATTGTTATAGACAAACTTGAATTTAACATCATGAAAAATCATATCTAAAAACCTGGTAAGTACTTGAGCAGCCGTGGCCAAGTCAAACAGCACGAGTAAATTGATACAGGTTCCAAGGAACACAAAAACTGATAATTGGTTTAGAATCTTTTGAGAAAGGGATTTGATGATAGGCCACATTAAAATCAATATTTGTTGAGAATTTTGCTTTTCCAAACCAATTAAATGCTGAATGGAGATCAGGAAGAGGAACTGATTCAATTGCAATGTTATTGAGTTATGGTAGTTCAAAATCATCCAATGTTTCCTATTGGGTTTCGGTACCGAAAAGGCTGGACCAGCATATTGGGAAGTAGACTGTTCAATTACCCCTTTATCTAACAAATCTTTAACCTGATTTCTTAAAAATTTCCATCTGGGT
This sequence comes from Clitarchus hookeri, assembly GCA_002778355.1. Lineage (NCBI taxonomy): Eukaryota > Metazoa > Arthropoda > Insecta > Phasmatodea > Phasmatidae > Clitarchus > Clitarchus hookeri. The sequence goes on along the minus strand of NQII01000483.1, from coordinate 227,660 downwards.
GTTGCCAATCTATATGGATGACACTTGACATTTTCCTTGATAAGCAATTTTATGTGGTATTTTAACAATTTAGTGAGGCCTAACTCATTGGTAAGGACCTTGGGAAAACTTGTACACCATTTTTGAATAACCGCTGCTGTTCATNTTTAGTGAGGCCTAACTCATTGGTAAGGACCTTGGGAAAACTTGTACACCATTTTTGAATAACCGCTGCTGTTCATTAAGATGCTCAAAAGAATCTACAGTATAATTGAACTCTGCATTACGATCGGGGGGAAAAATTTTACATTGGTTGAGNTAAGATGCTCAAAAGAATCTACAGTATAATTGAACTCTGCATTACGATCGGGGGGAAAAATTTTACATTGGTTGAGAGCCCACCAATGGTATTTTTGTGTTTGGAGAAAACTTAAAGAAACTATGTTTATCTTGAATATCAAGTATTAGGCCAGTAGCAGCCATGAATTCTGCAGCCAAAATAAAATCTAAACCAGCCGCAGGCATACAAGAGTTTGCCCCTAAGTGAGTGGCGTATACCGCCTGCAATTACACCCAAACATTCCTGCCGTCACTGCGCCAAGAGATGGCAGCAGCGGCGCCGCCAGGCCCTAACCCGAGAGGGTGGCGGCCGAAGATTTCCGAAAGTGAACGAAGCAGGCAGGAACCCTCCAGTTTAGGGGAATACAACGCTGTGCGCCCGGCACAAACTCCAGTTGTACATGTAGCAATTGAGAAAACTAAGACGATGATGGTAAAGGGTAAATTTATAAGAGCCCCCACTGTGCGCTTCGGGGGTCGTCCANAGACGATGATGGTAAAGGGTAAATTTATAAGAGCCCCCACTGTGCGCTTCGGGGGTCGTCCAGTCGGACATGTACACGAGTTCAAATACCTGGGGGTCGTCATGGATGACAAAATGAGTTTCTTAAGCCATATAGAATATGTGTCACGGAAGGCGGTGGTGGTGTTCCAGAAACTCAGAAGAATTGGTAACACAAGTTGGGGCTTGAATTATGGTACCTTGCGTACCATATATAGAGCAGTGTTTGAGGCAATCATATCATACGGCGCAGTCATGTGGCACCACCGTGCCGACCTTTCGTGGCACAAGAGAAGGCTTATAAGTGCACAAAGAGCTGCGCTGCTGACCGTTACTCGGGCGTACAAAACTGTCCCGAATGAGTCTCTCCCAGTTGTTGCTGGTGTGCTGCCTGTGGACTTACTGGTCAGGTACAGGGGCCTCGTGGTGGAGAGATCTCGAGCCGGTGTGCTTTCTGCTGAAGATAAGAAACAGTTGTACGAGGACATAGTCACTGAATGGCAATTCAGATGGACTAATGCCAGTAAGGGGAGGTTGACATATGAGCTCCTCCCCGACATCAGAACGAGACTGGAGAACAAATGGATCACTGTGAACTTCTACAACATGCAGATGATAACAGGACATGGGAATTTTAAAGCTAAATTACACAGCATGAGGCTTGTGGGGTCTCCCCTCTGCGAGGTCTGTGGTGTTGATGACACCACACAGCACGTGTTAATGGACTGTCTGAAGACCTACGGGAAGCACTAACAGAGAAATGTGAAGAAATGGGCATTCACCTGGAAGCAAGAAGTATCATGGAGAACAAACTGCACTACAAGATATGGACGGATTTCGCAACCAAAATCGGTAGAAGGCTTGAGGACTTCGATAAATGGAATCGGCGAAATTCTGATGACCCATGATAGGGTACTCAGGTAAAGACTTTAAAAGGAAAAGTCGGAGTACTTTTGATTGGCGAGGAGGACAGGTTTTAATGAGAAAACCAGTATAATACTGAGTTACGGCAAGAAAGAAAAGTGAATGGCCCGAAGACTGGTTCTCCTTTCACGGCACGTAACAGAATGCCATCAGGGTACAGTTGCAATGCGGGAGGATGGAGGGTGCGCTTGCCTTCGGGCCTAAAACCTATACATGTAGCTCGCCTCAGCAGAAGTCATGCTCAGGCTCTACCACACAGCCACAGTTCTCAGGACTCTCCAAGACCTTCCAGTCTTGTACCGTTTCTTCAGTCGACGACTCCTTCCCTACCACACAGCCACAGTTCTCAGGACTCTCCAAGACCTTCCAGTCTTGTACCGTTTCTTCAGTCGACGACTCCTTCCCTACCACACAGCCACAGTTCTCAGGACTCTCCAAGACCTTCCAGTCTTGTACCGTTTCTTCAGTCGACGACTCCTTCCCTACCACACAGCCACAGTTCTCAGGACTCTCCAAGACCTTCCAGTCTTGTACCGTTTCTTCAGTCGACGACTCCTTCCCTACCACAGCAGCCGAAGAGTCGACGCTACCCCCGGTCACTTGCTGTCAGGTCACCACATCTGACACGTACACAACTCGTGCCTCAGGTCCCTTCAGGACTACAAACCACAATTAGGTTCCAGATGTTTTCGCAACTGCTTAATTGACAGCTCTCGTCCACTCTTCAAACCAGGCTCCTCAAGCCGACAGGCACCTTCACCTGTCTTGCTCTTGTACAAAGTCCATTGAACACCTAGTGTGTGTAGAGGTAGACGGTAGTACGGGTCTCCGTGTTTCTATTCTCAAGGGAAGAAAACACGTAGTCTAGCTAACTTCTGTCTTTCCTTGCTCTGTAGTGAAGGTGTGCCTTTTCCCTAACCTGGAAAACGTCACCCTCGAGGGGAGCGGCAGGGGACCGCGAATTGGCAACATGTTTCCGACGTAGAATAGGACTGCGGGCAGCCCCTTACCAGGACTGCACGTATGTTACACACACGAACAAGTGCGCCGGCCACCCATACTGTAGACCCGGTACGTAAAGGTACCAGGTGGGTAAGTACAGTAGAGCCCCAACCACTAGAAATACGCACGACGAAGCATCTGGGCCAACTAAGTCAGCTAACCTATTACCTCCAGAGCGTATAAACTCGCCGGAGGGAGTACCAGGCTTGACCCAGGTACTCCTGGAGTACACTTTAGCTAGGGGTTTGTGGCCTTCTGCACTCTACTGTAAGAACATTAGCACCTTTCCTGTTCATGACCTTCGCTCACCGACGAGAGAGCAGGAGGAACGCTTGGAGGACAGCTGCTATCCTTGCACCTCACCTTCCTCTAAGTAAACAACCTACAGCAGCCCTCAGCTGTAAGTCCCCATGGGAGAGAGCACAAGCTACTCTGCAATTAGTGGAGCCTCACTCCACTACCCTCCCTGCCAACCTATTTGGCCTCCCAGTTAGGTTTCCCAGAACTGCTCATCCCGCAGTCGAACTACTCTGCCAGGGGTACACTCTCCCCTTGGGAGTGGCCCTGTTCGACCCGGAGGACAACAGCGAAGCACGAGCTGACCACGTGCCCACCAGCATGCCGGCACCCCGGTCACCAGCAGGCGCCAGCCGAGCCAGCCTGCACCAACGTCCAGAGGCATTGCCTTGCCCTCACGGACTTTGTATCAAGTAGGTGCCCGACGTGTCCTACGTTATATATGGGACCAGTGCGAGGCTGAAGAGTCGTACTACAGACTCCTCCGCAGTAGAGTCCGCCCCCAACCTGCCCAACTGACCCGGCGCAGAATTAAAAATACCTCGCTTTTTGATGTGACGTCCCTCTCCCTAGGCCATCATGCGTCAAGGTATTCCTGCATTGTCAGTGCGCTGAATTCTACGGCGGGACTTAAATGTAACGAATATTTGTACCAAGTGGGTGTTACATCCCTTAACTGAGGTATAGAAGTGGACCCGATGTGAGACATGTCATATCAATCTGGAACGCTTTCACCATGAAGGTAATGGCATGCTGAGCCGCATCATTGCAATTGATGAAACATGGGCACGAGCATATAAACCTGAATTGAATTGAAAGTCCAATGAATGGCGTCATCCTGAATCACGACGGAGACACAAGGTACGACAACCCATCAGCCACAAAGCTGATAGATCATTTTGGCAAATAATGGTCGAGGTGTTTTAGTGTGTCATCCAGTTCATGAGGGCTGTTCTGTAAATGCACAGTACTACCTGTCGTTTCTGGGGTACCATTTTCGTTGTGCAGTTCGAGAGAAACATCCTGAACTTTTGGACAACGCTAAAGTCTTTCATGGCAATGCTGGGCCTCGTACCGCAGGTAGCGTTACGCGTTGTTTGCGGCGTTGGGAATGGGAGGTGTTGCCACAATCTCCCTATTCACCCGATCTTAGTCCGTGTGACTACGAACTTATTCCGAAAGTGAAGAGGCCATTGCGTGGTAAACACTTTGCCAACAAACAAGACATTGTCACAGCATTTCAACGAGAGGTGGCGCACATTGACGGATCTCCTGCAGCGGATGGTATTGCACATCTGCCTCATCACTGGCAACGAACCATGGACAACCTTGGAGACTATTTTGATGGATGTTAAACAGCTCGCACACGTACAATACTTACCCGTTCAAATGAGTGTATACAGGTTGTATGAGAATAAATCAAGTAAACTGTGATTTCAAGCAGCCATGTTTGTCTTTGTTCCTTGCTGGACATCCCTGCATCCATAACCCATGTGGTGTCACCTTTAAACCATACTTGTCTTACACTTTTACCCGTACATAGTACATTTCCTGTGTTGCATCTATTTCGGAAATAAACAATAGTTGCCATGCCGACTGAATCAGCCCTCGTATATTAATTAGTCTAGGAAATCTTTCTTGTCTGCATATTTTTCCCTCATCTGATCTTTCTACAGGATGGTCAGACCAACGTCATATTTATTTTCACTTGTTCCTGCATCAGCTTGTAAAGGATTTTGTAAATGGTATTTTGTTAGTTTCATATAAGTTGCCACTCACTGGCTGTTAGAATCTTGCCAAGTTATACGAGACAGAGAGTAAGCTAGTTAGGCCGGGATTACGATGACATCACGTTACACATAACATATGTCACGCTACAGGTTCACGTGCATGTAAAACAAGTTTTTTAGGGGTATATTATGATGATTCAAATAAGCGTGTATCAGACATTTTTATTCAGTACACTAACTTAATAGTAAACATTCTGCATTTCATGCAAGCATTTGTACACCTCTGAGAAACATAATTAATTAACTGTAGCAATGTAAATCTCCCTATCTAGATATTTACTAATTTAAAAAAAAACATAATCGTAGTCTTACTTCTACTACTCCTTCCTTCTCATGTTCGTCTCTACTGTGATTGGCCAATCCAAGTGTCACGTATCACGCAAAAGCTAGACATTTGCAAGATTTTCTATCATGTGAACATTATGTGAAAGTGATAGTGATAGGTCTCCTTTAATCATATTAGTCAATCTGTAGCTGGCTTATATGAACGTGTTACTCATTACTGAAACGTGAGGTCGTCGTAATCCTGGTCTTACTGTTCATTTTTATTACAGCTAAAAATTTTAATTTCTCAGGTAATATATTTACTGTGAAAGTATATAGAAACTATTGTGTTTTGATCTTACTAGGCATGTTACCCATTTGGTTAAAATGTGCTTATATGCTGGCAGCACCTTAAAATGTCTAGAAACAAATTTTAAAATGATGTTATCGGTGGAAAGAAAGTAGAATAATTACATAGAGGTGGGATGATATCACACTTTCAATACTTGATAGTCAGTGCTGTTTTTAAATTTGACGTGCCATGGGCGAGGTTATTAACCATTCTAGCCTCGCCAACGGTGGCCCCCTCCTAGGAAGAGATGTTAAGCCGTATACACCACAGCGCGCCCTTGAAGATAGAGATTGCAGTGAAACAGCTGATGCCTCCTGCTGTTCTACAACCGGCTTCTCTTAACCCTTCGGCCATCTCTTTCTCCGCTACCCTTGCACCCCCCACACTGGCCTGTGTCCTGGGTATTTATAGAGGTTGCAGCCTATAGATCGAGGCTGTCGCGTGGCTCAGTTGTCAGGTGCTACTCTGCTCGACCGCACACTGACTTCATCAGCAGCTCGCTTTCTCACTCTGCCCAACTGCATACCGATGCCTCAAGCCTTCACCTATCGCTGGCAGTATCTCGCTGTTCAGTTGCAGGACATTGCTCTGCCTGACCACGCACTGACTAGCTTCACAGAACGCCTCTCTGCTTGGATGCGATCAAACCTCTCTTTCGTCTATCAGCTATCGCAGCTCTAGACCAGAACGTCATTTTGATAGTCAGCTTAATGAAGCCACCCACCGTTTCACAGCTGCCCTGGTAGCCATGCATTAGAGTCACGAGTCAGAGTACTGTACGACTGGGGTCATCCTCACCCTCCGTACCTCTGAGTCTTCAGAGACCAGACCAGGGCTGCCGTTGTACGGATTTGATCCATTTTGATGGATCTATGACTGCAGCCTTTCGTTTGTAAACAATGTGCCTGCAATGGTATAGAAAAAATCCGTATGCAATATGGATGCCAGCATGGTCTGCAGGCACCTGGAGTCTCGGTGGGTGACTGGAAGAGCCCGCTGCTGCCATGCGAGCTGGGCAAGCCCCCTCTGCTTCGTATACCCCACTGGAACTGGAGGTCCTTGTGCCATTGACTTTCTGGTTTCTTGTCCTGCAGTTTACTTTACTTTCCCTTTCTCCCACTCGATTGGAGAAAGACGTCAGTAGAGGTGGGGAGTTGGGGAGTGCTGCAGGGATGTGTCAGTGGCAACGCAGAAGTGTGGAAATGTTCCTCTCCCATGGGAGATCAGGTAGGCACCTTGCCATCTCCCAAACTTCTGCACTCGGCAGCGAATAGTGGTGAAATGTGCAGAGGTGCAATGGGCAGGCTCTGTGTCTGTCCTTTTCCTGGCTGAGCCAGGATCCCAGTTACTCGCACTGACCCTCCAAACCAACCGCCTGGCAACGAGTCGTGGCGGCGTGCTGGATTTGTGGGGCGATGACAGTAGCTTGTGACGTACCGTGCCTGACAGTCATGTCTGAGGGACCCAGGTCCAACCAAAGCAGGCGGAACAGCCACGGTACTAGGCGTCAAGTTGCGACGGGGATCCCCTTCCTTGAGGCGTAACCACCCTCCACAAGAATGTTTGGTTCTTGTCCGAGCATGCATGTCTGGTACCTCTATTCCTCTCCAAGAAGTTCCTGCGGACGTGGTAAGTTACTGGGTTAATGGGGACCATAGATAATAACATGTTAATTAGGGATAACCCATCTCCAACAAGCAGATGTGACTCCGGAATAATGGGCTATAGGGTTTATTCAGAACAGACAATATTCTGTAATATTTTTACTCGATTTAACAATTGCCTACAAAATCCATGTGCGTATTTTGGAGTAAATCATCATACAGTGATATAAAGTGTGATGAGTAATAATTAAAAACCATTCACTAAAAATTGAAGCTTGCATAAAACAGTAATTGAAGAGGAAACCGGCAGTTTGTTTAGAGTCACGAGTAGGGGTATTTGTTATTGTTGTTCCTGCTTATTACCTCCAGTGAATGAAGAACTGACAACTTGAAACAAAATATTTTAAAAAGACTGATTGCTTTTAACTTTAACCCAGATTTGGTTTGAAATTAGTGGAGATTAAAGATGATTTGACACCAGATTTGAATTTTGCCTTAAATGGAATTTGATTCATCCCAGATAAAAGCATTTTTTAGAAATGTCAGTACACTTCTTTTTATCAAACTTTAATGCAGTTAAGATGTACTGTACTGTGTTCAGGATACAGTGCTGGGAATGATTATTTCTATGAAGCCTTGAATCTCTTAATGTCTTATAACAGATGTTCGTGTCAATGTTTGAACACATGGCCTTGACTGTTCTACGGGCAATTCATATGCCTGTGTTTGGGTCATAGCTACAAACAAGGGTGAATACATGAAAAATAATTACTATAAGTGTGTAATATATCATTTTAAATGAAATACTAATTGTATAGGTATTAAAATGCATGTATTACAAATTTTATGTGAATATGTTAAAAATGCAATTTTTGCTGCCTATATTGTGTGGTTACAAAAATAATAACACCAAACTCTAAAACTTTTAAAACTAAATTGAGTTAAAAATGAAAGCATAAGATCATGGCAATCAGTTCACCTTAGCTGTTGTGTTGCAGGTCTGGACGGACGGCAGGCGTGCTTTGGCTGAACGCCGCGGAGACGTGGGTGGACGCATAAGATCATGGCAATCAGTTCACCTTAGCTGTTGTGTTGCAGGTCTGGACGGACGGCAGGCGTGCTTTGGCTGAACGCCGCGGAGACGTGGGTGGACGCATAAGATCATGGCAATCAGTTCACCTTAGCTGTTGTGTTGCAGGTCTGGGCGGACGGCAGGCGTGCTTTGGCTGAACGCCGCGGAGACGTGGGTGGACGTGGTCAACGCGGCAGACCAGAACGTCGTCTCCTCCATCGTGAGCTTTGTGTCGGGTGCGACCAGCACGCCCCAGGTTGATGCTCACTTCATGTCGGAGAGTGGCATCATGGATGTGTTTGTGATGCTTGGGCCGCAGCCACTCGACGTGTTCCGCCAGTACACCAAGGTCGCCGGCACCACTCCCTTGCCGCAGGTTAGTTGCAGTCGCTCTCCACTGCTCACTAAATGTTCCTTCTTTTACGGCACAATTGTGTTTCAGTTTTTACCAACATTGTATCTANTCGCTCTCCACTGCTCACTAAATGTTCCTTCTTTTACGGCACAATTGTGTTTCAGTTTTTACCAACATTGTATCTATGAAATTGCAGTAGTAAAAGTTCTGAACTTTAAATAATAATTATAAAAAAATGAACTACTAGTAAGCTCGTACTTTGTTGGACATTACTTCACAGTATTGTATAGAAAGAAATTGACCGATGAAGTAATTCTGTCTTTGTGTATATAAATAAATGGGTGAGTCAGGAATGCCATATTTGTCAAGTTTTAAAATAAAAAAAAAGATAAGCTGGAATTTCAGTTTGAGACATCTTTTATAAATACCATGTTTTATTGTATACAGTAGGATCTCTATATCAACCCCATTCATAGCGATCATAATAACTAATTTTTGAAGAACNCATGTTTTATTGTATACAGTAGGATCTCTATATCAACCCCATTCATAGCGATCATAATAACTAATTTTTGAAGAACCGTAAAAAATTTTTGTGGGAAAAGTAAAATAAAATTGAGGAAAATCAGCTGAAAAATTAATTTGTTGCACACATTTTGGTTGCTGCGCATTGCATTTGTCTTGGTGAGATCTATACTGTACGTATGTAGCACACATTTAAAAAGTAATTACACCCCCAAGGCAGCCAGTGCTAGCAGATACAGTCAGACCTCGATGTTTTACGCGGCCTTACGACTCCTGAAACCCACCANATTACACCCCCAAGGCAGCCAGTGCTAGCAGATACAGTCAGACCTCGATGTTTTACGCGGCCTTACGACTCCTGAAAATGGCCTCGCAAAATAAGCTGTAGGCAGATTTTGAACCCCCACCCNGAAACCCACCACTTTTGACCCACCTCCCCAAATAAAAAAGTACATTATATGTGCATTTTTTGCATTAAGTCTGTTTTTAATCATCTGTGTTGCAAAAATAACAAAGTTTTGTTTAAATTAAATGTTGAATTATTTCAATAGACAGATATTGCCCAAATATAGACTAAAAGTATACCCCAAAACATGTACAACCTTCCCTTGTCACAAAAAAATTGATACATCATACGCAGAGTTACTTTAAGCGATCGCATAGTTCATTTCCACTAGCTTCTTGTAAAAAATCTAGTAATAATTTCTTAATGAAATATTAATTTGTTTCAATTAGGGATTGGCTGAATCCAATTTTTGGCCAAATAAATCCAGAATCCAAATCCATAGTCGAATGCTTAAAAATATTCTCGAATCTCAAACCTGAATCTAAATCCGTGTTACCAAAAAAATTGTTCTTTTTTTCATAATTGGTATAAACTGGGAACACAGCTACAGATAATTGAAGTAGTGAATGCTCAGACTTACCAAAGAAATCACCACATGAAATAATGGCATGCAGGGCAATATACTAAAAATACGACATTGAAACTTCCGACATTTTAATTAACTGTCACTAGGGCTCTACTTTTACGGGAAAATAAAATGAGCTGATTTTGTCATTAAATGTCACTATTTGGGGGGGGGGGATAAATTTCATTTTGTCAAATTAATTTTTAACAAAAAAAATGCACGCATTATTATAAGAACAAAAATCTGTTGTTTTTGTAACTATTTCACTTAAACTAAATGGAATTTGCTATTCATTATTTTAATCATTACAATTTTAAGTGGAAAACATTCAAAAATATTTAACGAAAAGGATGAAAGGACAACCTAACGAGAGCACGCTGGTCATATAACACACAGTGTCATGCCACAGTAATTTATGTGCAATAAACTTTGTACTTTATTTAGACATTTAAAACTGCCCATGAGTTTTACAGGATTTTCGCTTCATCCACATACAGCTTTTTTTCATTTGCACATATTAATTAAATCCCGTTCAGTTCAATATCACCAGTGTTGTTAAGTAACGAATTACAAGTAATCGGATTACTTGTAATAATCACTATTCCAGTAATTTCTACTTGTAACTAATTACATTTCAAAACAAGTAATTCATACTTGTAACCAGAATACATAACATTAAATGCAATCGCTACAGTTAGGTAATCGTTACATTGCATTTATTTACCGTCACTTTTTATCCTGATGTGTTTCGGATATAATTTAGAACAAGAAGAATGTATGCATTAGCAATGTTAATCTTACTCTCGTAGCGCTATGATCGTATTCACAATATGTATGGACAAAACACACAAGGCTTGTCAGGCTCTGGTAATCTGTGCCTTCTTGCTTCCACTTTCTGCACGTTTGTTCCGGTGTACTTTGTTCACTTGTGTCCACTTCTCACAAGCATGGAAGGTAACTAGGGATGGGTCGGGTCAGTTAGTTTCTTCAGTTCCAATTTATACCAGTTGTTGAGGTTTGACTCAAAACCGGTTTTAGGTTAACAACAATTACTCTGTTCTTGGTTCTACACAGCAATGCCAAAACTCTGTTGTTACAAAAATAACTACGGTATTTACTCATGTATAGCGCACCCTTTTTTCCCCAACATAAAGGAAAAAATTTCTGGGGTGCCTGCTTTACATGGAAAAACAATTAAGGAGTGGTAGTCATAAATTAGTCTGTTATCTCATCTCTCACTCTTTCATCAACACTCCTCTGCCTTCACTCTCTCTTTTTCTCTCAGCCCTCCCCGGTAAACAACACTGCTAGCCGATCGATACAGCCTTCTTTGTTTGGCTGGATGGATGCGGGCTGGGAGTAAAAGAGGAAGAAAAGATGTGTTTTTAGAATGATGAGACAGTGCTCGAGGTGGTGTAACCAGTTAACTCCACAACTGCATGATACACAAATTTTTAGGTTTAAATTCTGGAACGGAAGTCTTACTGCATAGCTTCCATCTGAATCTTGCATACATATTTCCTTGAAGTGTATTTTGTACTCTTGCTCCTGTGGGCTGATGTATTTGACTGGAAGTGGTTCTTCACACTTCCAGAACTGACAAAGAGGCTCTGAAGTTAGCCATTGGAGGTATGCCTGCAATAAAAGTGGTGCTCACTGGTGCAACGGTATCCTTTGTCTCCCTTTCCATGGGCACACACCTAGAGATGCTGGGGAATGTTATAGGATACCCAGCTCAAACTGCACGCAGCCCATTGTTTACCGTATGTGGTTATACGTCCGCTCCTAGTAGCATATCCAAAGGATCCACTGTTTGGATCTGCTAATTCAGATTGGTACTGTTCACATACATACCAAGGCAATGGAGCTGATGGAAAGCCAGTGGATATTTCTGATAAAATGAAAACAGTAGTTGCCACCTGTGAACCAGCATGTAGACGTGTTTGTATGTTTCATATCACGACACCCTTATCCATTGCACCCGTAGACTGAGTAATCCTAGTACATAATGACATCATGAGCCTTGCTTCATACCGAACTGAGCATCTTCGTGCCAGCCTCTGAGAGATGAATGACCACGATCCAAATCCAGGGGCACACGCATACTTTGTAGTTTCCTGTGACTATCTTGGATTTCAGTCTCATCAGTTCCCAAAATGACAGAAGTTACATGAAGTGCAGCCCTTGTCGATGATATAACAGGAAAACATTGATGTACAATCCCTTACAATATAGAGCTTCAAGCTATTAAAACAAAGTGTGTGCTCCTGTATGAACTGCTGCCTCCAAGGAGGGCAATTTTTTGAGGAATATGGGGCACTTGTAAATGACATGGTCACAGTACACGACAACAGACTTGTTGGTTCCGACTGAGGAAAATAACACTCTTGATGTGACGGTGTGCTTCCAGGAATATATAATGTTTGGAGAAGCTTGTCACTATACACTAGCACTGATATGTGCTATCTCAAACTGTTGCAGAGTTTGCGTTGAGCTTTGGCAACACAGCGTTGAGCACTATGCAGTTCTGCTCTGCCATTGGAAATTTGAGGATTGTTAGAACCCCATATTCTACCTTCACAAAAAATGTATGATAGTGCCCAGACATACCATAGCAATATGTTGAACATCCTGGTACCTATAGCTGTCGCATTTCTCCCAACTTATTCAGAATTTTCCTCAATGGCAACATCTTAGTTAAACCCGGTGGCTCAGCAGACAATGAGGTCTGGTCATATAAATTTTTTCCATACTGGACAAAGAATTGTTTGTCAACTAATGCATGAAACAGTTCAAAGAAATTTGTCCACTCTGTTGCACTTCCCCAGAAGGTAAGAATTTGAATGAGGTAATTACACCACACAGGCAGACTTATTATGACCAGAAATATACGACTACAGCATAGCAATTGCGGTTACAACTTGAGAATGTATTTTTTGATTAGGTCACATTGAACTGTTCTAAATCAGTATTGCAGCTACTAGGATTTCTTTTACTGACACTAATGTCAAATGTAAACCCGGTCCCCAAACACTTAACCTTAACTTAAGAACTTTCTTCTGGTCTTTTCCATTTTGTTTGCAAGTGGTAGTAATTGGTTCCTGCAGCAACTGCAGGCGTGCCTTTATTTGCTTCTGTGACATTATTGTCTCTGCACGAAACATTAAAAGGAAACTGGCCAACTGGCTTCGANGTAGTAATTGGTTCCTTCAGCAACTGCAGGCGTGCCTTTATTTGCTTCTGTGACATTATTGTCTCTGCACGAAACATAAAAAGGAAACTGGCCAACTGGCTTCGGCCTTCCATCGAGTATCATCAGAAACTACACATTTGGTATATCAAATTCCATATTCCTGTTGATAGACTTGTGAGAGAAGAAAAGAACTGGTATGATTATCCTAAACAAAGGTATCGGAGTCCATAATTCAGTGACACCGAAATGGACCACGGTTATCCATTTTTTCATTGTTACTTCATAATATCCAACCAGGAGATTTAAAAAAATCAAAAACGATTGCTGTTGACCAACATTGTTGTATATGTGTGGTCCTGTGCTGCTTCGCAGATGGCATTGCGACGTCGTCTTGGGTAGAGAGTGCGGTTTAAGCAGCTCACCTCTGTATTGTTCAGTGCTGTGTGGTTTCTCTAAGGGAAGCAAGTGTGTGTGAGAGGTGAAGAATCACTTGATGTGACTGCTTGTGTGTTGCAGTACTTCTCCATCGGCTACCACCAGTGCCGCTGGAACTACAACGACCAGGACGATGTGCGCCAGGTGCACACCAAGTTTGACGACCACGACATACCTGTCGATGCCATCTGGCTTGACATCGAGCACACCGACAGCAAGAAGTGAGTGTGTCCCTCTCGTGTATCTTAAAATATCTCTCCTTTCTTGTGCTTTTGTTTAAGGCATAAAAGAGTTCTGTTGACATAGTGACACTTGATTTACCCAGCTAACTGTATAGTCCATACCACCTGAACACAACTTCTCGTTGGTTTTCCATCTATTGAGCAAATAGCAAAGGTTTAACTATTGGAATTAGTTTAAAAGTAGTCTATAATTATTTACAATTTTACAGTAGCTTTCCCTATATACTGAACTTCTGGAATAAAAGTTTTAATTGAAAACTGGTGTATATTTTGGAGTGGCGTGTCCGTACGATTACAGCGTAACCCATTTATAATGTTCCCATATTCATATGCAGGATGATCTTGAAGTACAGGTACAAACTTGGTGAGATGATTTGTTATGAAAAACGAGGTAGAAAAGGTTACATGACCTAGGACCTTACATAGTTATTACGGGTAGACACACGCACATGAAAAATTGGGAATTTAAATTAGTTATTTGCAAATTGTGAGAAACAACATGAGCTGAAACAAGAAAATCGTGAACAGTGGTTTAATATCTGACAATCCATGAACATTTGATGGATGGTAACGTGGCCTGTCAGTAGGAAATTAATTTTGCAGATAATTATAATTTTCAATGAGCTTGAAATTCGGAAAACAAATAATAAGTGGCAACTTGTAAACAACAAATTAATATTAATTTCAATAGTAATGTCATACATAATGAATAATGTAGAAGTAGCAAAATGTGTGTCCATTAGTAAATGTTTGTTTGTGTTGGATGGAGGTGATGTAGCGTTACACACGCGTGCACTGGGAATGTTCGCACAGGTACTTTACGTGGGACAGTGTCAAGTTCCCTAATCCCATGGATATGGTGCTGAACCTGACGGCAAAGGGCAGGAAACTGGTGTTGATAGTCGACCCGCACATCAAGAGAGATAACAACTACTTCTTACACAATGATGCCGAGAGCAATGGCTTCTACGTGAAGACAAAGGACGGCAAGGATTTTGAAGGTCTGTATCTGCTTTCTGTTAAGTTATTTTAACACTCATAATTTCATTGTTTTCCAAGCATTTGGCAGAGGTTTTGGTTCAGATTAAAAAAAGATACTAAGGTAAATTATTTTTGAAATTCCAATACAGTACTGTATTCTGTATTTATGTTTCCCTCCGAAACATAATGGAGATCAAATTAGCTCCCCCAAAATTATTTTTAGAACAACACTTTTCAACAATAATTCTCTATAAGTAGGGCCTGGAAATATTCTCAAACCACAAAATAATACAAAATATGGAGGAAATGTCTTTATTTGCAAAATTTTGTTAAAATTCCCATATTCACGAAACAGCAAAGTAATTGCTCATTAAAATGTTTCCAAAATCACAAAGCTGAATTATTTTTACCATGAAAACTCCTACAAACTGTTAATTTTGCCATTTGTAATGTATGATACAGCTTCATCTCTCATTTATTTTCACATATGTGCTCATAACAGCTACAATTATTACCAGTAACTGTGTTATTGACTCCACTAACGTAAAAATAAGTTTACTCTCAAACGAGAACAATTTATACTTTTATCAGTAGCAAGATGGAAAGATTATCGCTGTAGTACGATTCAGTGTATCAACCCTATTTTAGTTGTCTACTTATGTTGCAAAATGGGTTAAGAATGCTACAAATAGTAACTTTTTTTATCATGCCGAGGAGTTTTAAAGGGAATTTCTTCTACATTTTTGATAAACTGTACAGAATGCAAATACGGCTGTGTATACAGCGAGTGGTCGCAAACATACACGTACATAAACACTGATGTGCGGTCATCTCGTATGCATGGTGAACAGTGATAGTGAGGTACGTAAGAAAGAAACTGCTGCATGCGTAGAAACTTGGTGTAAAAATGCACATGTCTATTGACAGCAATTTTCAAATACCCAAGAAAAAGAAGGTTTATGCCACATACCCTTAGGAAAAATTGAACAGCTATATGATAAGAAACATTGTGGAAACATTTTTGTTATGTAAGGAGTAGGTATTTTTATTTTATCTATAATGAAATCTTTGCTTGTTTTTTGTTGTTAAGTTGTGATTTTGTGGTGAGTAAAATGTAACAGTGAACAGTAATTTTGCCAGTGTTAGCTGTTACATTGAAACCTTATTAATACAAATCTGAAGGGGACTAGGATTTTCTGCTTGATATTAATGAGGTCGTAAACAATTTTTCCTATATTGAAATTATCTTTTTTATACATTAGTGTAGGTCTGTTTGTATAATGCGGCAGTTCGTTCAGTCATGTTGAAGTGAGTCTACTTTTGAAGAATTCTGTTTGCTTTGATGCAGTTGCTTAAAACTTAAAATTTCTTTAATTTAAAAACGATATATACATGTTAGTTAAGGTTGCAAGTAGGTCGCTAGGCTACCAAAAATATATGAAAGGTCAGGAATTCAAGTACTCAAGGTGTAGTACTTGTCGACAGGCGCGCGCACAAAGGACGACACATTTACCAGTTGCAGCACATGCAGCAACACGCAACAAAGATTGTGACTCCTGCTACGGTAGCAGAGTTGTGAGAGCCCCACCACCTTCAAGCAATAGCTCAGGACTCAGGCGCTGGGAATTAGCTCACCAATTCATAACAAATTCCAGGTAGCCACCAGGCCTCAACATAAGATAATCACAGCTCCAAACCACACTCATCGTTAAAAATCTTTACCTACTCAGTGTATTTATTACTCACACCGGTACAAGCAGCAACTTACGTATTGCTTTTTGTTCTCTCGTCGAAGTAATAAGTTTTTAAGTTAAAATAATTAGAACATTTCCATACATGTGAAATATTTCGCTGCTCTGTGTAAACAGTAGCAGTTGAAAATGACACTTGATTCGTAACCAAGACGAACTGCAAAACAAAGATGTAATCTCCCTTCCCCTTCCTCTTGAAATAAAACTGTGTGCAAGCAGTCTTAGTAAAAATGAAACTGATTGGAATGACAGCCTAGCTATGATGTCCATTATGTACTGGGTTCAAGTTGTAGCTAATGTCTGTCTTCAAGCGAATCCCACTAAAGGCAACAATAGGAAGAGGTGAGAAAATTGTTTAGTATATACATTGCACTCCAAAACATTTGTTTACGAAGATTGTTTTCATATTGACAGATCAGATGTAGTGGAAGGATACATTGTGGCCATTACTTTTTTAGAGCTGTCAAAATGTACTCTATTTATATGAAATGAAGTACAATAAAGCATCGTCTTGTGACGTCACATATCGCACTAAGCGTATCTACAAGAGTGAGTCACACTCTGCCCCTACTTCACGCTAAATTTAATTGTCAATTTTTTTTTTTTAATTCTAGATAATTGCAATGACATTACAGTGTTTATATTTTATCATATTGGGCTAGTATATATTTATTTTAAAGCAATTTTCCTGGGGTTTTCTTTATTTGCTTTGGAATTTATTGATAAGTTATTAAGGATTATTTCATATAATCATTGTATTCATAAAATCAGTGTTCATTTAATTGGGGCTCTAGTCCATATACACCCGGGATATTCTTTTAGTCTTATTCTTGTGAAGCTACATTTTTGTAATTTCTTATAACATTTTTGTGTCGTGTATCATTTAAGGTGAACAATCTTATGCCAGGAGTTTTGAGTACGTTTGTTGCTATTGGCCATTATCACTAAAACATTAGGATCTGAGATATAGTTTCTGTTACCATGACCCAAATTTTTTTCATGCGTTTCATTTTTGAAGCTCTTCCTAACAAACTTGTAAGTAGTCTTACGCCTGCTGTGAACATCATGTTTGCTATTATTTTGATTAAAACAAATTTAATGTTTTGTAACGTTTATGTTAACTTCAGCTTCCCTTTACAGAACATTGATGTGAAAATTCTGCATCGAAACTTACGGTGAATATCCTGAAGCAAATTGTTTCTTAGGAGTTTTCCTCATAAACATCGTTTACAAAAACTAAGGAGGAATGCTGAAGATGTTAATGTACAGTATTTGGCAATGTATTCTTTATTAGTAGATGTGCTTATAGTGTTCTACCTAATTGTTTTGTCTTGCATGTCCAGTTTATTGTAATGTGTTGCAGTGAGCTGTAATCATGTACTCTTGTAAAAACTTTTGGAGTTATGAATTATGTACTACTAGCTGTGCCCGCGGTCCCGCTCGCGTGGACTACAAATATTTGTTTAGGTTATTTTAAAATAAAGTCCGCCCCGCCGGAAACCCTTGCCGACACCGCGGCTCTCCACGTCCGTGTACCGTCAACTGACTCGCGAAAAATTATTTTTTCACAAATTCTTTGATATCTCTGAACGTATAGGTGGGAATTGTATGCTGTATAGAACATTTATTATCTTCGTTAAACAGTTCTAATGACATTTTTTCTTTGATAAATATTAAGTTTTTAATGGGGAAAGAACAGCTTGAATTTTACGTATTAATTCATTGAGAAATTAAATGGTAAAAATGCTTATTAGCATTTCTCTGTTATAGACAGATATACGCTACCATGAAGTTTTTTAGGCCTTTTTATTTTACACAATTCTTTACTACATGATATTGCTCCATCTTTAACGATTTAGATAACGTATTGCAAGAGAGCGCACTGGCGGCAAACTTTTTTCCGACTTGATTCACTGTTATTGTCACTGCTTATTCCTTATGTTACTTTACGGAACAAAATATATACTTAAACCTAGCCAGAAAACATAGCTATGAATTAAAAAAAAAACACATAAATCGGATACATGGTTCTCGAGTGATAAGCGCACTGACAGACAGACAGACGTTGAGTTTTATAACATGTATAGAAGAATGTACAGTGGCTGCAGTAGGTGTGATTTATTTGTTTTAGGTCTTTTATTTGTACATAAGTGAGCAGGAGTTCTGAAAGTAAGTCGGGAGCAGGCCAGGCCGTTAAACAGTAATGCAGACAAGAACACTCCAAACAGCTCTTTTGTCTAATGGACTTTCATAACAGCTTAACTTCCATCAATATTGGGTATGGTAAAAAAGTGTAAATATATCTGTGTGTGTGTGTGTGTGTGTGAGTGAGTGCCTGTGTGTGCATGTACACATGCATGTGGGGGTGCGTGTGCATGCGCATGCACAACATGCTGACGGAAAGTCTTGCAGGCTGGTGCTGGCCCGGCTCGTCCAGCTACCTGGACATGTTCAACCCTGCGGTGCGGCAGTACTACAGCTCTCGCTACCTCCTCGACAACTTCCATGGTACCACGAACGACGTCCACATCTGGAACGACATGAACGAGCCGTCTGTGTTCAGTGGCCCGGAGGTCACCATGAACAAGGACTGTGTGCATTATGGCGGTTGGGAACATCGCGACGTCCACAACGTCAACGGCTTCATGCTGGTGCGTAACATCGCTATAGTACGGCCTTCTTACAATATACCCTTTTATAAGAATTTCCTGAACAATGTTTTCTCCTTTTATACAGTAATATTTGTTAGGTCCCTTCACAAGTATACTCTACTACTAACTCTACACTGTGCAAATCTCTCACCAACTCTCCCTTTCTTATTTTGTGTCAATTTTGTAAAGAAAATTCTTGGGGGTTATTTGAAGGGATAGGCTTCATTATCATAATATTCAAAATTGTTTTGAAATCTCTGAACTCGTCGAAAACTTTGGATAGCATGAAAATACCACATGAAAATGATGGAAACAATAAAATCAAAGAAAATCCTCTGTTTAAAAAGGAATCTAATAAGTTTAAGACAGGTCGGTCAGTGAGATGTTACTAGGGATAGTACGGTCGAATCCAATATTGTTGAACCCCTCCAATTACAGTCAACTCCCGATTTACCAGGGGCAGCTTAATCAGGTTGCGGCTTAACCGTGGAGCCACCAGTTCAGTGAAATATTGAACAGCTGCCGCGAGTCGCGCGCCGCTGCTATTAATAACCCACGCTCACGCTGTTAATTACCTGGCTGCAGTCCAGTGATGCGGTAATGATTTATTATAATATTGAAAGTGTTCTGATACTATATTTACACAGGTTTTAACAGTGATTATATGTGAAACTTGGAAGTATTAGGAATTCAGGGAAATTGTCAGATTGTACATTTTCATTCATAATAATAAAGTATTTCACTATTAAAACTGGCATCTGCTCGTCAAAAAGGCGAGATCTTGTAGTTTACGGTCGCTCGTACATGCAGAGGCTATTTATAAATTAACCATGGCACAGAGTATGATTAGATGACAAAGTATCACGTTAACATAAATAATATTTGCCGCAAGAATAATTCCTATGCAAACAACATGTCACGCGTGGTTTTAGTAAATAAATAACATACATTTCCATTTTGTAGCTGAAGTGGGAGGGGAGTCAACACAAATGAAAACAAAATGGCGAACTGGCTTCAAGAAAGGCTTGTCGATTTCAGGCTGAATCCAAATTATTAGCAAGCAGAAATGCTTCACACGGAAATATGTGAGAATATTTATAGAGCTTGCGGAAAATTTTAATCTCTGTGAATTTGTTTGCGTATTTGCCCTTTACACATGGAAAACGTCTCATTTCTTGGGGACATGTTTTCCGAAGCGAGCCACGCGCACTGGCCGACAGATGGCAGCACGGTCGCCTATTTCGCTACTTTGTCGCATAAGAGTATCTAGCACATCCTTTTAGAAGTGAATTATTTATCTTGTGTCGGCTCAAAACAACTCTGCTTTGAAATATACTACGTCAAATTAATGTAGAAATATTTCAAAAATACTCTGCGATAAATGTCTGGCCTCTTCAATTAACATAAAGCATGCACATGGCGACGTTAGCAGCACGCACTAGCTACGGCCAATGATGAAGACCTAAACGAAGCTCAACTATCGCATACGGTGTTCGGTTTTGTTTAATCACCTACATGTTATTCTAGAACAAAGTTTAATTTGTTACTCTAAGAACAGCTGTTTTGCAACAATATAAAATAAAATACATAGACATTTTATTTACAAACTTCTTGCCCGCATATTTCTCCAATGCCTGTTGTACTAATGTGGGCTGTCAAGATAGCCAACGCGACAGTATGTAGGCCTAAAGTAAATATTTTTTCCCCCCTCGCTTTAACCGTAAAATCGGTTATCCATGAACCTCTAGCCAGTTATTACCTCGGAAAATCGGGAGTTGACTGTAACTGTATTAATGGATCAGAGTATTTGAAGTAGGATTAGAGTAAAAGATTCACCGTAACAGATTGAGGTTAGCTTTCCTGACATCACATTCCAATTACAGGGAAACCTTGATACAACCAATTTTTCAAGGGACCAGGAAAATTAAAAGTTGTGAGCGGGAATATGTTTACAGTTGGTTTTTGTAGGCAAAAAAACAGGTCTGGACTTGGACCAAAAATTAACCGGACATATGGAAATCTTGTTTAGAAGTATGGTTTTCATGTAACAAATGTTTTAACCACTGATAGAAATTTTTTTATACTGTTTTTGCCAGCACGGTGCACAGTTTTTCTTTTTTGTTAGACTAGGCTAACAATTTGACATTTGATATCACTCTTTAAATTTTGTTCACACACTGTTTAAAACTATAAAAAAAATTGTATCTCACAATTATGAACTTTTTTTTCAATTACGTTGTTTAAACGGACAGAATTTCGTAAACCGTAAAAAATAAAAAAAAATAAAAATTTGCCACACAATGATTTAAAAAGCAGTTGCAGCCTGCAGCAATATANTTATGAACTTTTTTTTCAATTACGTTGTTTAAACGGACAGAATTTCGTAAACCGTAAAAAATAAAAAAAAATAAAAAATTGCCACACAATGATTTAAAAAGCAGTTGCAGCCTGCAGCAATATAAAAAAAAAATATGGGTTTTACGGAATATACTCTATCGTCTCTAACACGTTTTCTGACTTTGATTATTACGATTGTGGGTCGATTGCACCTCGCCACTAAAGCAAATCTGTGCCTCCAATCGGCGAAATACAAGTCCTGACCACTGTGGACGATATTGATATCTCCCTGCAAAAACCCGCTCTGCTTGTCTGTAATTCTGGCAACATTCTTCGAGCACTATAAGCATATCAAATGCTTTTTTGTTATAATATGCCATAACTGCATGAGTAACATAAACAAATCAAGAACCATGCTAGAAATCTTTCACAGTGCCCGTACTACCACAATGCCTCTTGTTCGACACGAGGATTGGCAGAAACAGAGAAGAAATGCAAGTAATGCTATCTTGCGTCAACAGTTCTCGCTTGCCTCACGTGGGCTGCTTGGCGTGGTTGCGGTACATCGGGTGTGCCAGAGAGTATTTTGGGAAGCTTATAGAGACCTGTGTTTAAGTCAGTGTCACACTATGTGCTATTTGATGCTTTAAGTAAACATACAAAACAATAGGAAAATTAATTCCACATAAATTCTTTAAAATTGGAGAGTAAAAACAGCACTCTAAAATAAGTCAGTAATATATTTTGAATCTTAGGTCAGGGCAACTTGAGTTATTTATGTTCTAAACTTAACAAATAAAAAATTAAGTCTACAAGGTTGTGTATCACATTTCTCAGTATAATGCAACTTTGTTCATGTTCAGAAAATTAGAAATAGTTAGTACATATATTTTTTAATTCAGCACTCTCTTATTTTACTGAGAGTAAAATTAAAGCACTGCCAGTTCCCGGGTTATGAATGTCAGACTTGCGTTTCTTTAAAGGATTTTAAATACTGAAAAGACAAGGTGAAGCTGAAGAGTGGTGACCTGCAAGACAGGTTGGAGATGATTGTCTCTTACAGAGCCGGTCAGAGCAGGCCACGGTGGACTAGGAGCAGCATCTCACAGCGAGGTGGCATTCTCCAGAGAATGGCAGTCGGTCAGTTTAGTTCTTGGAATAAGAACACTAACTGCTGGCTCAGAAGAGCAGCAGTTGAGTCTGTCTTACTCCAACGTCACCACCCTATGATCCTCTGGTCTTATGACCAAACATAAATTTAAATATAGGTCTCAATATCTGCTAAAAAAAATTCGGTTCAGGTGGGTTAAAAACACTCTGAGATCAAACTAATTATTCCCTACACCCAATTTGGATTTAAAGTTGGCCATTCAACCACTCGCGCACTTTCCAATTTTGTCACTGCCACATCCTTAAGTTAAATACAGGGGGGGGGGGAAACAGCAATTTTTGTACATGTACCAAAAGCCTTCGACAAATTATGGATCCCGGGTCTAATTCAAAATCTCATCAATTATAAATTCCCAGATTGCTATAGTCACCTACTTAGCAGTTATTTCACCAACAGAGAATTTTATGTAGCAATAGAAAATTCTGATTCTTTAACCAGTCCACTTTCTGCAGGCATGCCACGGGGATCCACCTAGTCGCTATTTCTATATAATATCCATACAGCAAATATCCCCAGCTCATATGCAAAAGTAGAAATGTACGCCGATGACACCATAATATATGTCGGAGGTAAATATCTGCCATATGCATATTTACATACACAACTGCAGATGAACGAACTGGGTCAGTGGCACGAGCACTGGAAAATTAAAATTGATGTGGAAAAATCACAGGCCCTGTTAAGAACACTATGTATTAAAATCTTGCAAGTANGCACTGGAAAATTAAAATTGATGTGGAAAAATCACAGGCCCTGTTAAGAACACTATGTATTAAAATCTTGCAAGTAAAGGCCTTTTAAATATAATGGTGTTGAAGAGTCCATACAGTAGAACGGCCAAGTACAAATTATAACTGTAGACAACAAACTCCATTGGCTTACTCATATAACTGTCAAAAATGCTGCAACTGGAAAAATTATACAACTTTATCATTTATTTAAAAAAAAAACCTATGCTCCGCACTAGATCAAAGCTTATGCCGTCATAGTCTAGGGAAATGCAGCTAAATTCTTAATTAACCAACTGCAAGTAGTTCAGAATAGTTATAGGTAATGCANTTCATAGTCTAGGGAAATGCAGCTAAATTCTTAATTAACCAACTGCAAGTAGTTCAGAATAGTTATAGGTAATGCAAGTAGATTCACTCAAACAGCTGACTTGTGTAACGAACTGAAACTTTCATATATAGCAAAACAAAATAATTCCTAAAACAACATTTTTATGATAAATTAGCCACACATAATAATCCTGTTAATAGAAGGTTAGGAAATTACTCTCCAGATGTTAATATAAGAGTTAAACAACCTAAAATGCCCTGTTTACTTCTTTAAAACTTAAATAAAATTACTGCTGAGTGCCAGCACCAAAACACCTTTTATTACAATTATATACCAATCTGCAGACTCACAAAATCAACTTTTCTAATATCTACTTTATTATTACTATTTTTATTCACAATTCTAAGCATTTCCCCTTAAATCAAAGTAAAATCAATGGTTTAGAGCAAAATTCAACTCAGAAAATGCATATATTGTATGATTTCAGCAGGGCCCACTGTGGTTGGTCGACCTATGTGCCGGGGGTGGGGTCACGATTTTTCCACTTAGAGATGGGAGCGCTGTCTACTTTCTTATGTAAAACACTTGTAAAAATTTTAATTTTCAAGTTTTTTTTTTTTACAAGAAACCATTTTATATTCTCATTTTATCAATTGAAATTAACTTAATATTAAAATGCTGTTTATGTTTCACTATTTAAAATACGCTGCCAAATTTAAGTTTCCGACTGTATTAGGACTCGGGTACAACACTGTGCCTCAGAATATTGTGAAACCTGATGGATTTTGATTTACTTACTAGTAAATAACTTATGAAGTATTATAACTCAAGTTTTTATAATCACCATCACCTCATTTCACTGCAGACAACGCCTTACTCAGACCTTCGCAAATTAAGTTCACAGGCTGAACTTTGGCTTAGAATCCACTTGTATTACATAACAGACTGGTGGGGTCTAACAAATTCTCGTACAGTCTATAACTAAACCGGCTTTTTCAAAATTTGATGTT
Source organism: Clitarchus hookeri (assembly GCA_002778355.1). NCBI lineage: Eukaryota > Metazoa > Arthropoda > Insecta > Phasmatodea > Phasmatidae > Clitarchus > Clitarchus hookeri. Next base: position 202,914 of record NQII01000483.1, on the reverse strand, counting down.
AAAAATTGGACATTACAAGGCAGCGGCATCACTGCTGCCTCCTCCCACATTACCTGTGCAGACAGGGAGCAGAGGGGCGGAACTCCGTGGGTACCAGGGCTGTATCTTGAGGTTCAGTTGCAGGACATTGCTCTGCCTGACCATGCACCGACTTCTAGCTTAGCAGAATGTCACTATGCCAGACACAATCAGACATTTATTTCGTCAATCAGCTATCGCAGCTCTAGGCCAGAACGCCATGCTGCCCGTCTCTCACTCCCAGTGCCTCCACGTCTTCCAAGACTATGCGTCACCCTGGTTGGCATCCTAGGATTGGCCCTTTAGGCCCTAGTTAGGGTACAGGCTGGTTATGTGAGTGTACTGTTCCGGCAATAAACAGCAACGCAGCTAACTATTCTTTGTCTACCTGCTCCCGCTATTTCTTGTTTCATCAAATGAACCTCGGACACTCTTGCAGGAGTAGGCACGAGCCATCGGACAGCTCAACTATAGGAAGTCGCAGCCTACGCTACATGCTACTGTGGCACGTCCTTCGTACTCTCTCACCACTACCTCCCACATCACCAAAGAAACCAGTTACATTTAACAGGCCCTCAGCCACTGACCAGGTGGTTTGCCGCATAGACCAACCATCAACCCACTAGGGTTAAAACTAGGCCAGCTCTCACTAGCGCTCTTTCTTGTGCCCAGCGAAAGGCAGTAGTACCACTCCCAGCAGTAACCCCGTCAGGTAGTCAACGCCTGCTTCCTGGCCGTATGGGAGGCTCTGATGTCGACCAATGCTAAGAACACCCATTAGTTGGGGCATCAACCATACCACTATCGTTTCTGCATTAATGCCATACCTGGCTGGCATCTGCTCAGACACTTTCTCTCCCTGAGAGTAGAGAAACAGGTACACACTTTACAGAGTTAGTTAGCATGTTGCTTATGTTGTTCCCTTCCATGATAGCGACGTCACTCAGCTATGCGTAGTGTTCAGTGCTGAGGCCTTCCTGGCCAGAGCAGTAGTCCTCTTGGCTGCCTTCTGCCGCCCCACGCGGTGGCATGCAGTAGGTGCAGGGATACTGTGCAAGGTGGAAGGGAGGGGGAGGTTCTGGGTTGCCTCCTAGAAAGCCATAATCTCTCATGGTGCAGTGTCTAGCTGCTTGTGTCACGTTATCAGGTATGGTGACGTTATCTTAGCGAAGGGGTTTACACTCTCCTTCTTGATGGTGGGATTACTGTCTGTCACACCCCAGTCCCCAGAACAAAAATGAATGTTGCTATCTTCCAACCTGAAGGCCATTTTGGGGGGGGGGGGTAGCATCATTGCTGTACCCAAATGTATAGTTGATATGTTGGCAACACAGGATGTAATAGCGAAGCAGGCTAGTGGAAAGAATGTGAGCTGGTTGCAAAAGAACACACTGCCACTGCGATGGTTGTTTACTGGACTAGCCAACAAACAACACTCACACCCAGCCTGTATGCTGACCCGAGCATAAAGTGCCGGACCGAGGTTGCCAAGGATATAGAGAGTGTGGCTGTCACAGTTGCCGGGCGAGGGGGCGAGTACTGGTGCATTGAGGGTAGAGAGTAGCAGCAGGCCAGCTACCCTTGCAATGTGGGAACATAATGACATGCGAGGCCTAGCAGATCTTGCCGGACCTGTGGCGGAGGCCATAGTGCAATACAGACATGGCCCATGGTGCGTCAACGTTGTGCCCATTAGTGAGTGATGGATGCCTCGGTGATCAAGAATTTTGTTTCAGATTTATTTCTTAAAAAATTATGTTATGCCGTTTATTATTTTCTTTTTAATTTTGTGGGATTATATGTAAATATTAAACCTTCATCACTGCTAAGTTAAATTTTATGTGTTTATTGAAAAAATGTTTGTGTGAGAGTTTTAAATACGAGCTATGTTTGTAGGGACTAAGTACTAATTGGGGTTGTGCAAGTGTGTACTTCGTAAATTAAAATGAAATGTACTATTGAATTTTACAAAATTAAAACAAATATAAAAAATTCCTTAAAAGTTTGGTTGTAATGAATGTTTAATGAAAATGGTATGATTTTATCCAGTTATTAGTAATATATCGTCTCACATTGTGGAACATCATCTTATATCTGTTGAACCTGCAAATATACAGGTCATTACAACTTGTGTAACTAAGTTTCTTACCAAGGTTGGAAGTAATGTTTTATTTTTCTATATTAGTTCCAGTGTACCTAATATTTTCACTACCTTACCGCAGAGACCTACTCAAGGGTTATTTCCAGTAAAAACTGATTAGAAATGCTATAAAATAAGAACGCAACCTACGTGAGTGGGAAGTGCTGGCTGCTCACTGCCGCTCCTGTGGGCAGCAGTTTGTACCAGTCGCTGTGCTGCACTTCACATATGACTGGCTCTTACGGCGAAACCTCTTCAACACAAACTTCAAGGGACCTGTACTTTTACAGTTTGTAATAATGACGTTTGTATTAACAGTTGTTTGTGATAATTATGGAAACTCCCAAAAAACCAAAAAATTGTACAGTTGACTTTGTGATTCAGCATATGGGAAGACATTCTTATCACCAGCATGACGTCTTTTTACCAGTGGACTTGACATTACATTGCAAACAAAGTAAGAAATTTTTTTTACTACCCATACTAACAACATTAAATTATCTGCTTCCAAGGGGAAAGAAGGCAACTTTTTACTAATGAGAATTTTGTATTAAATAGATTTTTATTAGCAAGAGACAACCATGTTGTTTTGGTGTTTTGCAGAACATGGCATCGTACGAGGGGCTCTTTGCGCGGTCCAATGGGAAGCTGCGGCCATTCCTGCTTACGCGAGCGTTCTTTGTGGGGTCGCACCGCTACACATCGGTGTGGACGGGCGACAACACAGCTGAATGGGGCCACCTCAAGATCTCCATCCCCATGTGCCTGTCGCTGTCTATAGCGGGCTTCTCTTTCTGCGGTGCTGACGTGGGCGGCTTCTTTAAGAACCCCGACCCAGAGCTGTTTGTCCGGTGGTACCAGGTAAGTGCAGGCGCAGGCCTCTGTCGGACTTGCTTCTGTTGATTGTTCGTATTTTGTTACCTTATAAGTAAACCTCATATTCCATTTTGGGTTGTTTGTAGGTTTTTGCACCATTATAACACAAAAAAAAATCAACTCTTTGGCAACAAAAAGCTTGTATATCCAAGAATGTTTAGAAATAACCTACAAATAAAAAACTCTTACCTCCACTATGAGGTTTTAAACAGAAAACAATTTTTTACCAATAACAATTTGATTTTGAACACAAAATAATTGCCTTCATAATCAAGGTGTGTGTTTTAGCCAAGAAAGGCTTATGAGATCACTTTCCTGTCTGTCTCTCTCACGCGAGCGCATGCATGTGTGTTTGGGGGGGCGTGTGCATCCTCGCCAGACACTTTTTAAAAATTGTGGCCATTTAAAAATTTAGTGACATATATATATATATATATATCACTAAATTTTTAAATGGCCACAATTATGTCAGCATAGAAAATTTGGTTAAAATTGGTAGAACGGTTATCAATATATATTGATAACCATTCTACCAATTTAAACCAAATTTTCTATGCTGACATCACCAGTTATAAGTATTGAATTTAAAGGTGAATATTGTTATTGGTCCACCATTTTGGAAGATAGCTGCCTATGAAAAAATATAACTTTTACCGTATATCTCAAAAATTATTCAACCAATTTTTGCCAAATTTGGCACGTAAGTAGTACTATGATAAGCCAGGTAAATGTACTCAAACTCATAAGGTTGACTTGAAACTGTGGAATAGAGTGTTTACAGACATTTCATAGATTCATAGAAAAGGTAACAACATATAAGTCAGCGTCTAGTAGCATCAGTTCAAGCGTAGGAGCAACCTGCTACATTATCAAGTCTGTCTCCGGAGACGGTGGGCGAGTTGAGAGCCAGCCAGACATCTCAGCGCCTTGAGATCTAGGCTCTTCTGGGGCACTGCAAACTGCAATGCATAGCTGTCGAGGTAGTTGCAGCAGACGAAACTAACAGGGGAACAGCCTCCTTATCCGGCAGTCTCGCACGGCACCCAGGCAGTTGGCATCATTGAAGCGAGGCTCTGTCTGAGGGCAGGAACAGGTCATTAACAGGAAATTAGAAAAGGGAAAAACAAGAAAACCAAAGTAAGAAGGATAGGGGTATAACGTGCGTTAATAAAAATTCTTACAAGGATAACAGTTGAGCCAAAAAATATACAAACAATAAGTAATCAATTATGTGGCACAAAGGCATTTAACTGAGAGACATGAGCTTTACGAAAAGAGGGAATAGAGCTTGGCCAAACAAGACTTACAGTATTAGTGCCAAGAAACTTATGGATTTTAAATGGCCCACAAAATTTTGGAACTAGTTTCTCTGTCACATCTTTCCCTAAGTCTGCTAAAACATAATCCTTACACATCACCAGGTGTCCTACTTTGTACATTAATGGCAATCTACCCTGGTCCATTTTGGCAATAACCTGCTGCTTTGTAGGCAAACCCGTAAGGACGAATTGAATGGTGAAAACTACATTGCCTAACTTCTGCTGTAAACGGGAGGAAACAAAGGTAACTTCAGAATATCAAATGGGAAGATAGTACAAAATTAGTATCGTTGAATAGCGCTCAAAAACTGAACATGTTTTGTCTGGAAAGTCTGTTAGTATGCGCCTCTGATTTTATGATATAAAAAATCTCCCTGGCACTGATGAGAGAATGTGCATAAAACTAAAGGCTAGTCACGGTAAAGTGAGCACTTCTCAGGCCCTAGTTACTTTTTCCGTTCAGAACATCTTTAATCCTTTAACCACCTTTTAAAATAAATATTGCCATGTAAGTAATAAACACAGTGTATATTTTTCACCAGACTCTAAAGTTAACATCTTAGACTACAATATAATATATTTATTGACTATTATTCCAAATGAGAGGGCTTTCGAAAGTGCTCACTTTACCGTGAATAGCCTACACCTTCTTAGTGTCGTAGTGAGGGAACAAACTTTTGCTTACACTTCTAATTCAAAATAAACATAATTTGTGCAATTTGATTTTAAAATTAGAAATAATCATTTTGTTTAGCAATTATTACAAATAACCTGTTTAAATATTGTCTGCTTACTGTAATAGATGTTTGAAATGTTTTCCGTCTTGTTTCAAGCACATTCATACCTGTCTTCGTGCACTTTGGGCACACTGAAGTGTCTCTGCAGCTTGCAGCGACGGACATGCTACCCTATTACGTCTTTCATTTCATTTCTCGTTGTAGGACACTGTTGATACACAGTGTCTTTGGTGAGTCCCCAAAAAAAATATTCATAGGGAGTTAAGTCTGGCGACTGTGGTGGCCAAGTCACTGGTCCCCTCCCCCTCTCCCGATCCATCGACCAGGAAAATTTTATTTAAAGTGCACCTGGGCATCCATCTTGTTGCAGCCACGTAAACAACCGTGTCGCTAGTGGAACATGTTCTAGCAATTCTGTCAGTGCATGTTGCAGAAATTCAGTGTACCGTTCACCATTTAATTGTTTATCAAGGTCCGATAACTTGATCATGGATAAGTCCACACCAGGTAGTTAGTCTGGTTGTCTTGCTGACGTAACCAATGAGAGTTTTATGCTGACCAGTATTGAGCATTGTGAATATTTACATCCTCATTAGATTTGAAAGTGGCCTCGTCAACCTACAGCAGGGATCGGCAACGTGAGGCCCGCGGGCCGCATGCGGCCCGCCGGCCGGTTTTATGCGGCCCGCGACAAAAAGGTTTGATTTAATTAAAGAATTATTATTACAAATACTAATAAGTTGTAAAAAATTTGAGTTGAGTTGTGAACTATTAATTGATAACACAAAAAGGTTTCTGGTGTATGCGAATACTACGTCAGTGTCTGTCGAGTGCATTCGGACTGTCTCGGTCATTGTCGGAGTGCGTCGCCTCCCCGAGTGATCGAGAGTGAAGGCGTTCGTTCTGACGAAAGTTTGAATTTCCCTCTCAACGGTTCGCGAGGGTAGTTCACATGTTGCCGCGCCGTGGCGTGGCAGGTCAATTTTTTACAACACTGTGGAAGGGTTCGTGTTCGTTGTGTCAGTAGTCACCATTACAAGCTGTTGTTTGTTGCAATTATGGTTAGTTCTAGTAAAAAGCGTAAAGTAGGTGACGAGTGTCGCGTTTTCCAAGAACGTTGGACGGTTGCTTATTTGTTCGTTGAAGTTCGGCAGAAACCGGTGTGTTTAGTGTGCGATGAGTCAATCGGTGTAATGAAAGAGTTCAACTTGAAACGACACTATGAAACCAAACATGCTACAAAATCCAACTCTTTTCAAGGACAAGTTCGGAGTGATAAAGTTTCTAATTTAAAGCAAAATCTCAAGAACCAGCAGTTTTCATTCAAAAAGCCTACTGTTGAGACTGAAGCTTGTGTTAAGGTAAGCTTCATAGTAGCTGAAAAGATTGCAAAAAAGTCAAAACCTTTTTCAGACGGAGAATTTGTCAAAGAGTGCCTGGGGTCTGCCGCTGAAATTCTGTGTCCATCACAGAGAAATTTGTTTTCTAAAGTAAGCCTTTCTGCAACAACTATTTTGAGACGTATTGATGATATGGCAGATGATATCAATGATTCTATTAAGGATGAAGCGTCTGCATTTGTATTTTATTCAATTGCTATTGATGAGAGTACTGACATCACCGACACTGCACAACTGGCTGTTTTTGTTCGGGGAATCAATGATAATTTCAATATTACTGAAGAGTTGTTAAGCCTACATCCGATGCAAGGCACCACTAAAGGAACTGATTTGTTTCAAAGTTTAATGAATGTGCTTGATAAGTTTAACCTTAATCTAAAAAATCTGGTAGGAATTGCCACTGATGGTTGTCCATCAATGGTAGGCAAAAACAAAGGAGTAGTTACTTTGGTTCAGGAAAGAAAAGGGGACGATGTTTTGATGAACTATCACTGTATTATACACCAACAAAGCTTGTGTGCCAAGAAGGTAGGCTTCGAAAATGTGATGGACATCGTTGTTAGAACAGTAAATTTCATTAGATCTCACGGGCTCAAACATCGGCAATTTCAATCCTTTCTGGCTGAAATGGATGCAGATTACGGAGACATACCTTACTTTTGTGACGTTCGTTGGCTTTCTCGAGGAGAAATGTTAAAGAGGGTATTTGAACTGAGAGATGCTATAAAGGCCTTTATGCACGACAAAGAAAAGTCAGTCAATGAATTCAACAACCCTTCATGGGTAAGTGATTTGGCATTTTGCGCAGACATCACAATGCATTTGAATATATTAAACAAAAAATTGCAACATCCTGACAACTTCATTCACAACCTCTTTGACTGTATCAAATCATTTGAGTGCAAGCTTGATCTGTGGCAAGATCAACTCATGGACTACAATTTCACTCATTTTGAGAAATTGTCAGAATGTGATGGTTTTGACATGAGCAAGTATGTCACAGCTTTAGTGGAACTAAAAGATGAATTTAACTCCAGGTTCTTGGACTTTAGGAAAAGTGAAAAGTTAATTGACTTGTTTTCCCGGCCTTTTAGTGTAAAGGTCAGTGATGTGCCAGGAAACCTTCAAATGGAACTGACAGACTTACAGTGCAACTCAGACTTAAAGGAAAAGTTCAACTTGGGACTAACTGAATTCTATTCTAAGTATATTGACAAAGACAACTTTCCCAATATCAGGTTAAACGCCCTTAAAATGATGTCTCTCTTTGCCAGCACATATGTTTGCGAACAGTTGTTTTCAAAAATGAATTTTGTCAAGAATAAAACCAGAAGTAGATTGACTAACGTTCATCTGGAAAATTCAATCAAAGTATCAACTTCGAAAATCAGACCAGATATTGACAAGCTTGTGAAGAGGATGCAATACCAAACTTCCCATTAAATTCTCTCGAAAACTATTATTGTATTTTTAATGCAATTTCGAACTTCATTTATACTCAAACTGTATTTCAATTTACAAAAAAACTAAATTTATAATCGTGTACCTTATAAACGAAATGTTTTGTGTGAAATAAACAAATTTAAATTCAATATGTGTTTTTCTGCTTATATCACACCTTGTTCGTATGTTTATGGGTATGATAAACCATGCGGCCCCCAAGACGTAACACAAATCTGATGTGGCCCTTTAAGGTAGAAAGGTTGCTGACCCCTGGCCTACAGTATGTTTGGGCAGTCCAGATTTTTATTTAAAAACCAGTTGCAGAAGGTGATTCTGTCTAAACCATCTTCGCTTAATTCCTGATGGACATTGATGTGGTAGGGATGTAAACCACGGTCGTGTATGATTCTCTAGATGGTACTTTTGTTCACTCCGGAATCCCGTGCAATGTTTCGAGTAGAAAGATGTGTGTCCAGATTTATTGCATCAAGAATATCTGCACTTCTATCGTCTCTAACACGTTTTCTGACTTTGATTATTACGATTGTGGGTCGGTTGCACGTCGCCACTAAAGCAAATCTGTGCCTCCAATCGGCGAAAAACAAGTCCTGACCACTGTGCACGATGTTGATATCTCCCTGCAAAAACCCGCTCTGCTTGTCGGTAATTCTGGCAACATTCTTCCAGCACTATAAGCATATCAAATGCTTTTTTTGTTATAATATGCCATAACTGCATGAATAACATAAACAATTTAAAAACCATGCTAGAAATCTTGCACAGTGCCCGTACCACACAATGCCTCTTGGTCGACATGAGGATTGGCAGAAACAGAGAAGAAATGCAAGTAATGCTATCTCGCGTCAACAGTTCTCGCTTGCCTCATGTGGGCTGCTTGGCGTGGTTGCGGTACATCGGGTGTGCCAGAGAGTATTTCAATATTATCAAAACAGCAAAACAAACTGAAAAACTTTCCAGACGAAAGATGTTTAGTTTTGCAAGCTCTATTCAAAGATACTAATTTTGTACTGTGTTCCCATTTAAAATTCTGAAGTTACCTTCGTTTCCTCCATTTGAACTTAAGCACTGACAAAGAAACACAAAACACGTCTGATCACTAAGCACGCTTACTGACAACTGAGGCCACTGGCAGGCCGAGAGAAAACGTAGAGGATGACCTCTATACGTGAACTTCACCTAGTGGACTCGCCCTCTCGGGTCGTCAAGGTCAGTGATCAGAGAATGTACGTACTACATAATTTTCAACCTTCGAACTGTAAGGCCTACTGTATTTTCCTTGCTGTTGGCTTAGATAAAAAATTTAAAATTTCTGGTCGCGGATAATCTGCTCGCGGATAATGGGGTCTTTACTATACTCATGATACCCATTTTACTCACTCAGCAGTACAAATTAACTAAAGAATCAAATCAATCTCTCCGAGGTAAAACATAGAACAACTTTGGTTCATTGATAATAGCCATAATTAGGATAATCAAAGAATGGATAATTGAATTGTCTCAACACTACAATTTACTACATAACTGACATATGACGGCTAGTGGCTGAGGAGCGCGTCTACGTGTGCAGTGGTGCACGTCCAGTTGTCGGCTGCTATGGCAGGTAAGTATAGGCTGTTCACGACAACGTGAGCCTTTTTAAAAATCAACCTCAGATAAATGTGATTGCCCCTACCTGCACCTATTTTAATGGGCGCACTGAATGGCTTACGGCCAGTGAGGTTGGTGATGATGGAGGGAAAGTAGTTACATTACTTGACGTGAATTTAATTAAGTTTCTGATAAATGTTTGTGGATACTGAAATTGCTTCTTTTATTTTCCTTTTTTTTAAGGTGTAAAATTGTAATAATAAACAAATTTGTGAAATATTTACTTCTTCAATTATTTCACAGTTTTACTCAACTGATTATTGTATTGAGGGGTACGAAACTTAGATTATCAATTGCTTGAATATTTTGCAGTAAAAATTAGAAACTTAACAGAATTAGGGTTAAATAGTAGTACTTTTTTTTGTTGGTGTAGATGTTTGTTGTGGAACACAAGCGTGGTAAGGGGAATTTTGACATCTTTCATGGCACTGAATGTTGCAGTGCCTGCCAAGCTGAGTTGTGCATTGTGCCATTTGATTCTGAGCTTTTTAAAACTCGAGGTTATGTAAAGATAGTTATGAAGACTGGAGGTATGGGTTAAGTAATGATTANTTATCAATTGCTTGAATATTTTGCAGTAAAAATTAGAAACTTAACAGAATTAGGGTTAAATAGTAGTACTTTTTTTGTTGGTGTAGATGTTTGTTGTGGAACACAAGCGTGGTAAGGGGAATTTTGACATCTTTCATGGCACTGAATGTTGCAGTGCCTGCCAAGCTGAGTTGTGCATTGTGCCATTTCATTCTGAGCTTTTTAAAACTCGAGGTTATGTAAAGATAGTTATGAAGACTGGAGGTATGGGTTAAGTAATGATTANCATTCTGAGCTTTTTAAAACTCGAGGTTATGTAAAGATAGTTATGAAGACTGGAGGTATGGGTTAAGTAATGATTAAATGTTGTATTTATCATAAACAAATGTGGCAAGTCCCTGAATTTGTTCTGCCTTGGGATTTGTCAGAATTATAAACTGCGCGTTGTTGCAGGCGGGGGCGTTCCAGCCGTTCTTCAGGACGCATGCGCACATAGACACGAAGCGGCGGGAGCCATGGCTGTTTGACGAAACCACCATGTCGCTGATCAGGGATGCGATCCGCAGGAGATACTCCATCATGCCCTATATGTACACGCTGTTTTACCAGCTGGAGAAGTTTGGCACACCGGTGATGCTGCCCCTGTGGGCGGAGTTCCCTGCAGAAGCTCCTACCTTCGATATGGACGACCAGTACCTGCTAGGTGAGTGGCCCCATACTCTAGCACCTTGGTGGCTCTTTTCCAGAGAGTCAATGGAAGATTGCAGAGTGATAATGCTAGCTGTGCTAAACCAGAGTCCCAACATTAAGCTGCTTTTTTGCCAATACGACTATCATAAACGATGTGGATAGGATTTGAGGTTAGAGCACTGTTTAGTTAACAAGTGCTGTGAGATTTTTGGTATACTTCCTCCTACTAATATGTAAAACAGTTTGATTTAATTCAATTTGGCTAAAGTATTTTATTTACATAAAAATGCTTGTCTTTAGGAAATTAAGTGTAGACGAGCATGTCCGTCACTTACCGACAGTTGTACGGCTGTGGGCTAGGCCAATGTCGACTTGTTGGGTAAATGCGCAGAAGACGAAAAATCGTTGTACCTCATATTTAGCCAATGCACAAAATTGTATGCATGTAGATGAACAGTGCGCATGATATCCGGAAGCTCGGGTCACGTCACAAGGTTACGAAAGGTGAAGAATGGTGTAGAGGCAGGCTGAGAGTTATGTCACTTTCAATTATCAACTCTGATGATCTAGAGTAGACAACTTTGACACTCATCCTTAACAAAACTGCCAACACAACACTCCATTGTCACGAGGACAGGCAACGAGAGACTGAAGCTCCAGGCAGGATGTGCTTATCTGCATGATGCAATCTCATGAGACAGTTGCATCATCTTCAGACTTTAGGACCCGAAGAGTGGATACCGTTATATGTCATAATATCACTTAAAACATCTCCTCCTGAATTTTGCCTTTGATTTAAACTGTCTATAGTTTTCAAATTACAATACAGTAGGTAAGCATTTATTTATTTTTATTTGTTTATGTAGTTGCAAAATTGTGAATTTTTGAACTTATTTTTTGTTGCACTGTCTAAACAGTGTATTGACACTTAGTACCTCTTGTCACCCTAATGTATGTGACATTCTGATGTGGGATTATATAACGCACAACACATTAAATGTAAAAATCAAGTTTTTTTGGTTTTGTCAAAGGTTTGTGTATTTAAGAGAGGTGAAAATAACAGAATGGTACAACTTGTGCCCTGTAGCTATTCATCAGAAGGATCTTTAATAAATAAACTCACATTTTCATTTCATCCCCCACACAAATTTTTTTGGCTTCAAAACCAGCAAATTTTAATATTTTTTTTTTCTCCCCAAGTTGGAGACTATTTTTTTCAAGGAAGGAAGTCTTCAACCCAGATAACTTTGGTGTTGGACTGTTCTACATGTAAACACTAACGACACAAGAGATCAAATCTCTAAATGCAGTTTTGGTGAGGCAGGGTGGTGTATAAAGTGGAGTAAAACAGTCATCTGAATGCTGAAAGCAGATGGCCGCCATCTTGAAAATACAAATTTTATGATATTAATATACAGTGTAATTAGAGGTGAGCCGATATGGGTTTTGAGCCTTTTCCGATATTGCCGATACCAATACCGATACTGCCTTGACAAGGAAAATATTGTAATAACGTTCATTCAAAAAATAAAAACTTAATTTTTAAACATTTACCTAAATAAAATTCTAATTGTGTTAGTTTTTATTGTTTCAGTGATAGGCCTAACTATTACAATAAATATAAATCTAGGAACCACATATTNAAAAATAACATTATTGCAAGTTTCAAAAAATAAAAACTTAATTTTTAAACATTTACCTAAATAAAATTGTAATTGTGTTAGTTTTTATTGTTTCAGTGATAGGCCTAACTATTACAATAAATATAAATCTAGGAACCACATATTAAGCTTAAGCATATTTATAAGACAAAAATAACCTCCAAAAGCATGTCATTAAGCAATGAAACTCTTAAAAATAACATAACACTTTAAATGGTGCGTACATTCAATGTGCCTTTTTAAGTTTGTGGTACTATAGGACCTTGATGATGTACCGCCTCTCGAAACCAAACATTTGCAAATATTGTAAACAGTTTTGCATTCTTGCGTGGTGCTTACGGTACAAAGAAATTCCACAAATCACTTTTCCTTCCAGCCACATCATTTGTTTATTGCTGGCGCACGTAAATAATTTCACCACGTTCGTACCCTAACCTAACACTGTCATGTTACTACAGCAACAGCAAACAAACCAACAAAACAAACAAAAAATATGCAAACTGTCGGAATGGCATCGCTAGGCGGCAGTAATGTGCAGCATGTAACCAACGTTACAAGATTACATAAGTTTTTTTTTTATGTGTCGCCGTGTTCACGGTTTGTCGTGAAACAATTAAGACAAAATATTTTTGGAGGTAATCGTAAATATTAATTATTGTTAATATTATACGTGTTAGGCTGATTAAATGTTAGGTTTTGTTTATGCTGCAAGCTTGCCTCCATAGATAAAATTCAGTAAATGCAAATGGTGGCTACTATTGTTTTGTTGTATACATTGTAACGTGGCCGCGGCTCGTTAAGCCATATTTATAATATTGCAGCCCCACAGTTGGTCACCATTTTGTAACGTTCGGCCGTTTACACTCTGCCGAATGTTACCTTGTCCACGGCTTGCTCAAGGTAGATCACGAGACTCAGTAAATGGACGCAGATTAATTAAGAAAGAAGTTCCAGAGTATTTTGTTAGATATGTTTATTTAACTATTTAAGTTTCACAGTTCACAAACGAATTGCCGGTATACAGAGTACGAACCTCTCACAGATAAATATAAAAGTACAGACCAGCGCCACAGTCGTTTACAGAATATTAATGTCTCAAAACTTTCATCGAAATAAATATAAAATGCGGCAACCTCCCACACTGGCAGAGAAATAAAATAAAGTCTAGTGGCTGATGTGCGGTTATTCTCACACACGACGCGACCTAGACCAGCATTGTATGGTGCTTCTGACGACTGTACTGACCTGCCCTCATGGGCGACTGACCCGAAGTAACTGCTTCCTACGACTGACGAAACTGCTCTAAGTAAAGTGTCCTGAAGTGACGCCTCTAACAGCCCTTGCCGCTGACTTACTCTGAAGCACTGCTTGAAGGGCGACAGACAGACGTGTATTTTGTTCTGCCTCTCGCCCCCCTCTCCTGAGATAAGGGCATGGCATCCGGCATCTGCCAGCAGCGTCATCCAAAACTGCGCTGTGTCCCGCTCTCAACACGTTATCGAAATCGAAACTGCGACGTAGTAACTAAAACTTTTGACACCGTCAACATCCAGATAAACACACTTCTCGTACAACAAAATAGCGCCGGAGGAACTAAAACTTGTAGACGCATTCAACATACAGATAACGAACTTCTCGTATAAAATTTGTACGACGCAGCCGGAAAGTTTCGAAATAATGCTGACGCTTACCAAAACTCCAACTTTCGAAACGAGACTGTAAACGGACTCCTGATAAAACGTAAACAGCAGATGTCCGCCCGATAACCTACAAAAGCACACGTCTGCCGGATAAACTATCACAGGAAACGAGCCACCACGGCTTTAAACTTCAAACCTGATAAAAATATTATGAAGCTTTCCAAAGCTTAAGAAAAACAAAAGAATTTTACACCCGTGTCCCGAAAAATTAAGACTACTGCGTCATTACAACATGTTTCGTAAACAATCATGCAAAACATGCCTAATTTTGCTTTGAAAATAAACACAGCCAGTTAGGTACTTTTGTAAAAACCAATTTTAAAATAGTAATTATTTTTAATAAAACCAAATAGTGAGCAAAGCACTCCAATTATGGCAAGTTGAAAACAGCATCATCTTAGATTCTTAGGGCAAAATATCGGTTATAATATCGGCGATTTAAAAATGAATTGCGCACAATTCCGATAATTACGATATCGGCCGGTTTTGATATATCGGTACCGGTATCGGCTCAGTCCTAAGTGTAATAGTATCTTATGTAGATTTTTAAGTGACACTAAAAACTGTACAATAGAAGACATATTAAAAACGTTACGACTAGTTGTATAAACCTCCTAAATCTGTGAAATTTGCCTGCAGTGTGTATGAAAAATGGCTGCATCATCCACTTGTAGGTAAAAATCTAAATTAATGTGTTTTTGTTTCACCTTGAAGATAGGGTAACATAAGAAAATTTTTTATCAAAATCAAAAATGGTGCAGTTACAGCCCCTTGATGATTTCACATGGAATGATCCTTATAGCTTCTTTGTCCAGCCAGCAGATACTTATTTTGCAGAAAGTTGTCGTAAGGATTTGAGGGGTGGGCAGGGTGCTTGGGACAAAAACTACAAACTTTGCTGGAAATGGTGGAAGTGGAGTCACAAAGTGTGCAGTGCTTGTTCCGAGTGGGAGTAACAACCCGATCAGCAGATCACTACTCGGCCAAAGACTGCGGCATTCACGAACGATCCGCTCGGTAGGACCAGACTGGGGTGCTCAGTACCCTGTAAAATAAATTGTGGATGGAAAAGAATTAGAGATGGGACTATTCCAATATTTGTTATTCCGATACCCAATTCTTATTTGTGTTCTTTTCTTTGTCAGTTCTTGATTCTTTTGTTATTCTCAATTTTTTATACAGTTAAGAATGGAGAAGTTGTAAAATGATTTAATGTAGGACTGAAAGTGAGCATGTTGTGTATGCAGTTTATTGTTTAATGCTCATTGTCTAAGGATATTCTTAAAAGTTTTCGTTACTAACTGCAAAATTTTGTGTTTTTTGTGTAATTTAACTGATAGGCCTACATTTTTTGAAAATAAGTGCGAGTGCTTTTTCAAAGTGTACATTTTCGCAAGTTTGCTGATTGATGAAAGATTTCAGGCATGGCTTCAACCGGTTTCGGCAAAGTGCAGCATGTGCACGACTGTTTACTTTTAGCAATATGTGCAAGACAACAGGGAGAAGCCACGTGAATGGCAAGAAACAGCACAGAGCAGTTGTAGCTTTCTCTCAATATACTTTGCTGAAAATTCTTTTTGGCCACAAAAAATCTGTTTTTGCAAAAGAGTCGGCTTGCAGACACTATCAAACCTTCAACCTCAACCAATGAAGAAACTGTAGCTAAGTGTACAGATAAAGATCAGTCTTTGCCTGAAATAGCCAAAGAAATGTGTGGTTTAGATAGATTTGTTATAAACGACAATGTCACTCTTGCAGAAGTTATTTAATGTGCCGTGACAGTAATGTCGCACAACTCGGTGCGTAGTGCTAATAAAAGTGCTTCATTTTCTAAGTTAATGCTCTCAGACTCCAGCATTGCCCAGAAAATGCAATTGCATACATAGAACTAAAATCTTGTACCTGACAATATATGGTTTAGCTCCACATTTCCATCATGATCTGGAAAAAATGTGTTCCAGTTCCTCACATGTTGTGGGATTCGACGAGTCCCTTAATAAAGTAGCACAAAAGGGTCAATGGATCTAGTGGTGAGGTTTTGGGATGACTTAAGTAATTGTGTGATGACAAGATATTTCTCTTGGCCATAGTACTTACAAAGATCTGTTGGAGGTCCTGACCTGAAATTGACATCAACAAAATTGTCCAATTTGACAGGTCAAATGTGAATCTTGAACTGAGAAGGGATCTTGGTGACATGCTCTTGAGGGGACCTGGCGAAGCTTCGGTGTTGGATGTTGGTAGTTGTGGCCTACATATTCTTCATGGCTCCTTTAAAGCTTCTATTAAAGTAACAGGATGGAAAGTAATTGAGTTTTTTAGAGTACTGTATTTTTTGTTCAATAATGTACCCTCATGAAGAAGTGATTTTACATCACTGTCAGGTTCCACATCCTTCCATTGAAGTTTTGTCCAGTTCGATGGCTAGAAAATGCAAAAGTGACAGAAAGGACTATAGAAACCTATCGATGTGTTGAGAAATATGTTGAGGCTTTATCCAAAAAGAAAGCTCCTCAGAGCAGCAGTTTTTTAGTTGCGTCCAAAGCAATGAAAGATAAGCTTTTGCTTCCCAAATTGGCATTATTCGAGTCTCTTGCTGTAACAATTGAGCCATTCCTCACGGACTTCCCAGTCGGATGCACCCATGGCACCTTTGTTGTATGACTCACTGATATTATTTCAAAGTTTGTGAAAGAAGATGTACTGGTATCATTAACCAAAGCTACTGCTGTTGACTTAATAGGTAAGAATATGTTATGTGCTAAAAATGTTGATGTATGTTATGCTACGAGGAATTTCCTGCAAAAAGTATAGAATGTATCACAACTAGAAATTGTACAGTTTATGAATGACTGTTAAGTATCCTTTGACAGAGGGAATTTCTTGCCTGGACCCTGCAGTTGTAACATGACCAGCTGTGTCAAATAAGCGCCTCAGAAAAACTCTAAACATACTTGTCGAAAGAAACTTGCTGTCTGGCTTGATGGCTGATAAAACTGACTCTCAGTTTAAGTTACTGTGGGAAAAATAGGAGTCCAGAACAAATAAAAAAAATTTTGTGGGAAAGAAGAAAGACTAGGCAGTTTCTGGATGAAACATTTGTCTTTAATGCAGGATTCCGTGGAGATTGTTTCCTCTGTAAAAAATCATTTTAATCCTTTCTCATGGAAATACAAATGTGGAGCGTGGTTTCTCCATCAATGGTGAGTGTTTGCTTGAGAACCTCAAAGAACAGTCTTTCATTGCTCTGAGGCAATTGTGTGATGGAATCGTTACAGTTGGTGGACTGGACACATTTGTATCCAAAATTTCAAAGGGCTTAATTCTTTCGGCATGTAACTCACATGCACAATATAAGGAAGCTATGAAACAACGTGTTTTGTAAGTAAAGCTGTTCACCTGGAACAGGCCTCTGACCTCTCCACAGCAACATTACTTATTAGCAGCATACAAGAGATTTAATGAGTCGATGTTGATACAGTGGAACCTCTAATTATTGAACTTTGATTAATTAAAATCCCGCATCCATGGAACATATTCTGTGGTCCATTTTTGATTCATCTGCATCTCACGGTCACATTCATTGAAAGTCCACATGTATTGAAATTTTTTGTTAGTCCCCTAAGAAAGTATGGATAGGAAATCCACTGTAGATGTTCACACATCTATAGCAAGTGTGGAACTAACTCCGTCAGTGCTTCCAGCTGGCTAGCCAAGCTGTATGGCTTCTTGTCCTCACCATTACACCAGGAAAGCATCATCAAGGAAGTGTCCTCTTTGGAAGTCACCTGGCATTTCAACCCTCCCAGTCCTCCACACTTCGGCCGTCTCCGAGAGGCAAGCATCAAGTCCGCCAAGATGCACTTAGCCCAAGTGGTTGGTGAGCAACGTCTGGCATACGAAGAGCTCATGCGGTCCTTGTTCGAGTAAACTCTCGTCCTCTGTGCTCTCTTAGTGCTGATCCCAATGACCCTACTGCTTGATGCCTGGGTGGGCACTTCCTCACCCTGGAGCCATTGACTGCTGTTCCAGAGACATATTTAACTGTCCTACCAGTCGTTGTTGACGCTGAAAACTTGTTGAACGCATCCACGAGGACCTGTGGAAGTGCTGGCACAAGAAGTACCTACCTCCGTATTGTCCAGCAGTGGCACAAATGGAGCAAGTGTGCACCTCAACTTCAACTTGACGCCTTGATGCTTGTGCGTAATGACTGGCTACCTCCTCCGCGGCGTATATGCAGAGCCGTAGAAGTGCACCCAGGTCACAATGGCGTTGTCAGTCGCAACTGTGCACACTGCCCAAGGGCTACTGTAAAGACCTGCTACCGAGCTATGCATACATCCTTGTGTAACATTTCAGGTGGGCGGAATGTGGTGGTTTTATTCCTGCCTATTGCGTTAGTGCCCTGGTGGTCACAAGTTGAACTAGACTTTTTGTTACCTTATTGGTGTTTTGTTGGTCCGTCATGTTGTTATCAGTTGTTTTTCTCATGTGCTGAATGTACGGTTATCCAGTCGGTTTTGTGTCTTGGACCCAGCATCCAATTAAAAACTATGTTTGAGTGACAGTTGAACCAGCCGTGTATGTTTCGGAATGAAACAACTTCATCTTGTAGAATAATTAAATAACAGGTCAAGTCCCAAAAAATTTCATAATTATGTTGCGTGTGAATAGCGCGTTCAGTGCACTGATCCTAATACTATACATACATAAATAAAGTAGAGTGCCATCTCTCATAGCAGTTTGGTAAAAAGTGATCCAACTACCAGATGTCATAGTTTGCACTCTGTTGTTTCTAATTGTCAATTATTTACAAACAATGGACATTCAAAAGAAGAGCTGAAGGAAAGAGAAAAGCTTGAAGTGAAGGAAAAGACTTATCAGTGTGGCCACCGAACTCGAAATAAGCCGTGAATTTATTTTCTGTTGGGAATTTATTTGTTTGTCTGCTTTGATTAGTTTGTCTGGGATGCTCCTCTGTATTAGAAACAAGTTAACTATTTAAATAGTGATGACATTTTGCAAGTAGTGAGAAGTGAATAGCTTGCTGGGAACCAATTTGCCATCGCAGTTTTGCTTGTGCAATTCCGACTGACGTTGCAGAGTGTATTTGAATTTTCGGAAATGTACAGTAGTTGAAGGTATGTATAGTGTGATTTACGATGGAACAGCTGGTTTTGTGTGCTTATATTTGAGAATTTCCTCGAGCAACGATAACGAATGAAATTAATACACACATCTACATAAACTTTTATATAAAATTATCTTTTTCATTTAAATAAAACTGACGTAAACACAAAAATTAAAAAAAAAGTAGTCTCTCCAATATTTACAGCCTTGTTGTCAGAATATGGTGAGATTTTTGGTGTTTGTACAAGAATTTTTATTACTTTGTTGTCTGAGAAATATATACGGAAGTTATGGCAACACTGGGTTTATTGTGATGGTCTGCCGTTGTGTTTGTTGAACTATCATAAAAATTGTGTTTGCATGCTGAAGTCACTATGGTTGAAGTTATATCGCATTAGTAAAGTTATTGTGCAAACCAGTGATCATACAGTGATGTCTAAAATCGTCTTACATCCAAAAAATTAAATAATACTGATTTTTTAGTGGGTGTATATGTGCCTGCATAGTGTGACCATTCTAATTACAACAGTAGCATGCACATTTAGTTCTGGACAAAATGGCGAGATTGAGAGCGTGTTTATAATTGTGTTAGCGAGTGAGAATGATGATTAATGGTGTGAAATAGTATTCTGAAAAGAGAAATTGTGGCATTGTTTTTAAAACAGAGTACGATCTCGTATAATCATGAATATGAACAGGAGTAAGTGTGGGATGTTATGTAAGTCTCTTCTGTTTTCAAAGCTCTGTGTGTGCATGGGTGCGAGTGCGTGCATGTGTAGAGTGGAGAAGGGACATGCACAGTGACGTCGTGTGGTTGTTGCCAGGCAATGCGCTGCTGGTGCACCCGGTGACGGATGCAGGAGCGTCGTCCGTGACCGCGTATCTGCCTGGACCGGACACCTTGTGGTATGCCTTTGACTCG
This sequence comes from Clitarchus hookeri, assembly GCA_002778355.1. Taxonomy (NCBI): domain Eukaryota; kingdom Metazoa; phylum Arthropoda; class Insecta; order Phasmatodea; family Phasmatidae; genus Clitarchus; species Clitarchus hookeri. Next base: position 182,676 of record NQII01000483.1, on the reverse strand, counting down.
CGCCAGAAGTTGGTGGGGGGAGGCAGCGTCCAGATCCCCGTCACAATGAGCACGGTGAGTAGTGTCCGTTCACGTACTTGGACACTGTCATGTTGCTTACATGCTGCACGGTTGTGTTTGTCTAACTGCTACTCGTGTACCATCCCTCCGTATGTAAGACATTTTAAATATCCTCTCAGGAAAACTAATTTTTTAACCTTCAGTTCTAAAAACTTTTGTTTTAGTGCACAGCTGTGTTGCACAAGCTATGCGTACGTTTCGAAACTAAATGTCGCAAAATAAATACCCCGTATTTTTTAAGAAATTGGCATCTCAGAAATAGACTGAGCGTTATACATGTGAGTTAGGTAGTTTTACCACTCAGCAACATGCACTGCTATCTGCTAGGGCTGACGAGCCAGGCAATCGATAACGCGCCCGGAAACTCTCACGCGACAGGTACGGTCCGAGTGCGACACAAGTAGCATAGTTATTTAAACACAAAAGGCCACTTATCTCACGACACATCTACTTCAGCTTGTGGAAAACAGGAACGACTTTGACCTGCTCTAAAGCTATGCTCCTACCCAACTTACAGTTAAAAGTAGTCCATCTATGAAAACCCAACCATTTTCAGTATTTTCTTCCCTCCAAAACCCTAATCTCCATGTTAAGACCAGCATCCATACTTTTAAATTAGTTTCTGAAAGACAATTTGCGAGTGGTGCAGGACTAAATACAGTGGTATGTTTTTTCATTGGAAAGTTAAGTATTGAAATGTAATCATTGAGCTTGTAGATGGAATTATTTGTGCAATCGTTGTATTAAATATGATGAAATGGTCCACAGTGAGCTGACATGAAAACTAAGTAAGATTTGATTTGAAAAAAATGTTCAGTAATCCACACCTACCATATATGAAATTTCATCAAAGCTTTACTGACAAATAATTTTTCAGTTAAAACAACATACTTTATTTATAAATGGGGCAGTTGTTTTATGCCTATTTCTCGGAAAACTCTTTTAGAAGGAATACAGCTAGCTATATGAATTACCCATTTTAAGTAGAATGTTTCTAAAATGAATAATTGTGAACTAAACTTAAGTAGTGGTTGTAAAATAAATTGGAAAACTATGTGTTGTTCCGGAGGTTGTGTTCATCTGTTCCGCAGTGGTATATTTGAACTGTTAAGCTGTACACGTTACAAGGTGAAGAACAGCTGAATGTTTCTTGCAGTGTGTATTTGATATTCAGAGAGAGATGCGATGTGGGAATGTAGCTTCAAATGTTACATTCCATGCTAGTTGTAATTCCTGGAACAGCTGGCAGAGTGTTGGTTGGCAAGTCATGTTGATAGCAGGTTGACGAGTGTTGTTGTGTCATGTTGATAGCAGGTTGACGAGTGTTGTTGTGTCATGTTGAAGGTGCCAGTGTTCCAGCGCGGAGGCACCATCTTGCCGAAGAGGGAGCGTGTGCGCAGGGCAGCCATGCTCACCCTCGATGACCCGTACACACTAGTAGTGGCTGTCGACAAGAACGTGAGTGCCTATCGCTACCTCGCACCTGCTATCATAAACACTTCCACGTAGTAATACAGTGAAACATCATTCATACGAACCTGAAAGAACCATAATTTTGGCACTTTGTAATAACGAGGTTTGTATGAAACTGGACAGCTTTGCCAATTTACAAAATTGTACCAATGTGCTGATTCTGTAATGTTGATTCAGCTATGTACTGCCATTGTGTGACAGTTGATATCATTGCATTACTCTTAAAAGTTACTAGTGTAATTTTATCTTAACAGAATTAATCCGTGAAAACATACTGTTCCCCTTTAATGCTGGTAATTTACATAGTTATTTACCGTACTGACCTAAAAATTATTACGTTTCCATTGTGGAACGAGAGTAAAATTCAAATCCGTTCCGTCCATTATTAATGTCTGGTTCTGGTCCGTACCACAACCATTATACATACGTGNTATTAATGTCTGGTTCTGGTCCGTACCACAACCATTATACATACGTGTTTTATTTGCGCGAATATTAGTTTGCTTACTTGAAACAAAGAAATGCCGGCAATTATTATGTTTTACCGGTTTTTCGATGTAAGTTATTTAAAAACAAATAGTGATTGAATTACCAAAAATAAATTACGTGGTGGTTAACAATTGCAACGTTTCACAACTCGTGTATACTAGCATTTGAGGTTAGGGAGTGTGTGTTTATGGGCTCTTGGCGTTACTGAATTAGGTAGTACAAGTTTTAAGATAGTTTTTTCACAGATAAACAATAGTTCCGAAAATATATTTTGGTTTTCGGACAGAATATCTGATCGATGGTTGCGGATAAATTAATGATTTAAGAGCGTAGCATGCTGGTTTTTTAAATATTGTTTATATAGGATATTTGTTGGGGCCATCCAAAAAAATTGACATACGTGAAAACTACATAAACGGGAACGCAACAATGAGGTTTCACTGTATATACCTGTTACCTGGAAACAATGAAAGGTTGTGGAATCGAGAGTATTACTAGTTTTGAAAACAAGTGTGCAGTGAATTGTTAAGAAAACTTTTGTTAAGTGTAATAATTCTCAAGGCAATTAGATAAAACTTACTTTATCATCTGTGAAACAGTGATAAAGTAATGCCTTCTGGTGAGTAAATATTAATTTTCTTTAACTTTATACTTCTTGTCTTGGGGTTTGTTTTGAGCAAGTAATGAATGTGAAGCAGTTAAAGATTTTTGTAGAGTAAACTATATTTCAATTCTTTGTTTTTAAAAAAATTGTTGCTGATTTGAATGAAAGTGGTTTTAAATTGTAAATTACAATATGATTTTCTGCCCTTAAAAAGGAAATGAGAAATGGAAAATAATCAAGAATAAATTTATAATTGGGACACTAGAATCAAAAGTATTGGATCTGTCTTCCATCTAAATTTAGGTTTCCTTAATACTGTTGCATGTCGCTGGTCTGCGCCGCTGACCTTAGCCCGTCCAGCGAGCGGAAGATAAGGACAGAGTAGTTAGATGATTTACGTACGTGCGCAATATCAGTTGCAACTGGAGACGCGGCTGCTTTTCAAGTAGGAATGTTTACAAAGTGTGCCTATCAGGGCGCATGCTGCTCCCGACCTTGGGTATCGGGTGTATTTGAGACATCTGAAGAATGTTCTGGATTACTGATCTCGTGTGTGTCGGCTAGACTCGGGGTGCGCCAAACCTTCCAGGTCAAGGCCAACGGCTATAAAAGGCGTGTCGGGCCTCCGAGCAGGCAGTTGTTTAATGGATAAGTTTCAGCGATAGACGACTAGCGAGAAGAGAAGTTTGTAGCGTGAGAAGTGACCAGCGGGAGGAAAATCTGTTTCTGCAAACATCAGAGCAGTGAAGAGTAAGACTGCTGCTGCTGGACCATTGGACTGGATGCGTGAGTGGAAGACATTACAAATTATAGCAACAGATAGACTGTGTGTTAATGATGAGTATGAGTTGTCACCAAACAGTGACATTAAAGGAGGACGTTAATTAGAGTTGAAATAGACATTAAATATTAAGCACACTATGAAATAAAAAGGGTAATACTGGAGACAGATAATTCAATGCCGTAAATAATAGCTGTGTGAATAAATTAAAAATCAAATTTATTTCTTTTATGTATGTCAAGACCTCCATCCCTCGTCATATTCTTTTGTGGAACCCAAGTCTCATTTCCTCTTGGAACTTATCATGCACTGTATTCATTATAAGCACCAGAAATAATAATTTGGGTGTGTCAGCCTAGCAGCATTATGTTTCATTTTTAAAGTGTGCATATCAGAGTTCTGGATTTTCATCTATGATTTTTGTCTCTCTTTACAGAACTCTGCGAGTGGGACAGTTTACCTGGATGATGGCGAGTCGTTTGAGTACAGGAAAGGCAAGCATCTGTATCTGTCGTTACTTTTTGACGGGAAGAAGTTGACATCGAGGTAAGACATTCCTTCTTAAGTTTATGTTATTGTATTATGTTTTTATATCCTTGCAAAAGGTAGCTTCATAGATGGACTTATCTTGGAGCACAGCACATTCACCATGCATGGAGGAACATGCGTGGTTGTAGACTTCCTTCTGCCATGTACCACAAGTGTTTTATACTTGTTTTAAAGTAAAAGTACCATATTTTTAGTTAAATTGAACGTCACATCAAGTAGGTTTTTGTTTCTGCGCAGCGCATGTAGAGGGCTGGCTCTACTGTGGAGGCGTCTGAATTATGGTGCGTCTGCCTCGCACAGGTCCCTTATATAACGTTGGGTGCGCTGACACCGGCTAGGCACAAAGTCTGCGAGTGTGAGGTGATGCCTCCGGGTGTGTGGAACGCGTGAGGTGGCTGTGTTACCACTGGTGTTGGTTCCTTGGGGTAAACCCTGGCTCTAACTTTCGGGCATCAGCTGCGGCTTGAGCGGCCGGCAAAGCAAGCTGACCTTGATGTCGCCTAGCTGTTGGTACGTCTGCGGGTTGGCTCGTCAACTGGAATCACTCCCAGTTGGAGTGAGATCCCCCATCGGGAACTCTAATTGGGAGGCGAAATAGGATGGCGGGGAGGGTAGTGGAGTGAGACTCCACTAAATGTTGGGCGGCTTGTGCTCTATCCTGAGGGCTGGTGTATACTGATTACTTAGGAGGTGGCAAAATGCAAGAACAGCAGCTGTTCTAAGAGTTTCACCTGTAGAGGGTGCAGGCAGGTACCTTCACATACCTGGTCCACAGTAAGGGTGGCCGTAGACTTTGTGGTGCACGAGATGTATGTGCAGTTCTGGTTAGGGGCTGCCCGCAGTCCTGCTATACTTCGGAAACTGTTGCAGATTCGCAGTTTCCTGCCGCTTCCTTTCAGGTTGACGCTTACCAGGTTGGGAAAAGGCCCATGTTCACATCAGAGAAGTTAGCTGGAATAAGTCTTTTATTTTCACAAGAATAGAACATGGTGACCCATACTATCTCCTACCTGTACACACACTAGGTGTTCAACGGACTCTGTATATGGGCAAGACAGGTGAAGGAGCCTGTTGGCTTGAAAAGCGGACANACACACACTAGGTGTTCAACGGACTCTGTATATGGGCAAGACAGGTGAAGGAGCCTGTTGGCTTGAAAAGCGGACAGACAATGAAGTAGCAGTGAAAACAACTGAACTCTAATTGTGACTGGTAGTCGTGAAGGGACCTGAGGTACCACGTGTGGGGTGTAGTGGTCCTCGACGGCAAGTGTCAGGGGTAGCGACGACTCTTCAGCTGCACTGGTAGAGAAGGCGTCTGTGAACAAGTCTGGTCAATCTCTGGAAGCTCTCGGGAGAGTCCTCAGGACGACTGTGGCTGTTAGTAGCTTGCCATAGCACNGAAGTCTGGTCAATCTCTGGAAGCTCTCGGGAGAGTCCTCAGGACGACTGTGGCTGTTAGTAGCTTGCCATAGCACGACTGATGCTATGGCAAGCTACGTGAACAACTGACGTTTCTGTCAGGTGTCAGCCCCTTTATACCCGGGCTAGAGGGTTCCTTCGTTATCATTAAAGCCAATGGATATCACATCATCGCATGTGAAACAACAATGCCAATTGTCCCTTACAGTGTAGTTGCACCTTAACAAAACTGATATGCAAAAAAAAAATGGTAGACATATGCCATGAACAAGTCGACTAAAATGACTTGGGGACAAGTTTCAGCCCAGAGGACCAAAATGTATGAACCAAAGCAATTATTGTGATTTTGATGCTGTTCCATCCATGGGTGGAACGACAGTATTTTCGTTAGCTTTTTCGGCATGGATTAAGGGCAATTGTAGTTCTGTGCTTGTTTTTGCCCCTCTCATTTGGAGAGCAGCATGGGTGAGGTAAGATACGGATGGTACAGAGAGTACGCAGTCTTTGTAATCCTACTACAAATTGATTCCCCAGTGGAAGAGCAGAAATTGGTAGACACTTCCATTCTGAGCGTCTGCAACCAGCTGAAGCATGATGGTCTGGGTGCTTAACACGTCACTCGACCAAAGGGTTCCTATGTGTGTTCGGTCAGAGAACACCTAACTGAATCTTACTGACTGGTTCTAAGCTTGTTCACCCTAGCCTTTGAGTAGTCCCGTGTATAGAGTTGGCCTAGTAGGACGTCAGCACGCGATGATGTCAGTGGCGGCTAGGACGGACGCCAACACTGGCTTACCTCCTGCAGGCCGGTGTCGGGGCAGACTGGTGGCTGACCTCTTTGGGTGATGTTCGGGGCCCCTTCCGGGGGTGACAGGTGTTAGGCCGGTGGTCGAGCTGGATCTGGGCGTCCAGCGATGCCCAGGCCCACTGGCAGTCCGAGACGTAGGCGGACTACGATGGGATACGGTGTCCCGATGGAGTGGCTCGAATAAATGCTGGGGCGTGACCGAGTGGTGAGGCCCCTGCAGTCGGCGGCGGTGGCTTGTGCCTGATCCCGAGGGGAGGAGTAGCTGAAGGCTGACGGGTAGGTTGCCTGCTAACTGTGGGGCTGTAGGGGCTGTAGCAGCCTTCATGACTTGGTCCCTCCTGGTTGGGTGAGGGGCATGGGGGGTGGTTCTTAGAAACCAACGCAATAAGAGAGGGGCAGGTGACAGAATTCCATACCTAGTAGTACGCAGAAGCAGTATCGTCACGCTGCAACTTTCCTAGTCTTGTCTGGTTCCAGTACTGCTAACCTCATAAGAGCTCATATTAATCCTACATTAGAAATAATTTTTTTGGGTACTGATTATATTGTTTTCATATATTCATATAAAATTTAATATTAAAAAAAATTAGTAGAAAATATAGTTTATATTTTGCTGTAAAATAAAACATTTACAGAAAATGTTGTAAATACATATCTTGCTGCGTGTGATACTGTTGTTAGCAATGCTGTCTTTGTCACAGGTTCCTGGATGAAGGGCAGTATCCAACTAAGTCATGGCTGGAGAGGATCATCATCATCGGCCTAAATGCTGGTTCAGCGGGGGCGCAAGTGGAGAGTAAAAGTAAGTTGTGTGCTCACTGTAAGGACTTCTTTGTTCATGCTGGCAAGCATACATATTTGCATTGCAGTTAAAGTACAATAAACACCCCTGTACCACGCGCACGTTTTTCCCAATAATAGCTTTTCCAAAAGTGGGTTGTACGTGGTACATGGGCTTTGGGCAGGAGACTTGGCAACGGTGTCTGGTGCAACTCGCTAACACAGACATGGGCAGGAAGTCACAGTCACCAAGCCTCGTGTGCCAGCGTAGTGGTTATCGGCTAGAAGGACTAAGAAAACTGTGTGCATACATTATACCAGTGCCGTTCCATTTGTTTTGTTCAAGTGTCATCTGGCGATTGAAATCCTTTACCACAACTTTTACTTAAATTTTGCATTATAACTCTCTTGTACCTTTCCCATTATCACTCATGTTTGTGTGTCTGGGAAGCACGCGTGATACGAGAGAAAGTGAATGAACTGAAGCGATCGATACTGTCACAGCTGTAGAACAGCCTGGCAAGGTCACGTCTGTCACGCGTATCTACTGCTGCGCTGTTTGCAAGGATTACCTGCAAACGCTTTCACAGGAGTACGTAGTTGGCAAATGTCAGTTATCCCCATAAGTGAACAAACGTCTGGCTTTAAAAAAAGCTTATGCAGTCTGTACACGAGATTATTGTTTTTCCAATTTTAGAGGCTCAAAATCATGGTGCGGCCTAGACATGCCAAAATGTGGTACCAGTTTATGAGGTGCATATACCAGGATTTCTGAGCATCTAACGTCCCTGTTGCACTGTGCATTGAAGTTGAATCCAGAAGCGTGTTTTGAGAAGTGCCGGAATCCATTAACTATGTGCGGTATCTAAGTGCTTGCTGCAGGTTAAAAGGACACAAGTACCTATCGCAATTCAGTACAAAAGCAGGAATTGTCTTTAAAATTCACTGAAAAATGTTTTTTTCAGAAGCTGCTTATCAAAAGACCGGGGTGTGCGTGGTACATGGGTGTTTACAGTAATCATCAATTTCCATTTTATCTTGCACATCCTGTGTAAATGAGTGTTTCATAGGTCAAGTTACGAATTGTAGTTACTCTGGTCACTCTTTGATAGGCTCTGTGAACAACATATACAGTGGACTTGACACATTACGGCCAGGGAATGGGACGTCGTGAAAAGTAGGTTTTTGTTCTGCTTCAGTCAGGTGTTGCAAGTTCCAGGCAGGCCGTACTGTGGAGGCGTCTGTACTATCGGGCGACGGCCTTGCACTGGTCCCGTAATAGTCGGACGGGTTGGTCGCAGACAGGCCACAAAGTCCGTAAGGGCAAGGTAATGCCTCCGGGTGTCTGGAATGCGTGGAATAGCAGACTTACCACTGGCGTTGGCACTCCAGGGCAATTGAAGGCTTCGGCTGGAGCTGGCAGTTGAAAAGGCTGTACCCGGTGCTGTCTGACTGCTGGCAGGAACAGGGTTGGCCGGTGCTGCTGTCACAGCTGGTGACGTCTGGAGGGTTTGCTCGGCGGGCGGCATCACTCCATGTGGGAGAGTGATCCCACGGCTTAGAAGCTCTGCCGCTGGGTGAACCATAATTGGGTATTCAAAAAGGTTGATGAGGAGGGTAGTGAAGTGAGACTCCACTAGGTGTCTGTTGGCCTGTGCTCTTTCCTGGAGGGTCAAGCAGCTGAAGGCTGGTACGGGCTGATTACTAAGAGGGTGACGAGATGCAAGAACACCATCTGTCCCCCTTAGGTTTCTCCTGCTTCCTCGTCAGTGGGCGAACATCATGAGCCGGAAGGTTAATATGGTTCATTCTGTAGAGGACGGCAGGCAACCCCTAGCTAGAGTATGAGCCAGAAGTTATGGGTTTTAAGCCTCACCAGACCTGGCACCCCCACCGGCGAGTTTATACGGTCTAGGACTTGATAGTCCAGATGCTTCGCTGTGTGTCTTTATAGTGGTTGGGGCTTTACGGTACGTGCACACCAGGTAACTTTGCGTACCTGGTCCGCAGTAAGGGTGGCCATCGACTTTGTGGTGTATGGGACGTACGTGCGGTCCTGGTTAGGGGCTGGCTGCAGTCCTGCTCTACGTTGGTAAACAGTTGCTGAATCTACGGTTCCCTAACACTCGCTTCAGGTTAGGTAAAGGGCACACGTTCATTTCAAATCAAGGAAAACGGAAGTTAGCTGAAGTACGTGATTTACTCTTACCAGAATAGAACACTGTGACCCGTACTCTCTCTTCTCTCAACACATACTGTGCGTTCAACTGACTTGGTGAAAGGGCAACACGGGTAAAGTGGTCTGTCAGCTGGAAGAGCCTGGCTTGAAGAGCGGATGAGAGCAACAATTTAGCAACAATTGCAGCTGTTAGTTCTGAAGGGACTGTGAGCACCACGTGTGGTGAACTTGACGGCAAATGTCGGTGGGTAGCGACGACTCTTCGACTGCAGTGGTAAGGAAGCTCTCGGGAGAGTCCTCAGGATGACTGTGGCTGTAGTAGAGAGCCTTACCACAACTGATGCTAAGGCGAGCTACGTGGACAACGAGCAGTGTTGGTTCCTCAGGGAGGAGGGGTTGACAGAGAGTCCTAGCCCTGGATGGTGCTAGGGCGAGCTGCCTCGCCACAACTGACGTTTCTGCCGGGCACACTGCGTTTTATTCTGCTGGCTGGCGTGTCTTTCGCGTCCCTTTGGTTATCTTCGGCCGCCACCCCTCGGGTTCGGGTCAGGCGTGGACGCTCTGCCATCTCTCGGCAGGGTGACGGCAGGGTGGTTTGTTTGCTGTGTGGGTGCTATCTGCCGCTCGCTTAGGGGCAAACTCTTGCATGTTGTGCTGCGAAGTTGAAAAAAAAATAGTTTATTGGAAGTGTGACTGTTAGATTCTTGGTGTACCAAAAACTCATGTACCGATAAACTGTATCCACCGTTAATTTTCAGGGGTGCCAGCAAAATTCCTATATAGATAATAACATTACCTGCTTTTATTGTTTATCAGATATTGCGTTGATCGAAATATCTTTCAGTCCTGTTTCTCAAGATTTCCGGAACAATCATTTTTAAGCGGGTTGTTTATGCAAACGTTTAATAACTGGGTGTGAAATATGTTAAAATGTGCCACTGTTTATGATCTCTGCGGCGCAGCGCTCTCCAGTTTAGCTGATGGTGTCGGCGAGTCTAGCTCTGGCATGCTCCCTCCCCTTACACACCTGACGAGAGGAGAAGCGAGGCATCCTTGTGTCCTCTCTTTCTCTCTCCTCTTTCTGTCTCACTTTCATCCATGCACCTTTCTTCCTCCTCCATTTCAAGTTGTCCACGATTCCCAAGAATACAATCGTAAGACCGCTGTTGTCGCAAATCTAAAAATAGCCGGTTTTAATCCCTAAAAAAATTTTTTTTTTTATGTGTTTTCTTAAAGTTTGTGTTTGTCACTGGCGTAAAACAAACACGTTTAAATGAAATATCAATTTCATTTAATTCCGAATAAAATGGTACCAGATAAGCGTATATTTACCCTCCCCGTGTCAAAAATGTTAAACATTCAGCGGTGTTAAGTTTTATTGAGCGGATTAACTCCATAAGCCTCTGGCATGAAAGCAAAATTAAATCCTATATGAATTTAATTAAAATGTAAAGTCTAAAGAATGAAATGATGCCCCAGATGTATAAATAACCTTTTATCACTGGGGAAAAAAATTTTTTTAAATAGCAAGCAAGCGCTGCATTCATTTTCAGTTGCTTCTTGCGGGAAAACCGGAGGATTAATCAAATTATATTAGGATTATTTTAATGTCCAGACTTTTAAGTGTAACATCATATCGCAGAAGTCGCATCGTCGAAACTAAGTAAAAAGCTTGGATTGACAAATATTTTTTGCCGAGCGGTAATCAGTTTTAGAAGCGCAGCGTACTGTAATTTTTATTTTCAACGTGTGGTAATTCCATTTTCAGTGTTGTATTAAGTGAAAACAAGAGGACTTATTATTAAAATATTATTTTCATTCAATGGTACATAAATTTGACGCAATATATTTCAAACCGAAGTTGTTTTGATCCTGTACGAGATGAAAATATTGCTTGTAGAAGAACGTGACATATACTTTTGTGATACAGAAACGTACAAACTGCTATTCCATAAGAACCACAATTAACAACTTATTAAATATGTTAAACCAAATTCACAGTCTATATATAACAAACTATGTTCCACAGTTTTATGTCATGCTTTAAGTACACACTTAGCCACAATACTCTAGTTGTAGGTGCATTCGGCAAAATGGATGCGACAGTTTGAAACTCAAGTTAAGTCTTTTGATTGGAATAAAATGTCAAGTGGTTGTGATATTAAATTATAATACGGATTATGTTTAAAATATATTGTGTCCATATGAGTTGATTTGACAGAAAATTTTTAGAAATATGATTGAACATATTACGCTTGCAAATCAAACTGGGGGTATTATTTCTGTTTGTTGGGCAAGAAAGCTGCAACTTTTCAAACATGACATATTTTGAGGGCATTAACGTCTCACCGAAGTCCGTACCAAATAAAATCGTAGTCCAATGAAATTGCGCACAAAGGTCGTCAATAATCACATACCTACCAACCTTTCTGATTTTTCCGAAAGTCTTCCGGAAATACGTACATTCTTCCAATTTTTTAGTTAGTTGATTCAGTAAAGAAGTATTTTTGCCATTATTTTACTTTAACACACAGACATTTTTGTGTTGTGACGATATAGGTAGATACTGATTTTGCCTGCATCCAAAAGATCATGTTACAAGAGGGCAACAATCGATTTTTGCATATCTATTGTTTGTTGGAGTTGCATTTTTTCGTTTGTGGAGTTTTCGATAGCTACCGGATTTGTTTGTGAATACGAATACGTGTGGACATTGATTTTACCGTGAACAGTTGCAATTTGAAGTCTAGTTGAAACATATGTTAAAGGATTTTAATACTGTGTGCTTTAAATCTGTATGCAACTATGTATGGACCGTGATTACAATGTAGTAGGTATTATGTCTCTTGCTGGCCATGTTTTTGTGATGTCTTGATAGGTTATTTATTTTTGACTCTGCAAAGTTTAAAACTAAATATGAGTAGAAAAAAAGCAGTATTACTACCAGACATTCCGGGAATCATACAGTGTAGAGTTTGTCTATTTTTTAATCAAGGGCGATAGGTTTGGCTTTTGTTGTATATGCCAATGCGACATAAACATTGCACATGGTGGGAAAACAGATATAAGTGTACACTTTAAAAGTGTGAAGCATGTCGCCAACATAAAGTGCCAGGAAGAAAATCAGAAGATTTCTAAGTTAAAACCTGGAAATGCTGATTCGGACGTTACACGAGCAGAATGCTTGTTTACTTCTTTTTTGGTAGAGCGCAGCATTCCCCTAACTGCTGCAGATCATGCAGGTTTGCTACTAAAAAAAAATTTTCCCGGACTCGGAAATTGCAAAGAAGTATGGATGTGGTCGTACAAAAACCTCGGAAATTTTAAAGGAAATGGCTTCTGATGCAAAATCTTGTGTATTACAATGTTTGCAGAATGCACCGTTTTCTGTTTTAACTGATGGAAACAATGACACCAATTCAAAGTTGTATCTCATTGTAGTGATGTTTTACGATGATACACAGGAGAAAACTGTGAACCCTGTTCTTTCTACCCCTGCCTTGGAAGGAGATTCTACTGGACGGAATATAGGTAATTTAGTGCTTGCACAGCTTGANAGCAATGACACCAATTCAAAGTTGTATCTCATTGTAGTGATGTTTTACGATGATACACAGGAGAAAACTGTGAACCCTGTTCTTTCTACCCCTGCCTTGGAAGGAGATTCTACTGGACGGAATATAGGTAATTTAGTGCTTGCACGGCTAGAATGCAATAACATTCCTGTTGAACACTGCGTGGTTTTTGTGCAGATAATGCAGCTGTAATGGTTGGCCATAAAAANTGCGCAGATAATGCAGCTGTAATGGTTGGCCATAAAAATGGTGTTGCAGCAGTGTTGAAAGAGAAACACCTTGGGCTTACTGTGATTGGTTGCATTTGTCACCTGATAGATTTATCNATGCAATAACATTCCTGTTGAACACTGCGTGGTTTTTGTGCAGATAATGCAGCTGTAATGGTTGGCCATAAAAATGATGTTGCAGCAGTGTTGAAAGAGAAACACCTTGGGCTTACTGTGATTGGTTGCATTTGTCACCTGATAGATTTATCNGTGTTGCAGCAGTGTTGAAAGAGAAACACCTTGGGCTTACTGTGATTGGTTGCATTTGTCACCTGATAGATTTATCTGCAGAAAAGACTGTATCTGCTTTGCCAGTAAAAGTTGATGATATTCTTGTGGATATTTTTTATTATTTGGAAAAAAATTCAAAGGGAAAAGAAAGGTTACAAAAATATCAAGAGCTCCATGATGCAGACGCGAAGAAAATACTCAATCATGTCTGTTCAAGATGGCTTTCTCTTCAAAGAAGTTTAAGGGTTTTTGAACAGTGGGAACCATTGCTTAGTTTCATTAAGGGAGAGGTTGTAAATGAAAAACCTTCATCTTCGAGTCTCACCTCTTACAAAATTCCCAAACTACAATCATCATCCTGTTTAACCTCTGATGGGATATGTCAGAAAAACAGAAATGAGAAAAGGAAGAATTTGGGTTCTGCTACTGATTCCAGCAAAAAGAGAATTGCTTTGACATCAGCAAACAATGATTCTCCTATTCTAAAGAATACAAGTCCTTTTGTAAATTGGGAAGAAAAATTATTTATGTTCCTTTCTTCTGACCTAAATAAAGCATTTTGTTTTGTGCATTTCTTCTAGGTGCCCTCCCAACATTTGAAAAACTGAAAGCAATTCTTCAGTCATTCTTCATATTTTGAGAGAACTGTTGCTTCATTTTCTAAAAGCATTGCTACTAATATTTTATGAAAGCAAAAGCTGTGAAAAGTTGCTCATTATTTTAAGTGAACTATCACTCTAATCAGAATCAGAAAGACGATGCCGAATTAGTAATAGGAAGTAAAGCATCAAACATTGTGAAAATACTTGAAGAAAAGGAAAAAGTAGTTTTCTTTGCATCTGTCAGGACCTATTTTGTTACAGCATGTGACTACATTGTTCACAAATTCCCCATAAAAAACGAAGTGTTGAAAAATGCGCCTGTGGCAAGAGTGAATAATCTCGACAATCCCAACTTTTCTTCTGTTTGCTACTTTGTGGATTTGTCCTGTCCATTCGACACAGNAGAGTGAATAATCTCGACAATCCCAACTTTTCTTCTGTTTGCTACTTTGTGGATTTGTCCTGTCCATTCGACACAGCAATGCAGAATGTGAGCGTGTTTTCAGTTTGGTGGGGAAAAAAACAGGACTCAGTTCAGATCCTCCATGTCTAATGACACTATAAAATCAATTTCGGTTTTGAAATGCAGGAACTCAGGCTTATGTTATGAACAAAATTTTAGTGCAGAATTCCTAAAGAAAGCCACGAAAGCCACAGCTGCTTCTTTGAAACCACAGTGTTCCATCTCAACATAAACAGCAGAATACAACAACATAGCCAAAATAGATAATAGTTGTATGACTCCATAGTGCTCTGACTTAAGTAGGAAGATAGTTTGTGTTCATTATTTTAGTGCAGATTTAACCAATTAAGCTAACAACGCAATGCAGATGTCTTGGAGTAAGCTACGGGCGCTAGTTACATCATTATAATTGCTGTGCTAGGATGCTTCGTCTCACATTCCACTGAAAGTGGAAAGGTAATCAAATATTAACGTATTATGTTTTTTAGTTATGTTATTAGTGTAGTATAGCGTAATGGGTCTTTTTTCATGTTAAGCGGTAGTATGTATGGTAAGCCTGCATTGTTTAGTGTAATTTTTATTCAATGGTTTTAGTATTGTGTTTACAAAATCTTCCTAATTATGATTTCTTAAAGTTGGAGGTATGAATCAATCTATTTTTTCCAAACACATTCCAAAGTCTAAATTCAAAACTGAAGGCCATAAATAGTAGTTTAAATAGCACTTTCATGAGCCTTATATAAAAATTAAACATTGCCCAAAAATAGGTTAAAATGAGGGAAGTGGTTACTTAGCAACCAGGATGGTGTCCTTACGTTCTCTCTTTCTCTTTCTCTCTGTCTCTTTCTTGGCTGCGCATGCGTGCTTCCACCCCTTGCATGCCTACCCACACAGCAACTTAAGTGCACACGCATCTGGCGATCTTACAAATTTTATCAACATTATCTATTGCTCAAAATAGTATTTCAAAGCAAATGGTTTTGCCTGAAAATATTATGCAATACATTTTAACGAGGAATTATTTAGTGCAAAGATGTTTTCTTTTGTGATTAAAGGTTGTTTTTTCCCGTAAAGTTGGTGTTTAATTGTATCTGGCGTAATATCAACATGATTTAAAAACTAAATATTAATTTCACTCAATGTGTAGCACCTCTGCACCTCCCCTTGATGCCAATAATTATTTGAACATCAAGCGACTTGTATTACCAAGCGTTAAGTTAATTTTCAGTAACTTCTTGCAGGGAGATCGGAGGATTTATATTGATTTATTTCAATACAGACACGTGTCTTCTGAATAAACTGTCATCTGGTAGGGGCCTATTCGACACCTTTTGTCGTCTAATAATTCATAAGTAACACAGAGTAACTCGTGACAGACGTAAGTGTACGGAAGATCAGAGGACGTGGTTTTGAATAATTAATTACCAAAGAATGTAAAAAAAAAATTGAATCGCCAATGATGTGGATATGCGCAAGCTTCGGCCATCTTCTCCCCTTACATGGCTGGCGAGAGTGGGGAAGGGAGTTGCCTAGCAACCAGCGTGGCGTCCTGCCCCCTCCCTCAGTTTGTCAACTGGTTTGGAAGGAGAAGGGTAGAGTGTCTCCCTCCTCACTCAGCAGAAGCTTTCCTTCGTCTCGCCCGACATGAACGTACTGCTTGGTCAATAACCTTACCATGTGCTCTCAGCTGGTTGAGTGTGCGGGAGACATTCAAAATTTGACTTGCATTCAGTGTCACATTATTTTCATTTTCAGAGAGTTTGAAAGGTTTGGGTAAGTTTGTATTCTGTGTCGAATTACAAACAATTATATACTGTATTTTGAGATGAAATGTTATTAATGGATTATTTACAGGAATAATACAGTAATACTTTTTTTTTAATCCTAATTTTTATTGTGTTTATTAGTTGTACTTTATTCACAGGTAATGTACATCTCTCCTTTTACTCAACATGAAGGTTAGAAGTTGTATTTTATTGTTGTACCTTTTAGAACCATCATCTATTGAAATCGCGGATGTATGGAAATTTTTTACAGTCCCCTGAAAAATGGTAGTTAGCTATGTGCCGTTATATGCAGATGAGGATGGTAGTTAGCTACGTATGTGCCGTTATACGCAGGTGAGGATGGTAGTTAGCTACGTATGTGCCGTTATACGCAGGTGAGGATGGTAGTTAGCTACGTATGTGCCGTTATACGCAGATGAGGATGGTAGTTAGCTACGTATGTGCCGTTATACGCAGATGAGGATGGTAGTTAGCTACATATGTGCCGTTATACGCAGGTGAGGGTGTGTGGCACAAAGGAAGAAGAGGGGACAGCATGAGTCAGCACTTCTATTCACGTGTGTGTGCATTGTGCATGCAGACTAACTCATTAAGAACGCACTTTGGCCGTATTCCAGCCAAAGTTGTTAAAGTTTGTTCGCCAAATTTTTCTTTTGTTTGTTTTACAGCAGTAGCCTACCCCAATTAATTATAGTGGCACAACATCTTGTGTGTTACTGCTGCTTGCTAACAAATGTATTTTTAAATAACCTTTACCCAAGACACATTTTTTTTTTTTTTTTTTGGAACGCTGTTGTAACATTGCCGTACTCGCTAGAGCTGCGCACGTCAGATAGGGGCTTTACTGTAAGTCTTTATGTTGTGCGTGCTTACTTCCACCCTCTTCAAGCTGGGCGAGAGGGCAATCTGTAGAGCTCATGAAGCATTAAATAAAACTTAATTGCGTGGTGTAGGTTTAACAATGCACTGTTATGCAGTCGAACACACCGCACCACAGGGCAGGCTAGTGATCCGCTGACTGACCTCTGACAAGGTTACGGCTGTCACAAGTATGCCGTGGTTATCCAAGCATAGAAATTTTATCAAGATTATCCGTTGCTCTAAGTAGTTGCACCTATCAACAGTAGTATTTCAAAGCAATGGTTTTGCCTGAAAATATTAGGCAGTATATTTTAACGAGGAATTATTTTTTGCACGTTTATTTTTAGAGATGAGACGAGTATGCATTTTTCGCTTTTTCCGATTCCAAGTTTGATTCTTCATTTTCTCGATTCCAGATTCAGAGTATTTTGATTATTAAAATAAACATTTGCAATGAAATACTTGAAGTATGAAAACAATTATTTCACACAATAACATTAATTTTTTGTGAATTCCGAGTACTGTGTCTAAACATATCAGAAGTGGAAAAATTTTTGAATTGAAACAATTTCTTGTGCTTTTGAAAAGTGTTGTTATATTCTGTACCATATAAGAAGGCCACTTTTTGACAGCTCAGCGAAAGTAGCGCCACTGTTTACATCTGACTACGTAGCCTTCCGCCATCAGCTGGTCCGTCAAGTTGGGGCTGTATTTTTTATCAACACGCTGTCGGCTAATCCACTTCTCATTGTACTGTATTGCTTAACAAATTTTAAGATATTTTAAGACTGACGTCTGTCTAAAAAAATAATTACGTTATACAAGTAAAAATATCAAATGTTGCGAATAATTAAATATTTGCTGCCTCTTTTTTTAATTTGTCCGAGATAGTGAATTTGGGTTAACATTTGCGAGACAGTCTGTTGTATCTATTATCACACTTTGGACATTATAGATAATATTTTCGAGTTGGAAATATGTGACTTGGAATAACGTTAGAATTACTTAAAAACTATTCACGCGTCTCACTGTCTTCAAACAAACAAGGAGATGGGTTTCGAGAGAACAATATGGCGTATAATTTACGTAGACGAACGATTACCAGCCGAACATAAATAACTTGTACTCCAAATCGTTCTAGATGAAATATATGTTACTTTAAAAATTATGCGGAGCTCGTGGAAAAANAACATAAATAACTTGTACTCCAAATCGTTCTAGATGAAATATATGTTACTTTAAAAATTATGCGGAGCTCGTGGAAAAATATAACTATTGGCATCTGTTTGTAAATTTGTTATATATCGTACAGGAAAGCGGTTCATTTCTGGCTGGTAATAGCTCTCCTAATATCCGAGAGATAGCGCACAGCACGTCACGGCGAAGTTTGAGCAACCTTTTTTTTGGTCAACAGATAGCGTATTTTTTAAAGTTGATAGTTCTTATATTACGGGCTGGAAATATATTTCAAATTCGTGTCGTTTCGTCAAATTTTTAGAAAAAATAATTCAAATATATTATGCAATATTTCTGTATGCTTTCGGAATTAATATTGACGCTATGCCCCACCTGTGGCGCACAAGAGTGGTTCATAGGGTCGGAGTTAATTCCTCCAGGCACAGACTATAAGGTACCTGAAGGTTGAGGGTATTTCAATAATGTAGTCTTTTGGTGTTTCATTTTGAAGGATGGATATATATTGTCTCGAGTTTAAACAAAAAGAGCGTACAGAAACACTTCCGAGGTGCGGTACTCAAATTTGGCTACTCTTATTAACTGGGGGTCACGTCCTGGTGGAGGGGGGGTTTCTCTAGACTGCGACTTGATACTTAACTCTGCTGTTGGCGCTGGTATGTGTCTGCGGTGGGTGAGCTCCGGCGATGTGGGCGGCCTTGGCAAAGGCCCGCCTTTGCTGCCGTCTCACTGGACTGCTGTTCTGCTGACGTACTGAGGTACTGTTGCCGCCGGGGGTCCGATGTGCCCCCGGCCGCCCGCGGCTGCTCTCTCTCTGCGCGGCGATATGCAACTCTTCTGCTCGAAGGTCTGCTGATTACTCTTCTGACTCTCTAACTAACCTCTCGGCTCGGTAATAAAGAACTGGGACTTCCCCGCAAAGAAACTTATATGCTCTCTAGCTTCTCTCCCNGTAGAAAGCAGAACACTGCATTTCAAGAAACGTGCCCTGGTTCCTGAAGTTGGGGGGGGGGGAGGTGAAACCCTTTCCATAGCTTACTCTGTCAGCTATTTCTCCACAATGTGTATATTTTGACTTCAGGCAAAATACACATGATTATCTTGTGATATCTCGGCGTTCAACAAATCTCACGGGGTTGCTAGAGGCGAAGGGGGTGAAGGGGGATGGACTACGCAGCAGGACATGTTTAATAGCCGGCACGCACATCTTTCTCTGCTTGACCTTTCCCTGCGGTGACTGGAATTGACACGTGTCTCTCTAAGCCCTTACACTTGTTATGCGGGGGGGGGAGGGTTGGGTGGCAGCGCCGCACTAATACTCCTAATCCGTCACACGTCCATATCAAGGACGTGTTGAAAGCGAGGTTGGAGATGGATGATACGACTTGAAAAAGCTTTATGAAGTTAGCGCAACTTCAGAAAACTTTTCCACGTCGTATCGTTCTATTGTACATTTAATTTTGAACACCTATACATAACTACATTATCACAAAGTTTAGTTTTTAACACTAACAACCATTGTTTTGTGACCTTGTAAAATAAAATGTATTAATAAATCTAAGAATTCTTTCTTATCTGCGTATTTTCTTCTTTTCTGATGTGCATCGGCAGTGCACTCAGAATAGCCAACGTAATTTTAACTTTTGTTTGTTCGTGCATCAGCTGATACAGGATTTTGTAAATGGCGCTTTGTTTGTTTCGTATACGTTAAGTCGCCACTCACTGACTGTCAGAAAGTGGCCTTCATATACGGTATGGACCATAATAAAAGTGCAAAGGAAAATCCTCTTTGTGATGAAGCTGAAGGGATCTATTTTTAAAGCGTTTATGCTAAAGTCAAGTACGAATGAAAATATTGTAATGTGTTGCTGCATTAGCACAAAATGTAGAGGTTTATTTTTAAATATAAGTACACTATATCACATTTACATTTGAAAAAAAAAATGTGTTGCTGGGTGGTTTTCCCCGGCTGTTAGGTTATATTTTGTACCCATGTACAACCATAAACAAATAAAATATCCACTTCATCGAAAGATGCAGTCAGTTCTTGGACAAACAACATAATACAAAGAGAGCTACTATCAATACAATAAAACGTGGCACAAAAATAATAAAGAACCTTACCGAAGGTCTCTGCAACAAGAACAACAAATAGAAATGGATGTGATATTAAACAATAAATAATGCTGGCACAAACAAGACATTCATGTATCATCAATAAAATATATAATTAACCCAGCAGGATATTAATTTATTAATAAATAATTAAAACACAGTATTGTGGTTGCGTGCTACCCTTTTCTTTTAAATTTATTAATTAGTTATGTTTTTCGAAAATAGAAGCACGAAAATACTTCCATAACAACAGGAAAAAATGGTCGCAGGGACAACAAAATAAATTAATAATTGCAATGATTGAGATGACGCAAATATTCTTAAAAATTGTAGGCAAACTGGATAGAAAACAAATAATATCCACAAATAAAATTATTTAAGGTAACCACTAAAGCTCGAAATATTTTTTTATAAAATTGTCAGACTCCTGGGATGCATCCCTAACATCTAAAAATTAGTATTAAAACAAAGAATGCGATTCCTTGAAATTACATTACGAAGTTACGTTTTAAGTTTCATGTAATCCTCACAAGTCAAACACAACACATTAAGTCATGCCTTCCAAATTCGCACTAAAAGTCCCTTTTAATAAAAAATAAATACTTATATTTGGTGAGGAAGTATCAAAATGTTTGTTGTGACTTGGTTGACTGCAGGCACCGTATTGAGTCCACAGGAACGGGCAAGAAGGGATTTATAAACCAATCTTGGCAGGTAATGCACAGAGAAATGACTTACGCCAGAAAATGGGGAGCTTCAGTGCATAACACGCAGAAGAGGTTAGACTGACATGATTTAGCCCAACTAGTGCAGAAACGGGACATCCGGTCGGTAGAGTAACACTCTCTCGTGAAACACAGGTCTGCAGGCGTGACGGGATTAAAAACGTAGCTTTCAAAGTACAGATCAAAAATGAATTGAAATCAAAGTTACGAGAAAAATATGTAAATGATAAAATATTCATAAACAATGATTAAATAAACTGATACACCTAAATAACACATTACATATGCTTCGATAAATAAATAAAATATATACCATGAAGTTATAACGCTGGACAAATAGACATTCTTAAATAAATTGTAGATGCTCAAACAGATAATAAAAGCATAATTAATTGCATAAAGAAATTACTATGTGTAATAAGACAATCAAATAATTTATAAATAGTTCACTAGCAGTGACACTACAGTAAAAATAGTCGTGACTTATTTTAAAACGGCACAGTTTGAAGCGTATCTTGGTTGGTTGAACATTTTCAAGTATTCAACGTTTCATCCCTTCTTACCAGCTCTATGCACTTTTTTTTTATTTTAAGCACGTACTTTTTTAACTTGCACCAGATTTTATTATACAAATGCTTATTACCTTGGTTGGGACGTGTTGCTGTTTCATCTGTAAAATTACCAAAATTTAATTTATTTTCAACTTGCCATAGCATTTTCAAGTAGATGTTTATTTTACACGCATGTGCTGACTCAATTCAAGATTCCCAGGAAAAAGGTTATTATTTTGAAGGCAGTCGTTACTGGACTTTTTTTTCATGGGTCCCCAAAAAAGTGTTGTTATTTTAGGAGGTTCTATTTTTCAAGAGGTCTTATAAATTAGATTTATCCTAGACTTTTTTTAGATAGGCGTATTGTATTATAGTAGAATATGGTAGTGATCCTGAAACTTAAAACCATTTATAAGATGAAACAGGTCAAAATGATAACAAAACAGTTAAGAAGTGATTAAAGGTACAGTGTTCAGAATTTTCATGGGGGACTAGCTCGTAGAATTACATATTTACTAAAAATAAAAAATTATAAAAAAAAAAATTAAAAAACCATTTTTGAACAACAGTAAAAAATGAGTAGTAAATTTGCATTTCTCTTGCCAAATGTTGTACTCCAAGCAGTGCGTAACTAAAATACATATACCACTTCCATTTTTATGCATAAGGGTTGGGGTGGGTCGAAATATGTAAAGTTTTACAAACCCTCTATTACGACCATCCCACACTAACAGATCTTTCCTGGAAACCACGAGGGTTCTGCTGTATGTTACACAAAAATGTGTTCATTATATAATGTACTGGTTGGAAACGCGATGTTACACCCCTGATTGCTGCGACACTGTTGCAGGCGTGGGGAAGGTGTCGGTGGAGACGGCCTATGACAAGGCCACCCAGACGCTGACGGTGAGGAAGCCGGCTGTCAGCATGGCAGAGGAGTGGACGGTCACGCTGCAGTAGCGCCACCACGCACACACCACATCGTGCTAGTCACGTGGACTCTTGAAGTGTTTGTTACTACACCCTGTGTTTATTACGCCGAGGAGAAACTACACAACGCATCAAGTCTTCTCTGTGTGTGATGTTTGCGCGTCTCCTGTGCTCACTCATTGCTTCTGGCAACTTGTGTCTTGCTTTCAGTTTATCCCGGGTGTATTACGTGGTTTGGTGATTGTGTGTACGTCCCCCGCCATAGATTATACAGTAGCATAGTCGGTGCATGACTGGAATGTATGTTTGTAAAAATGTACCCCAGTACCCTGTTAGAAGATTTCTGCTTATAGAATTTTCTTGGCAATCGGCAACCTCCACTAGGTACTCAGATTCTTTTCATTAGGAAATTGAATTACTATAAGGTTTCCCAATATGTAAAGTGGAAAATATTTGGTAATGTTCTGACAGGGTTCTACTGTAGTGTAAGAATATTTTTGTAGGTATATTCTTGGTTTGTTGAATTAGTTGAATGAATTTTGTGTTGTGTAATAACATGCAGGATAATTTTTTATTACTCTGGAACTGTGAACTTGTGTACTTTTCAATAGAGATGAGAGGATGTATGATCTGGAAAGTGATTGGAAATGAATGTTCTCTCTTTGTTAATCTGGGTTTCTTTTCTTGATTACCCATTCCGTGGTTTTAATTAATAATTTTTTGTTATGAGTTTGTCAAAAAGTGTTAAGTGTATGGTTAAAAATTGTCTTGACTTCGAACTCACACCAGTTCATTGTTCCTGTATAGATTGTTCTGTGACAGAACCCATTCTTGAATTAGCTTTTAATGGTTGCATGCAGTCATAATGCCACAAGAACCAGAAATCTTGCAGATCCCACCTTGACTGTGAGCAGGACGCTGCTGTTAAACCATCAGCAACAGATTGTGAGGGTCTGAATGTCAGAAAATGACTTTGTATCAATCTAGTGAGGTTATTGGGTTAGACAGACAGTGCAGAAATAAGCTGCGTCAGGAGGACCAAAGTATTGCATGATTTGCTAGTTACTTAGTGACTGCTAGAACACCAAATGATTTGTGGCATCAGACAAGAAGTCATGCGATCATACAGCGAGGAACATGAATATCTAGATAACTGTATACCCGCTCCAGTGAATAATTAAGCTAAATATTTTGGACATACGCTATTGAAGCAATGGTGTATGTCCAAAATATTTTGCGTAATTATTCACTTCCGTTGCAAGAATCTTTCAAATATTCGCATCAGTGAAACTGACGCACATCGCTGTGGGTGCTAGTGTCGTACGTACGCAGCAGCCATTTTGAGTAAAGTGCTGTGTGCATGCACAATATCTTGGGTATTGAAAACAAAAGAAATTTGTTTGCTTTATATGTTTATCAATGTATCGTTATTTTGAAGTGAAATACGATCATATGTTTTGTGGACGACACTTGCATGATTTATGTATTAATAACGGACATGGATATTCATTGTAGAGATAAAAATTTCACAGTTGAAACGTAATATATTTGGGTAAATGGAGGTAAACATGTAGTGGTCTTACTGCTCTTTAAGAGCTTTGGGCGAGACTTGTTTACATTTCTTGTACTGTATAGTTTTGTTACACGTAATGATCGATTAGAGACATTTTACAGGCTTTTTAAACATTAGTCATTGTGCCTCAAGCACACAAAACAGTCGATACAAATGATTGCAAGAAATTATTTTGTACACCTCAGTAGTATATATTAGAATTATTTCGCAGAGATTTTCCTAAAGTTAAAAATTAGTTAAAACTGCAGGCCTGCCCTACCACATTCGTGACATGTATATGATTCTTTGTCAGATTATACTGGCAACTTGCTTTGAGTAGTTGTCCCCTGCCGAACATAGTCCGTACAGCTACAGATGTAAGACGCCGTCCACGGCTTTCCCCAGAGCCCTTGTCGACCAGCTCAGGTCGACACTAGCCTCGCTGTGTGCAGTGTGACCGAAGACAGGCGTCTCATGTCAGTGCAGAGACCAACTGTGCTACAGGGTGTCACTTCTGAGCAACATAATTAAGTGGCCTAACCCTTATGCTGTAATTAGCTACAGTAATTATTACACTCCAACAATTTAATGTAGCATTTTCCCTGCGAGTATACCGCCGCAGTGCGCATGTAAAGCAATGACCACGTGGTCGAGGAATCTCGAAAACCATGCAACATTTTGCGAATCAAACTAGTGGATTATTTATCTATGTTAAGTGAACATTCCAGCTAAGAGTGACGTTTTCAGCAAGTGCCATGAATTAATTACGTGAAAGAATATGTTTTGACTCTAGAAGTGGGACGCCAAATCCAAACTGAGGCACACTAAGATTCTTTGTAACATGTCACTCAATGTAAATATTAATTAAAATAACATTTTAATGAATGCAGGGTCAATTGTTTATCAAGAAAAATGGTTTTGTCATACGCTTTCTTTTCGGGTGATAAAAGAACTTTGTCTGAAACAAACTGAATTTCTCATAAAAATTGTCGCATAATTTTTATCATATTTCTTAATGTTAATGTCAAACAGTATTTGACACAGTGTAAATGTAATTTCTTCATCAGTGTTTTGTATTCGCATATATTTCATTTCATTTTTATTCAAGGGAATTATGTTTTTGGCAGGCAGTGGTAGCCACATTACCACCGCCTCGCCAAGCCCTCCTCAGTCTACCGAGAGCGGGTGCCTCCCGACATTTAACTTTCATCTGTCTGGCCCTGTGACCACCCCGAAATGCGTCCTGTTTTTCTTGTAATCATTTCTAGTTGTTGCACCACACAATGGTCTCCCTTCAAGAAAGTGAGTAATGGAAGGAAGATGCGGCACTCTGTTGTCGGACATGGCAGTAACGTGTCGAACTCATTGTAAGGCATATGGATGGTGTAGTCAGTAAACATGCAAAATAATAGTATGAAAAACATTTGGTCGATGGCATACTGCAGCAATGGATGAAATTGGAGGAATGAAAATAATGTCAGAAATGGGAGTAACCCAAGAAAACACTCCACGTGAAAGGTAATGCCAGTGAAAAAACTTTAAGTGAAATTATATGGGAGACACCAATTATCTAATGTTATCTACATGACGAAAAGCCAGATGTGCTTGCCGAGTAATAGAACCTGGCCCTTGGTAATGGAAGGCACATCTAGCTGCTGTTGTCCCACATGCATTCATGCAAAATGCATGCTCAACCATACAGCAGTAGCTATGACAGAACAGTTATTAGTTTTTATGAACGGAACAGTGATACTGAAGCTAGGGTGTGTTAAATACGGCCTCACCTGCTAGCAATGGTGATGTGAGCAAGTCAAAATAGCTCTAAGAGAGGGGGGAAATAATTCAGGTGAGGTGCTGTATACAGACAAAAATGTATTAGTCGCACGACGCAAACTGTAAACTGTCGTCATGTTTCCACAGCTCGCTGGTGCCCGAAGTCCTCTCCGCGAGAATGAGGAACACTCGAGCATGTACATGAGGACTGCAGACGAACAGGCATGATACTCATTAATGATCTGAATTAATACACGGGAAGGGAAATACAAAAAAATAGGGATTCGTGTTAGTGTAAGCAGACAATGATGTGGTGCACCGGGGATGAAGCGGCAGCACCATGACGATGTCGTGCGTACATGCAGCGGCTCGATGTGGACACGGATGATGGTGTACACGAGGTTCTCGAGTAGAGGATTGGATGGAGCAGCTCGACACTAAGGAAATGCAGATTATATTATATCTGCAAACATAACATAAGAACGATGTTTTAGAAACGAAATATGAAAGCATAAGGAAAAAACCTGAGATGTTTTTTTCCTGTAGGCGAGACATAGCTATATTTCAGAGGGACTTTGTACTAGCCATGCGGCCATCACAGTTTGCAGAGACGTGTTGAACTGGCCTGAGACGGCAATTGGTTATTCTCGAAACAAGGCAGAAATCTGGGATCAAACCTGGTACATGGTGATGGGTGTGCACAGCTTCGACCAAAGTTTTAAACTGAACTTATTGGTAAGTGTTCGCTTAAATTATTTGCATCCTGCCAACACACCATGTCTAAATACTAATTTATCATCTAAATAAAATGGTACACAGTGTTTGCTAATACATTGAGGTTTAAACAAAATTCGCAATGCAGGAGTTTCAAAATATATTATAGGGCTCGCTTGCCTATCAGGTACTTTAGCTGCATTTAAAAAATAATAATTTTGTGTGATATTGGTCTTTCTATGTCCCTGCCACTTTAATTTTTAAAAAAACATGAATGCAGATATTTCTCAGTTCTGTCATATGTAAATATATAAAAATAATATAGTACATCCTACTATTTTGAATTTTTTAGATTACATAACCTGTACGACAATAAATATTACATGTATTTGCATGCTCGTACGTAATATTTATAGTGAGCCTGTTGCTTTATTTTCAAGTGTGGTTTTCAAAACAGTATATTATAGAAAGAAACGTGCATTTCAACCACCTGCATTAGAGCAGGCAGGGGACGTAGTTTGTCTTCTACAAATACTCACTACTTGGTAGTGTCTATTACGATCATCAAATGCTCCTACCCTGAGCGTCTTTTGGTCACCAACATAGTGCCACATGAACAAAATAATGTTTTGTTATATCTCTGGAAACAAACACCTAATTCCCACCAAATTCTTCACACAAGTAGAACAGCAGCAGGCCATGTAAATTTACATAATTAAAGTGCATCAGACATTTTTTTCCCCCAAAAAATGGTGCAATATAAATAATTTAGATAAGTTTATCATACTATATCTATTAAATAATTTGACAAATTTCAACCAAACTTTTTTTGCTGGCAGTATCTATTAAAAGTATTGGGCTGCTTATATAAGCCTTTTTGTACGATAGCGCCAAATGAGAAACTAAAGTTTTTATGCCATATCTCGGGAACCAGTCAACCTATTTTTACTTATTTCTGCACACTCGTGCTATGGTACACCATGTCGACTTACATGGTTTAAGTGACTCACACACTTCTTTTCAAAAGGATGTCTGTGTAATGTAGTTGTTTGCATGCCAGCTCAGGTATGAGGCATTCTGTGTTCAAGTCCCAGGTTAGGAACGTGTGTATAATGTATTCACTGTAACTTCAAGATTTTCTGAAACCCTGCTAAATATCTACTTTCAGGGAGCCGATTATGTATCCTTCCGCAGTATGTAAACAAAACATTGCCATGTGACACCTGTCAAACGTTTTGTAAACAGTGCCATGTGGGAACTGTCAAATATTTTGTAAACAAACAGTGCCTTGTGGGAACTGTCAAATATTTTATTAA